>JAODJW010000002.1:18862935-18886281 GCA_026777045.1 Hyperopisus bebe | reverse complement strand
ACCCACCCAAAAAAAAAAAAAAAATTATCACCATGTAGTCAGAGACCTGAAGTGGAGTTGTCTCCCTTATTTCTAACATTTGAAAGTGCCAACCTCAAGGAGGATTGATAGTTTGCCAAACGAAGATGTGCATTTCCATACAGGCAAACGTGGCGACACAGTGAGGAAAAGCCATGATACTGTGTAAAGGCTGATTGAGGTGATTTCATTCTTGGGTTGACAGAAGCTGGCATTTAGAGGACAGGATGAGAATGAAAACTGACAGTAAAGGAACCTCTGTATAGATTTCCTGCTACAGTGCTGTTCTGTCTTTTGTTGGAGTGTTACCATGGCAATGTAAGGCAGAGCAAAACAGTTACATATTACATATTTTATACTGACTAAAATAAAAAGAAAATACAGTAAAAAGAACTATCTGATTCATAAATGTGTAACTGGTAGCTAAATGACCACAAAGCGTAGTTTCTGTCCATAAAAAAGTACAGTAGAATAAATGTATAACCGAAGACATAATGCATTATTATAAAGATGTGGGATCAGAAATGTGTGTTTATTATCATTCACAGTGTTAATAATTAGATGAACATAACGCCTACCTTCCACCATAGAACTGACTGAAACTTTGGACAAGTGCCAGGTCTAGCAGTATAAGACCAGCCTAGATTGGGAAACATGCAGTATTACAAAATTTTCAGCGAATATATTTGCTCCCGTAAAACCCATAGTATTCCCACCAATAACAGAGCTAGAAATGGCAAACTGAGAGCACAAAAAAGTTGTGTGTTCATTTTAGGGATTACATGAGCTCAGTATAGTATTTCGTGGGAATGTTAGACTAATATTTGCACACAATTTAGTACATTGTGGCCATAAAAAAGTCCTTAACCCCAATTGCTCCATGGACTGGTTGCCCCTACTGTCTCCTTTACCCCAGTTTCATGAGGTGGCTTCCTGAGATGCTCTGCCAGCTGTCCCGAAGGAGGTCCCACATATACTGAACACTTATTGGCCACTTTTCTTTCACTCTCTGGTCAAATTCACCCAAACCCTTTTCTACTGCGTTTAGCTCAACGATCAAAGATATTTTATTGCTAATTCACATTTTATGTGCAATTCACATTTTATTTGTATATTACGGTCACTGGTGTGCGTACCGTCCAATTACAAAATTATAGACATTCTATACAAAAAAAGACAGATAAGACACAGGACAAACTGACAAGGCCAGAGACATATTGACAAAGTGCAGATGGTACAAAGTGCAAATGGTAACAATATATAGTCAGTTGTGCAAATGATAACAGTTTAAAAGGCAGTTGTGCAAATGGTAAGGGTAGAAGAGGCGATTGTGCAAAGGGTAATAATATTAAGGTAGTTGTGCAAATGGTGAACAATAGAGTGCAAATGGTAGCAATCATACAAGTCAAATTCAAATTAGCAGCGGAAAGGTATGAGTGTAAACAGTTCTGGAGGTAGTCAGTAAATAAATAAATTACTGTCCAGGGGCAGGAGGCAGAGTGGGGAGGTAATGGACAGAGTTTAGCCTCCTGACAGCCTGGTGGATAAAGCTGTTTAAGAGTCTTGTGGAGCCCAGAGGGTCCGGTACCTTCTCCCTGAAGGCAAGAGGCTGGAGTGGGAGTGTAAAGGGTAGGAGGAGTCTCCAGCAATGCTGATGGCTCTGCGGGTGAGGAGGGTATGGAAAGTGTTCGTGAGGGGGGGGGGGGCAGGGAGGTGCCGATGATCTTACTGGACAGGTCATGTGATATCATACTGTATCGCTCTCCTTCATAGGTAGCTTGGTGTGTCCACTTTTGACAGAAAAAAAGAAAATGGTGAAACTGGGAAGTTGCAAAATGTGGTTTAATTGTAAAACCTGACACTGATAACGAGGCCCGGAGTGGCCAGTCGAAAGACTCGGGAAAATTCCTGGTGCTCCACTTAGCCCTGGTCAGAAACAACATAACTCGACAAGTTTAAATTTGAGCTGGTGAAAAAATAATACTACAACTTTTTTAAGACAAGTTTTAAGAGTTCCCTCTCTCCCTTGCTCACACACATACACACAGGCGCACACACACAGACACATGTATACACGCACCCACAGAGAGAGAGACCTGTACTGATATCATTGTGGGGACCATCTATTCATTTCTGTGGAAAACACCCTAATCCCTACAATGACAACCTTAACCCCTACCCAGCCATAACCTTAGCCATAAGTAACCAAACTAAATGTGAGACTTTGACTTTTACATTTTTAGTTTTTTGATTGCATTAAATGATCTTTGTGGGTACCTGAAAAATGGTCCCCACCACAAGAAAATAACTTTTTACCCATAATGTGCAGTACATTTAGTCCTCACAATGTATGAATGCAATATAAACATAATCCACACACACACACACACACACACACAGCACTCTGTTTCCCTATAATGCAAATCCCCAGGATTTCACAACAGAATGGTTCACTTAGATGAATACAGACTATGGACAGCACATGGGTGCTTCAGGACAGGCCCGGTCTCACAGAAAGGGGGGGGGGGGGGCTCACAGTTGTACAGCACTGGGATGTCACTCTTCAGATGCTCCCCCAAATGTTCAGAACATTGGTATCTCTGGGTCTCTGGATGAAGAGACGCTTCTACCTACTCCGGGGAAAACCCATATTAGGCATTGTTCCGGGAGGGGGAGGGGCAACTCTGGCTTAATTACCGTTACATGTCCAGGCACAGCACTATGAAAGACTCCACCAGCAGCCAGCCTGCGACACCTGGTGAGTGAGCCGAATTGTGAAATGTTCCTGCTACCTTAGATGGCCATGGTGTGTTTCCGTTACTATGGCAACTGTCAACAAATCCACACATTAGCGGACCTTTGTGATAGTGCAAAACGGGGTGGAGATTTCTGCGAGGTACAGCCAGGGTGGAGTAGTCAGATGTCCATGATCCAATATCTGTCATTGTTAATATATACAAACACACACATCATTTTTCATTTATTTTAACACTTTTTCTTAGAGTGTGATCGTAAAGAATGGATATTGCATCTATGCTCTGATGTATAATACCCAATCACTGCCATTCATTAATTTTCACCACACCCCCACTAGTATTATTAATACCTGTCTAAGACCCCACTGAAAATAGCAAGACAATTAGGACAACCCTCAAAAATATACAAAAAATATTAAACATAATATACAGCACAATCATCATCTGCTATCTCAATATGCACACTACATCCTATATTAATCAGTGAGTGTTTTTGAGGTAAAAAATATAGTTAAAAAGAAAGAGCAGACGTGTTTTGCTTCAGGAAATTTGCAATTTTACATGTTTAATCTTTAAAAATATGTTTTTCTGTTGAGAGAATGGTAGCATAATAGCGAGCAGGGGCCCAGTTCCGTTATCTTACAAATCACACCTTACCGGAGCGCAGCTTCACCTTGTTCAACATTAACCTTTTTTCCTCAGTGTCCCAAAATTTATTAAAAGCTTCAAAGCTCTGACCAGACATTCATTTCTTGAGTGGATGAGATATTAATACACACCACCTTGATTTCTGGTCTGTTTATTTTATATTTTGACTTATCTTGCTTACCGTACTGGTGCCAAAACTTAATTTACTTTCTTGACTCTGCTAGAGCTAAGACCTATGTAAGAAGCAGTTTGTAAGTAACATGATCTTTTAATGTATTTTCCCGGTCCTATGAATGAATAAGCAAGATTATTTATAATAATCCATACTGATGCATTTTTAAGTTTCATTTATGTTATGTTTTAAGGAAAAGGTAGTACTATTTAACCACATGATATGTGCCAAACCCAAGGGATGGGATTTGATTTAGGTGAACTGGTGTCCTGAGAATATTAATGTCTGAGTAAAATTCAGTCTCTTTCTGGGATTTACCTTGACTAGTACCTACAGCATCCCACAAAAGGCTCACAGATCATCCCAGTAGGGGACAGACCATCTGGACTGCAGTCAAGGCTCACCTTTCTCCTGCAGATGCTAGCAAGAGTAAAGAAATGCAAAGTCCTTCTCCCCTGAAACAAACAGATCTGCAGATGAGTTACAGAGTGACGTAATGACTGGAGAAACCAGGTTTTGTCCAACAGGAGCATTTCACCTCAAATTAAGTGAGGAATGTGAAGAATGTTCAGTGAGGGGGGAGGGAGACGTGAGCTCACCTCTGCTATGGATGAGAAACTCCATGATACGCTATCAATCTGACCTTGTGAGGGATGCCCTCCTCTCCCATCAACAGGGAACCCCACCATTAGTCCAACTACAGATACAGCTAGCTTGGATCACTGCAGAGTGGCAGAGAAAGCCCCACGTATCAGATTCAACCTTGCTCCCCTCAGCAAAAGTGATGGATCTCTATTAGAGCAACAAACCAAACAGAAGCAGGGTTGAGTGATTCCCACAGGAATTTATCATGTGTACACAGAGCAGAACAGAAACAGAAAGTATGTGAGGAGAATTCCCCTCACTTCAGGAAGTTTCAGAGCAGGTCTAAATTCTTTCCGTTCCAGGTACGGGAGTGTCCCAATGGAACAAATCAGGGCAGCTTAAACAAACATTATGGTTTCCAAAAGATTCAAGTACTGCTTTTTTGTAGCATATAATAACCTGAATCCTCTGAGTTACTCCTGGGGAGTTAGCCAGGGTCTATATTTGCCCCATTTCCTGGCCTCGTCAGGTCCACACCATAACGTCTGCCCATTGGATTTCTCGACCATTTGGAGGAATGTGATGTTAAAGTGAATCGCATGCAAAATATGCAAAACGTTTTGTTTCCTCACCGTGAGAACCAGCTAAGAATGCCTTCACATGTTGGTGCTGATTCTCTCAGCTGTTCAATTCCATTTTATGATGAAAAGTTCAGTGCAACACACTGAAACAGCTGAGAGAGTTTCCATTGTAATTTTCATTTTCGCTAATGCTGAGAGACGGTTCGAGTCCCGGCTGGCTTGCCACAGCTCGTGCCATAGTCTCTCCAGTGCAGAGTAACGCAAGCATTCCTAAGCCTGTGAGATGTGGAGCAGTAGCTTTTCACTTCTCACAGGCATGCAAGTCCACCCAGGAGGCTCACTCTTCAAGCGCTGAATTTTTGTCATTGATCAGATACCAGTTGATAATATATATTATATGTTAGTTTCTGTTTCCCTGTTCAGTTCCTTTGAGTTAATTAGTTGCACCTGTGACCTGTTTTCCCAACCTTGTCACCTGCCCCTTGTTAGGCTTGTTACCCTCCTATATTTAAGTCCCTGCCTCTGTTTAGTTCGCTAGTGGTTTGTTGAGTTTTGTTGGATGTCAGTTAATAAATGTTTTTTAATAAATCCCCGTTGGGCTGCTTGTGAGTCGCATGGGGGTCGTCCACGTTTGTTCCTGCCTGCACCATGCCTCGTCCTCACGCCAAAGCCGCCTGTATCCATAACAGTAACAAAATAAAATACGAGACTTCTGGCATTTTTCCCTTTTGGATTTCATTCACAAATCTTTGTGGAAACCTGAAAAATGGTCCCCGCAATGTCAGCAAAACAGGTATTTTGTCCCCACAATGTAATATAACCCTAATCGATGCAGACACACATACACACCTATTAGATAATTCAGAGGGGGGAGGAGACTGTGCTGCCCTACTGCTGAAGGAAAACTTTGACATAAAAATGAGTACAAGACAAAATAATGTTTTATTATGCTCTGAATTAAGAGACTAAAGCTCAGTTCCTGGAAGTCTCGGGGGGGGGTGGGGGGGTGTGGGGGCTTTCCTTGCACAGAGCGTGTATTCTGTTTTCTGAATAAGCTGGGTTTGCCAGCACTGGGAATGATCTGCTGGGGAATGATGTCAGATGGTTGCTGTTTACTTAAATAACACACCAGAATTGTATCTTCCTTTCTATCTTCTGTTGAGTTTAAACAAAAACATTACAGATTTTTCTACAGAAATCCGTCAAAGATTACAGATCTGGAAATCTGCTTACTATGGGCTTACACAGTAGAAGCGCTATGTTACTAATCAGTCACTGAAGAAAAGTAAGACTTTAATTAAATTCACATGTTCAAAACTGCATGTCTCTGCAGCCTTAATGTCTTATCAGGCATTTTATACGGTAGTGACATTATCCCTCTACCGTAACAGCTAATCTAGCACAGAATCGAGTTAGGATAGCAGTCTATCTTAGGCAGAGGTGGAAAGTTCAGGTCCAGAAAGTAAAAATCCAGGCCAAGGTTTTGTTTCAACTAACCAGCTGAGTACTCTGTGACTCTGTCTGTGTATGCTCAACAGATTGGTTGAAACAGAGTCTTGGTCTGGATTTCTCCTTTCTGGACCTGAACTATCCACCTCTGATCCCAGGGCATGCACTCAAATACACAGCGACACACTATACGCAATCTAGAGGCAAGAATCACACAACTCCCAGTTGTATGACTTCTGGAGGAAAGCGGAGCAGCCCAAATAAACCTATGCAAATATGAGGAGGAAAATGAAAACACCACATTCAGAGAGCTAGAGGCAGGATTCACATCACTGCCCTGGAGGTGTGAGGCAACAATGCTGTCATCCATTGGCATTACATTTAGCTGAAACTGTAATTGAAACTCACCTTTATTATTGTTGCCACGCTAGAAAAATCATAAAAAATGATAGCGGCCATCATTACTACAACGCTACTATCGATAATGCCTATGAGAAGGAGAAGGGCTACTTACTGCTGAGAGAGCGTGAGAGAGGCATGTCGTATGCAGCGCACATTGTGCTGTTATCTGGGCCTCATTGCCCTTCGTTTTTTCTGATTGGTACTGTAAAATATCTGCCACACTTAGTCTCAGCCTGCAGTGGGGCCCACGCAATAAATCCTGCGATGGAGTATGAGGCTAAGAGCAGCTATGCAGCAAGCCTGCATGAATCAGGTCATTATGTTTGTTTGCCCTTCCTGTCTATATAAAGCACACCTTCTAAGAAAACACCTTCTGAGGAAGGAAGTTTAACCTTTGCATTTTTCAGAATGGAAAATGCCAACAGATAAGGAATGAACCCCCCCTGTAAGATATTTGAATTTTATTTGCTCATTTGTCTTAATTTAACAGCAGAGCGGAATCTTCTTTACACCATAGGCAAATATAGCGCGTAATACACCTACGCTATTCACAGTTCCCTAAAGCATACAGATTTCGGTGCAGCGTCGAGGGACTTGACAGAGACCCTTTCTATTAAAAGGTCAGGCCATGTGGCAAAAGCGTATGACAAATTTACAGGATGGGGCCAAACACCCACTAGGAAGCACTGCTATCACAATTGGTGCAGGGGGGGTGTTTTTGCAATTAGGTGAGGAACTGAAGAAGTCAGCATTGTGACAGAATTGAGTAAAGAGGCCTTTGCATTATTCTCTCAAAGTACATTCAGCAGGATAATTACACTTCTAGCTGTAAGATAAAGAGATTCAAAAAGGATCCCGCTTGACATTCCCCAGCTGAAAACCCTCGTCTTATTTTCCCATTGTCTCCACAGCTTCAGTAAGCTTCTGGTTTCGCACGCTGATGTAACACAAAGCACAAAATAAATCTCCTTGTTTAGAAGGCAGGAGCTGTGGTGCATGAGGCAAATGCATGTGAGGTAAGCAGGGCAGGTGGCCACAGCACTTTAATGTTCAGTTGGGGCTCGTCTGAACCTATGCCAGGTGACGGGCAGGGGACTATTTGTGGACACAACGCAGACGAAAACACAAACAGGTGCCTCCTGACATTTCTGTGGAGTGAGTGGATCTGTCACACCGTCATCACTGGAGCCCCCATTACACTCTGCCAGGTGAGGGCGGATCGGCAAGTGGGGGGGGGATTCTGCTTTGAAAACATTCAGCCTGAGGACCTTCAGGCGATTCGTCTGCTTCTGTGTCGGCTGCATCCAAAATACCCTGCGGCTTGTCTGTACTTGGCCACTAACTGGCCATCGGGGTCACCCCGGTCCACAGAAGCGAGCCAGGCGTTCGGTTCCCGATCCTCAGACGGGCCCGCATTGCCAGCCTGCAGATGTCACTAGGCGTGGATGGACCTGCTCTCTGAAGGTGCCAGGAGTACGAAAGCATTCCACAGCCGGATGAGTGTGCACCCGCCGGGGTAAACAGGGACGCCCATGTGATCGCCATGGACACCTGCAGGGGAGAGGCGTGTCTTTACCAGACGTTGGCTGATTCCGGCTGTGGCTGTTCCTCTGACCATACCGGACGTCACGGGAAGACGGGGGCGGCGGTAATCACAGAGACCACTGCATTTGGCAAGGAGCTCCAAATTACAGCTCTCGTCTACGGCAGCGTCCCCCGCGGCTCGCCGATGGAAGCCGCAATGAGGTTTTTCCACCATTTTCATCGGATTCAGGCCTGCCTGTTAATAAGAAGTGCTAAGCAACCAGCCAGAAAGTATATTTTTTCAGTTATATTTAGTGTGTGAGCTCTCCCCTGGAACACGCCTGCCATGCTAACAAGGTGAAAGCTATATTTACCGTGAACCAGCACCACTGCACCGGTTGACGCTTAGCCCAGGGGGGAGTTTAACCCCACTGCCAGCTAACCCAGTCCAGGTCAGCTATTTCCAACAGGTTACTGCTAATAAGGGGAGGTTTCCCTGTACAAGGACGGCACTGGAGAGTGTGTGGTATGTCTGTTGTAACATACAAAAAATTACCATCTCCTTCTTATGTTAGGATGCAAATAAACCCAGCAGACTGTCTAATGTTAATTACAGACAATTTGGTAAATTTTGCACATTTTGCCATTTACACAGACATAAGGGCAAGTACACAGGAATCCTTTTTTTGCATATCCCATTATGCCCTCCGTTGAGAGAAACAAAGGGGTGTAGCTAGAAATTCCATCCCCCCTCCCCTTCTAATTTTTTTGTATAGTTTTATGTATTCCATGCAAGGCCATAGCCATGGAGTTGACATTGGAGGGGGGGGGGGGCAAGGCTGTAATTATAAAATATATTGGGTGCAACATTGTGAGCACATCTGAATATTTGGGGGGAAGTGCACCCCTGCAGACACACACGCAACGTTGAGTTAGAGGAGCTGGGGTCCAAATGCAGGGTGCAGCATTTGCTGGGGAAATTCCCGCCAATTACTTTTCTGAAGCCTAAAACATTTGGGAGTCAAGTCCAGATCCTTAACTGCTTCACTAAAGGAAAGCCAGAGTCTGGACACGATGCTCAATCAGAGTCAAGTCCCAGAAACAGCTCCGCGGCTCTCCAGGAACCAATGAAACCCCAAATGAGAGCGTCGCCCCCCCCCAGGGGCATGTGGGCTACAGACCATGTGATGTACAAACTGTAGCAAGGGCAAAAGCGACCGGCCCCAGGGGTGAGAGATTGAAAAAACCTTGTAGGGACATTTGTGTACAAGCTACACCGCTCTGACACCCAAGATGCTAGGCTAATCCCCGACACCCCCAACACGGTATAAATAACACATCCTATCCCCAACTGCCCTCTTAGTAAACAATAACCATTTTCTGTGCAGGGGCAGCAGGTGTGGGGGGGTTGCCATGATGACAGGTGTTGAAAAAAGGTGTCATCACCCGCCCCGCACTCAACCCCGCCAATGACAATCTGCATCGAAGTGACCCCGACCCCCCCCCCCCCCCACCACACACAAATCTCTCTGGGTTGTCGTTAGCATTATTACTGAAGTCATCACTCACAAACAGCAGTGCACCAGCAGGGAGGATTCCAGGGGTGGGGGGGGGGTTCAGGCTTTGGATGACATCATGCTGTATCATAAATGAACACCCCCCCACCCACCAGCCGCCCCACCTCCCGGCCATGTGAACGCGAAGGCCTCCAGAGTAATTAGGTCATACTCATCTGCAGAACCGAGCTGCAGGGGGGTGCTAAATACAGTTTGGGGGGGAATGCCGGCTATGTGCCCACACTGTACACAAGGAGAAAAAAATAAAAAGTCCCCTCATATGGGCATAAGGCACTGGGGCCTGAGCTGGACAAAATCTGGCAAAGCCTGCAGCCAACCCTAGACTGAACATGCCTCTGGTGCCCCAGCCCAGACACCCCCAGTCCACACGTGTCACTTGCAGATGGACAGACCACTCAGGTTCTGTTACCCTGATTCGGCATCACATGCATATATTTGAAGGTGTCTTGGGATTATGCAAAAATGGTCATGGAAAATGGCCCAAGCATTTTATGAATCCGGAATAGGAATAGAATCTTTGTTGCCACTGTTCGTAGAGCCGTGGAAATTTGTCTAGCACCACTCTAGTCAAGTAAAAACATGCAAGAGTGCAAACAACATATAAACAATATACATCCTGGCATACATACTTAACATACAGCCACGGAAAAAATTAAGAGACCAGAGCACAATTTTTTGTTTCACTCATTCATAATTTATGGGTGTATGTCTGGGAATAATATATGTATATTTTTGTAAACTGCAGCCTGGTTCTTTCCTGTTTCTCATCAGTGAAGGGCTTCTTCCTTATTTTATGGGACTTCAGTGACTTCATTCCTGCTTCTAGGAGCCTGATACGAACTGTCCTAACAGTGCACTTCACACCTGCACTTATTGCTTCCGATTCCCTTTGAAGGTCACTTGATGTCATCCTATGATTCACGAGAAACATTCAGATAAGTTAACGGACACCTCTGACATTACAATGTTGCTTCCACCCTTTACCTGGCTGGTTGTTGGTTGTTCCCAGTGTCTCCTGCTTCACCTTATATTTTTGTACTGCTGTCTTAGAAATTTTGAACCTGGAAGCAATCCGCTGCTCAGCATAACCAGAATTAAACCAGGATTTTAAAATGCACATTTATTAAAAATTGCGTGGTCTCAATTTTTTCCATGGCTGTCAATGTAAACACGCATGCATGAATTGCACAAGGTAAGAATGTCAATGCAGAGTGTAAATATCAATTATGCAATAAACAGAAGAACTGGTTTGGTGCAAAACTGATGCAAAATTGATGCCAACATGTGTCCCTAGTCAGAGCACTTTGAGCCCAGGAATAAAGCTCTTATAGCTGTGGGGAAAAGGTTGTTTTTCAGCCTGGCTGTGCGGGCAGGAATAGACCTGCAATGTTTCCCAGTTGGCAGGAATTCGAGCAGGTTGTGTCCAGGATGGGATGTGTCTTCTATGATGCTGAGAACTTTGTTGTAGTAGCGGTTGGTGTTGATGTCATCCAGGGCAGGAACTCATGCACCTATGGTGCCTTGTGCCAACTTCACTGCACGCTGCAAAATCTTCTAATCTGCAGCAGAGCAGCTGGGATGCCGTACTAATTGCTCATTTGACCTGGCGGTGGACATGAGGATCACATGACATAGGGTTGGGTATGACAGGAAGAAAGGGGAAGGAACCATTTCAAAGCCATTAAAAAGTTTAATTTTTGGCATCAAGGCAGGAACATGAACAAACAAAAACAAAAAAAGCACTGGATCATTGTTGGGGAAAGATTGGGACTAAGGGTCAGAGTGGGATTATTGAGGATGAGAGAAAATGAAATCAATGTTTTGGGGATGGGAACAAGGGGCAGGCGAATTCCTCCTGGGAGCTCAGCCCCTGAAGTGTCCACACTTGCTCCAGCCCTCTCAGAGGGGCATGTGCATTGCATTCTCTTCATGAGGACACTGTAGAGCACAGGTGTCAGACTCCAGTCCTGGGGGGCTGGAGCCCTGCACATTTTTGGGTTTCCTCTCATTTACCACACCTGATTCAACTTCTTGTGCTAATTACTACATAACTTGAGCTGAATCATTTGTGGTGGAACTGGGAAAGAACTAAGCTACACAGGGCTGCAGCCCTCCGGGACTGCAGTTTGACACCCCTGCTGTAGAGTGAACAATGCATTCTTTTTGTGAGTGACCCATGAAAGGGGAGTTTTGCTTCTGACAGATGTCTTAGTGATCGCAGGTCAATACTGTACCTTTCACCCAAAATCTACTGTGCAGCTGCCAGATCGTAAAAACAATAAATCCAAATTGGCACATGTGCAACAAATGATGCGTTGACAACAGATCCGTTTATTGCATCATCAAAGCCTTTCGAACTTAGTGGGCAAACGTTCAAAGAGGGATCATAGAGCACTTTTATCGTGGGTGGGGAGGCTGTATACAGGTTAATAGCATAGTTACCGAGGGGGGAGCGTCTGTTTATGGACAAACAGAGAGTGGTTGGGGGGACAGGTGAAGAATGAATGGTAAATAAGTGGGCTGCATGTCCCATGGCCTGATTGGTTTTAAAAAAGCTGTTAAAAGTCTGTTTTTGACTGGTGGGCAGCTTAGAGTGAAGTCACATGTCCGTGACAGAGGCCCAGCCACCGCTGACTTGGTTACATACTTGGTTGCATGACTTGGCAAGCACGCACAACATGGAGAGGCTCAGACATGTTGGTGGCTGCTACTCGCAGCTGGGTACTCACAGCTGAGTATTTGCAGCTGAGTACTCGCAGCTGGGCACTCGCAGAGGCAGCCGCAGGTGTATTCCTCTAACCTCTACGCCTTCAGCTGTGGCTGTCAGTCACTCGCCTACATTTCTCATCAGCCGCGGCTTGTGACCTTTACAATTATCTGCCCACAGAGGTTAATCTCCGGAGAGCATCCGGAAGCATCTCTTTTGAAAAGTTACATGTCATCCGTCTTCGTCCTGTCAAGACCCAAAGCCCCCGTGGCAGGGGTCTCCTAGTTCCTGTTGCTTATTCCCAAACAGAAATCCCACAGTCTACTGCGGCCTCATCCTCGTTATCTATGGAACACATGTGAATACCAATGAAGAGGAATATTTTGGGGCATGAATGCTTTACTCAGTCCTGCCGGGGGACTTCATTTGGGCCTACGTGATCCCCGATGATGAAAGTAAATGTGATGTCATCACTCACATCCCGTCGTGCCCACGAGGCACGGTGAGTAGTCATCTCAGGCCAGTTTGGCGCCAGATGCAGCAGAATTACCTACAGCAACCCCCCCCAACTCAATGGAGCCTGCTCCTCCTACACCTCATAGCTAACTATGCCCATATCTACCTTTCAGACCATCAAGGTCAATTCCTCAGTATTTTTTCTACAACTACAATAACCACGGTCCACGTAGGGAGGGAGAACACATTATTTTAAAAATCCTAGCTATGGCCTTGATGCTAAGTGAAAGCTGATTCCTCTCAATCGTCATATGAGGTGCAATTTTTTTCACTAGTTGCAGCCCAGATTTCCTGCCAAAGGAGAAAAAGGAGAATGATGAGGAGACTGGCTATGGTGCTGAGTGACTGTTCGTATTTAGATACTAATTCCCACAGCTGAATGTTACATCACTCTAACTGATACTGATTCAACCAGTGATGGAGATGCCCAGCGTGAGGCCAAACTGCAGTGTGGATGAGAGTCACATACCAGAAACTCAGGTGTGATGTCTGCCCTGTAAAACACCAGCCAACACCAGGGAGGCCAAAGTCCCAGGCGGAACGGGAGTGTCCTCATGCAAAACTGGGGGAACTTTCTTATTTGTGATCAAAACCAGTGTGATGTAAGTTGAATTTCAAACCATTGTAGTCAAGCCACATTTGCCAAGAGGCTTGTTACCTCACATCCTGGATCACTTCTGAGAAACTGGCCTTTAGTTAATATCGAATAATGAGTATTTGCCATTGCCATTTCACATCGTCACCTTTCTCTCAAGTGCCGCTCGTGTAATGAGTGTAACAAAGATGTCCTTTCAATTTCATCACCCTGTAAGCAGGACCAAACTGCAGTCACTCATGGTTTCATTTGCGTTTTAACAAAATAGAAAGCAAACTATATTCTGTTTATTTAAGTGCCTAGCATTCAAACAGTGCAAGAAGCATATAGTCAGTCAGCACAGGAGTATGGACTTTGCTCAGGGCCAGTGTTAAGGCGCCTGATCGCTGCCTGTGGGGGATCCTGTGGGAGCGGAGGAGGGGTTGAGTTTAATGGCATAACATAACAGGTCAGGTTACAGTACAAACTGGCTGCACTGCACATTCCATTGCCTGCCTACACAGTCACACTGGAAGCGGAAACACATTAAGGAACAGGATCAAAAAGTGCAGGAAGGCGATATACATCAAGTCCAAGAATGAGGACGCCTACCAATACCAAAATGGTGCTGTGGTAGCTGGAATCACCTGGAAGAGATGATAGTGAAAACATTCGATTTAACATTACATATTGACTGACACTAGGCGGTGGCGTGGTGGTGCAGTGGTTAACACTATTGACTCACCCCTCTGGGACCTTTGAGTCTACACCATGGCTCCATGAGTGTGGAGTGTGCACGTTTTCCCCGTGTGGTCATGGTCTTTCCTCTGGGTATTCCAGTTTCCCAGACCAGTAGAAAAAGATGCTGAGGTAAATTGTAGCTACCAAATTGCCTGTAGTCACGTGTGTGTGAGTGAATGATGTGTGAGTGTGTGTGAGTGCATGCGATGCCCTGTGATGGGTTGGTGGCCCATCCTGGGTTGTTCCCTCCCTTGTGTCCATAGCCTCCAGGACCCATCACAACCATTTAAATGGATGGATGAATGTTGACTAATGACGCTTTTTCGCTGCCACCAAAAGCTAAGCTGTACTGTGAACTGATGGCTTTCCACTAGCAAGGCCAAATGCATGACCAAACTAAGCTGCTTGCGGCATCACCATCTGATTGGTCAAAACTGACAGAGATACTGGTTATCTGCACCCATACGTATGGATTATCTTAATAATAATGAATTCATTATTAGTAGTTTTGCACATTGCCATGTATTGCTGCATTCCCAAAAACTCAGAACTTTAAAATCTCCAACCACTTACTTAAAAAACTAAACTAAATAGAACGGATTCATAATGCAAATTTATGCACGATAATGCCAATTCCACTAGTGCTTGATGCTAACATAAGATGGCAATCCTCACAGACAGTTCTAGCTGAAATTAGCACTTGGCTGGCTTGGTTCCAGTAAGCCAGTGGAAAAGTGCCATAATGCTATCAAAGCTCTATCAGCCACCCCCTTGCTCTGATAGTCACTACAAACACTCTCTTTTGTGTGGGACGGGAGTGAGGTCGGAGGGGTGGCTGATTTGCAGACACGCCCCCTCCTCCCCGCAACCCTTCAGGAACCCCTAGTGACCCTGAACACACCTTGCAGGAAGCTATTCGCATTCCAGCCAGATGGCAAACGAGTGTGAGCACAAACCTGCACGGCACCTGCCTTTCATCTGCCCTTCCTAAGCAGCTGGATCAGTGGTTACTCACAGGATGTGTGCCAGGGGGTCAGAGAACAAGCGAGAGGAAGTGGGCTTGGGAGGAGGCAGGGATCTCCACGGAGTCAAGATGCACCCAAGCGAACGTGGGCTCAGATGCGTAAGTCGTGCACATACATGTCCACAGACGCACAGCATATCTCAGGTAAAACCACGTTGCTAAAGAGCGCCCATGTTAGGATAGAGCCTGTCCATGACTAAAGTGTTAAAAATGCATTCCTGTTGACATTCATTATTCACAAGAGGGAGACACGGATTATATTCCTGCCCTAAGGATAGGGAAAAGCCGAGGAAGCTGCCTCATTATCGGCTTCTCGGTGACTACCCTCACGGGACAGCAGGGTATGAGGCAGTTACTCCCTTGTAAACACAGACAGTGGGAGGGCCTAAGACAAGGCCCAGACTGCCCTGCCAGTCATTCCCCGTTGTTCTGCCCAGAGCTCATTCCGTGTCCGGCGAGCTCTCAGGCTCTTTGACGTATTCCTCCGGATCCGACATAGGACCCATGGGACCATCAGAGACGTGCACCTGATGGCTGAGCTTTCCCTCAGGAGGGACGGTGACAACCATCAGGTCAGTGGGCGAACCAGAGGACAAAGGGGTGAAGGATTTTTTTCAAAGAAACTTTGTAGCATCTTTGAAATGTGGTCTAGCTTCCTACCATCTGATCAAGATGAGACATGGGGGGAGGAACAGACCAGAGTTATCTATGTGACTCAGTGAATATTTCATCACCCAGCACCTACCTCCCCCCTCCCACCTGCCTGTCTGGACCCAACACACCCACCTATGGACACGCTGAGTACATGCCGACTCACTTGCTTCAGAGTAGACACGCCTAGGTGATGAACAGCTTGGATTCAATGAACCCCCCAGGGCACGTCAGCCTGCGTCAAATGACAGACCCCCCCAAAGGCTAGGGGCAGGTGACTCCAGACATGGAGGGAGATTATTCTCAGTCTCTGAGTTTTATACCTAATTTCAGCACATTTTGTCTTCGTTCTGCAGGAACTTTGATAAATGATGCCAAAGTTCAAGTCTGATTATCCCGATAAATTTTATTGCTGCCCTGCGATGGGCTGGCCCCCTGTCCCGGGTTGTTCCCTACCTCGTGCCCGTTGCTTCCGGGATAGGCTCCGGACCCCCCGCGACCCAGTAGGATAAGCGGGTTGGAAAATGGATGGATGGATTTTATTGCTGACATTTCAAGAAGAATATAAATAGTAAATAACATACTGAACTGTTCAAACAGTCTGACTTTTTCAGTCACACCTGGTCTCTTTGTAACATCCATTGTTTCAGAAACTTCCAGTGATTAGCAATAGCGAGTGGCACCTCCGCAACCGTGCACTGTGTGCGAGCGTTCAGACAGATGCACATGCCAGGTATTTGCATGTTTCTCTATGCAGAGCAATTGTGGGCTGTTGTATGTGTGACAAAACTCACTGGTTAACATTCTAAAGGGTTGTGGTAGAATTTTACACATAAAATTATATGAACTTGCATCAGGGAACGGTAACTTGACGCATTAGCAGACTCCCCTAGGAAGCAGTGACTTGGTCCTAAACAGTTAAAGGTTTCTTTCCTGGGTTAAGAGGAAAGCCAGGCATTAAATTGGCACCATGATTTAATGTTGGGAACTGGCTGGTGTTCCACTAGGCAGACATCTGCATTCTTCAAGAACAATTACCCCCTTCCCGCATCAGCATTATCTGATCCCATCTGTGATTTAACTAATCATATAGCTACAATGTGTGAGGGGCCTCATTCTCAGGCAAACCACAGGACACCTCACAGGGCCTGTGGAACAGTGGCGTGTGAGAATAGCTCCGGTCTGGATGGTAAACAGGACCGTGCCGTACAGGGAGGGGCACGGAATAATGAGCTGATTTGGAATGGGCTGTTTCTTTCCAGGGCCCATAGAGACTGGGCAGGGATGGGTCAACAAGGCAAGGGAAGTAAATGGCCAAAGCAGGTCATTTCAGAAAGAGCCTCAAAAAAAAAAATAAGAATCACTGTGTGAGGGGGTGTTGAGGAGGACTAAATGGAACAGGAGTCAGGATAAAAAGAATACCTCACTGCATACTGTCAGACACGATGGAAGAACAGGTGAAGTGAATCCTCCCCTCCCCCCCCTCCACTAATTCTTGTAGGGTCAGCCTGCACCCCCCCCATGCTCTCTTTGTTTCTCAACTTCCTCTTTCCAAGATGTTTGGCAAAGATGGTGGGAGTGTGTCAGTGCAGACAGAAACCTCAAACATGCGCCGATGAGGGTGGCTGGATAGAGATCGCTTTCCTTGCCATGCTGACGCATCACATTCACTGTAAAGCAAACATGACTTCACATTTTATTCACCCCTAGTATGGTCTCTTTTCAGTTGGGGATGAAAAGCCCTACTCTAGAGATAGGGGAGAGGGGAAATCATAGCAGAATGCTGAGGAGTTTTATCTAGGGTGATGACATCTGCTGGTCTCTTGATTCATATCTACGTGCTTGAGTACTGCAGTAGCGCTTAAGCCCAGAGTCATGGGGCTCTCAGAGGTAAAACCACAGCCGTTATGCAGGGCCGCTTCCATTATACATGTGAAATTACTCAGCTTGGAGGTCACCCAAGAGCAGGCGAACTGTGCAGCTACTGTGCTGAAGTCTATGAGGAATGCTTGACAGATAACACCCGCCCAGCCTCCCACAGCTGTGCCTGCGGTTGATCGACTGACTCCGTCGTGCAGAGTCTCTGATCACCTCTCATCGCTCTTTCTGTCATTGATTTTCATTGTCATGTGGTGATGTCTCAGAGCAGAGATGAAAGAAAAGTCTGGTCATCATTTCTTGGAAGACCAAATACATCCTACACATTAACATCCTGCAATATTTTCCTCAAAAAATTCATTTGAAATTACACAGTTAGGGGAAAAACATGCAAGCAATGTTTCCTATTCTGGTAGAAGGAGCAGCGACATCAGAGCCATTGTGTTTTGACACTGGGTGGGTTACTGTGCCTACCAACATAGGAAAGCTAATGTACACAACTCGCTTCCTCCGTGAACAGATAACACTTGGATCAGAAATAGTCCGCTCTTCCATCTCCTCGGAGGGCATCTGTGGGCGAGAGATGGAGTGAGCTGGTGCGACTAGAGGTATTAAAGGCTGAGGGGCAGCTCAAGGCGCTGTAGGAAAAAGCAAAGAATAACGTATCTAAAAATAAACACGTGCCAGGTCAGAAAATAGGGTGTGTTCACAGAATAACTGAGAGGTACTGAGATATGAACGAAAATGGTGTGTAGGTCATGCCTGTGCTGTGAGATATCCCTGAGGGTCCATGTGCGAATGACACGAAGCCATCCCTTAGAAACCTCAGGATTTTTAAAAGCACTCCAAAATGAAAACATAAATAAAATTTTTCAGTAAATGCAGTTCAGTCAGTGTTATAAGCATCAGTGATTAGTGGCTGTTAATGGTCTATGTTTCTCTTCAGTGATTCCTGAGCTCCGGTCTACCGATGGAACCTACACAGTGTGAAAACAAACCATTAATACGTAACCACAGAAACCAAGCAAGGCTACTGGACCTAGTCATTTGCCTTAGTCCCCCTTCCCTCAGGCTGGTGCTGTGGCTGGCCTCTCGTTTTATTATTCACTGCTTACGCACCTATGTGACCGGGCTCATCCTACCGCCTCATGGCCTGCAGCACTCTGAGCTTGTCTGCATCCAGAGACTGTGATTAATCGACAGAAAAATCTGAAAAAGGCCCGACGAGGGTTATAACCCACAAGGAAAAGTTATAATAAAATATATATAATAACAACAACATATGACTCTTAAGTCTTTTTTTTTCAATTAATATAATGTCTTTATTTAACACTCAAAATAAATATACAATACACTTAATATGTCATATTTGTTCTTTATTCATGTCAAATAATATTTAAAAATATTTTGTCAAACAAGTTCTACATTTATGTACAATGCATTTTAAATGAATGTTTTGTCAATATTAGTTTTTATGCATAATTTTTTGAATGAGCTCAACCGAATCATGGACATTGGTTCCACACAAAAAGAATGAGTATTCTGAAAAGAAAACATCTTTTCAAACACTTTTTTGACTGATGCATTTGTTTTGTTTTCTGAGAACATAACAGTTACTTAATCTTCCTGAATTTTCTCGTGTCAGATTAAACCAGCTTAATGTGGTGGGATCGTACTAGACAGCCCTTGGTCATGCATGTCTTTCACCTAGACATCCCTTGGTCATACATGTCTTTCATTAAAATAATATAAAAACAACATAAAATCATGTTAAGAAACAACAAGCAATAAACACGCATTTCTAACTAAAGCCATGTGTTCCTCCTCAGTGATCCCTGCCCTTTACATATGGTTAAATGTAAAATTCCTGTAAAAGTTTTATAGTTTTCCTATAGGTGTTTCCCTTGGGTGTGTTTTTGGTATGAAGGTGGCCGCAATCATATAAGAAAAAACTCTGACTTGTAGTGAACGTGTGTCGTCATATATCACAGAAATAAGAAAAATGTCTGATAGCCTAATATGAAGCATGCTGTTTGTTTTCATATGGGAAGACAGATAAACAGGTGTGACGGGCCCCCAGCCTGACCACAGCAGGCCTCTCTAGCAGTACGGAGTGTAGGAGTGTGGTCACCAAGATAATCGTGTGACCAATACGGCAACATTGTGGTTAAAATCTGGCTGGCTTCCCAGTAAGACCTCAAGATGTGGCAATGACTGTGCAAGTTACAAACTTCTGAGAAGGCGATTTAAAAACATAACATCCGCTACGATAAAAATTAAGGGAAATTGTCACCAGCAAAGAAATTTCAGGATGGTTTCAGGAAGAAGGTTTCTTGGTCAGTCGTCCGAAGGAACCAGCTAAGTTTCGCTCATTTGGCATCTTATTTCTGGCCCTGACTGACATAAAGAGGGCTGCCTCTGAGAGAGGGAATGACAGATGGTCATAGGAGAAAGAGACAGGCAAGTCTTGACTGGACTTTCAAAGAAGTCAAATGAGCTGCCTCAAACGAAACCCCGTAAACCTGGACCTGCTCGTTAGCACTATCGAAGTAGTGCTTCAGAGGATCGGGATGGACGGAACACAAAGGTGGGCGGACAAAGGTAAGATGAAAGTCAGGCAGACTGCTCTGATCTACCTAAACCTTTGTTACTCTGACCCTCTTTGATGACATCACAGTGCTAAATTCCTCATGATACTACTGGAGCTCTGTCCCCTTTCTCTCATCCCAATAGAAAGCATCTGTATTTGATAACTGACCACTACAAAGTGCCCAAAAGCCCCACCAATAAGGGCAGTATCCTTTAGGGACCCACTGTTTTGATGCCAAATGCAGTTCAGTTCACACATGTGGCCCCCAGTGTCACTGATCCAAGGAGATCCAGACCTGCACTCCTTTCACATTTTAACCATATTCTACTCTGAGACATACCTCTGTCAGTGTTGGAAAAAACATTTAAAGACAGCAAGATCAAATACCTTTGCACATCCCAACCAGGAGCCCCTTGGATTTCTCTGTCTTTGACCATCTCCCCTAAAACCACAATTTAAGGGTTTTTTTAAGTGCACACTCATGTACAACTAGCTAACGATATTTGGCGTCAAGAATGAAATTCCTTAATTTCCCTCTCTTTCCATTCAACTTACGCCTCCATATGGCAGGTGGACTGGAAAAATGTCATTGTACAGACCAGGCCGAGTTCCCAGATATGAAAGGAAGGAGTCAACTGGAAATCATAATGCTCTCATTGTTAAACAAGACAAGGCATCAAGATTGAACTGAGATGGACGTCATACTTGGTTCCATTATGTATTTTGGCTCTCTTTAGCTCACTACAGGTCACTTCAGTGGAATCTGTGTAGATCAAACATGTTGGCTGTTTTGGTGGCCTGCTTGTCTCAGAAATAACAAGAGATTATTGAAATATGATATTTATCTTAACTTATGTAAACCTCTGTAGACCTATCCCAACTGAGGCTGGATTTCCCTGTCATCAGGAATCTTACCAGCATCCCATTATTGTTACAGTTTTTGGTGGCAATCTATTAATTTCCTATCGCGAAGGTTAAACACAGTCAATTAGCTTGGGCAGGTTTTTTCTGTCTCCCCGAGAACCTGGAACCTGCAATGTTGGTGGAACTCCAGCAAATACAGCAACATACAGGTGCCTATTGTGGGAGAGAGAGGAATCTCCCCGGCGGGGAGGAGGTCAGGACAATCACAGCCTTGTCTCAGTGCTGTATGCTAGAAGACATAAACACAGAGCTATCAGTCCATAGCCGGACAAGAGATCCCTATTCTCTAACCTGGGCAGATAATCCACCGCAGGCTTCCTCTGTTCCTCAGACAGAACATATGACCCATTTTTTCCTCCATTATGACTCTTTGCCAAGCCAGGGGGACAGGACCAGGATCTGGTTTCGAGGGCGATCTGATTACTCAGACACTTTCTCCTGTGCTATTTTCAGTCCTTTGCTGCGTTGATCAGGAGAACCAGAGGTATCCGGGAGAACCCAACGCGGCTGCAGCCGTGGCGTGCAACTGGGCGCATCCGGAGCGGAACTCCGCCTCGCTGGAGACGCATCGAGACACGCCGTCTGCCCGTCTTTGTTTTCCAGCAGTCTCGACATTCCACCAGGTCTGCCTGCCGGGACGGGGGCCCCCTGAGAGGGAGGGGGACATTTACACTGAGCCGCAACAAGCCACCCCCCTGACTCACACGCAAAAAGGGCTGAGCAATCCAAAAGAGCTGAGTCCAAATCCCAAAAAGAGATTATTCTAACTTTTCATGACAGCCCAGTTTCAGACTCAAAGGTGAATCAGTCCATAGATGTATAAAACAGGCATATGGTCACTGTTACTAATCACTTCGATGTCGCAGCCAAGGTTTGATTCTCCGCCTGCCAAAACTTTTTTATGGAGAGCTGGTAATGCTGCAGATTCAGAAGAAACCCGCCTGTAATGGCAAGGCAACAGGAATCCCTCAGGCTGAAAGGGGTTCGCCTGCATCTCAGTGGCAGAAGATGAGGCTCCGCACGGGAGTCCACACCCTACCGAGGAGCCGGCCGCACATTACCTCACACACAGAAATCCCCCATCACCTCGCCCACTCTGCTAGCTGCATTCCTACGTTCTGAGAGGGGCCGGTTATTGTTCTGCACCCAGAGGGAGCTCTAGAGGCAGACGGCCACCTCCTGAGGTCAGGCACCTCATCTGCGAGTGCCAAGCACGCGCCCCTCCCGTCTGCGTGGGTTGATGAGGCGACCAGAGATAATATCTGTCCACGCATTCATCCAGGGACATACCATCCTCCCCCCTCAAAGGCCAGCCAGCACCCCCCCCAGCAACAGGCATAGGAAATGTTACTGTGCCATAGCAAGACAGCACTGGAGCAAAGGCGACCTGGCGTATGATTTATTCCCTGGGGGGGTGTCCCATTGGGAGCTTCCCCTCACTCAGCTGCCGCTGCTGATTTAGAGCTTTTGGGTAATGGGGGGGTGGATCGGCCCATTCCCTCCCATCATGCACCAGCACCACCCCACCCTCCCCACCCAAGTCCTGCTTCTCCCTCCCCTCTCCAAACAAACTATATTTGACATGTAGCCCTTTGTAGCAAATGGCCACAACATGGGCCGGTTAGACCCCAAAAAACATCATGGTCGGCACCCTGCCCCCTGTAGCCTGCAGTGCTGACAAGAAAATGAAATGCATCTAACGCAGGGAAATTTGCATGAATGAAGTTGAATTCTGGAGCACAGAAGTGGCACATTTCCCGCTGACCTCTGCACCCCAAGTCCATGGGAGGCCTGTAAAATCTTCCTTACCCCCCCCAACCCCGCTCCATATGCCCCTCTCGTTATAACATCACCGCGGTTTTCCTTTGTCATACAAACGTCCTTCAGCCAAGCGATTACGCGCACTGCTCCAGTGCGTTCGCACAAACCACATGATACGCGTGGAGCGGATATGGTCACATGGGCGTATCCGTGTCAGCGCACAGAGCCGAAAAACAACGTGAGTCAAGTGCAAGTCATCGACCCCTCA
>JAODJW010000002.1:18843493-18862866 GCA_026777045.1 Hyperopisus bebe | reverse complement strand
ACCCCACCTCCACGGGGGCTCACTGCTACGGAGGGGCCGCCTTGTCTGTGCTGGCTGCAGCCCGCTCTCATTCCCCGTCTCCCTGCGAAACGCGACGCAGACAGGAGCCCCCGGTGGGCCCAAATAGACTGCGGTGAGAATTTAGTAGTGCGATCAGGATACATAACAAGTGTCTGTCCTGCAGCATGAGGTCACCGTGGGGGAATCTGCTGGCAGGAACCCCTACCCCCCCCCCAGCACCACCCCCCAGAACAGTGGGGGAGCAGTGTGTGTTATGGCTATTTATTTTCTGACAGCAATACTCACCAGACAAGAGCAACCTAAAAACACTGCCAGTCAGAGTGGAACACAGCCAAGCAGACAGACAGATAGACAGACAGACGGACAGTCAGTCAGACAGATGGTCCTACTCCCTTTCATACACACATCCCTGGGCTCACACTCCCTCGTACAGATACGATAAAATAAACTTTATTGATGCACACACACACACACACACACACACACATACAGATGAGCCTGCCCCCCCTCCCACACACAGCCCCCTCCAGCCCCCTCTTACTCATGCAGTCAGAGTGACAGGTCAGCAGAGTCACCTGCCAGGACTCCCTGCTCAGTCCCATTTCGGTGGCATCAGCACTTCTTCATCCATCAAACCACAAAATGTCACAACTTTAGCATCAGAACGTGCAAGGGTACAGCAGTAGGGGACAGAACCCACTTACATGCTACTGCAAGCCACAGCACCCATTTAGTGTATTATATGGATGCCCCAGATCAGGGTGAAGCTGCCAGAAGTGCAGTAAGATAATGAAATGTGGACACTAGCTCTCCTAACTAGCTATCAGTGCCTTTTGGCAAACTAAATGCAGCCTTGAGTCCACATTAGGGACCAGGATCACCAGATGCTAGTCAGTTTGGCTGTGTTTTAATACTGTAGCTGTCCATCACATATACTTTACTGTGTGCATATTGTATTACAAGTTAGGTATGGACAGTGCGTCATTATATGGCTGGCAGTGCTGCCCATTCTCCTGCACCTGTTACATTATGTGATATGGAGGTCCAGGGTAATATGGAGGTTCAGCGCTGCTTCTACAGGGCTATGTGCAGGCTCAGAACTGCTTCTATAGGGCATTATGGAGGCTGAGCACTGCCTCTACAAGGCAATATGGAGGCCCAGGCTGATATGGAGGCTCACCAGTGCCTCTATAGGGAAATACAGAGGCCCAGAGTGATACGGATGCTCAGCACTGCTTCTACAGGGCTATATGAAGGCTGAGAACTGATTCTACAAGGCAATATGGAGGCTGAGCACTGCCTCTACAAGGCAATACAGAGGCCCAGAGCCTGTGCATCTTATGCTGCTGGTTCAGATAATTGTTTTGATATTATGGGGACCATTTTTTCGTTCTGCATTAGGGGAAACTCAATTTTCAAGTGTTTACGTTCTCCCTCTGCTGTTTGGGTTTCTTCTTTCTTGTGCCCCTGCCTTTTCTCTTCTGTTGCCTCCCATTCCCCCATGTCCTTCTGCAGGATGATGCCTCAAAAGTGATACAGAAATCTAGTAGGAACCATATGCAGGAATTGCAGATATCAGATTGCCATTATGTCAGATAAGCTGTACAGAACGGCCCAGGTAGCCTCAAAACCTGTGAGTGTGACACAGACAGGCAGAGTCAGCAGCGTGCGGGCAGCGTGGCTCACACTCACTGGGGCTACATGTCACCACCGGCCAACAGAGACTCACACCCTGTTGTTTTCCTTCCAACGTGATGATGAATTTGCGTTTGACGAGATTCCCAGATGTTACACAGCATACTTCCATAATCACCATGGCAGCGGCCATTGTTGCAAGGTCAAGTCATTTTAACAAAGGAACCTTCTGACCTTGGATCCACAGCAAAGTGACTTACCTCACATTCACTCTTTCGACATTATGTTTCAGTGTCTTTTTCTAAATTTTCTCAGAACTTAAATAGGTGCCTTTAAGCTACGACAGTGAGCCCTGGGCAGACGATGGATAACAGGCCTTCAGTGAAATCCATGGTGCCCTCTATGGCCTTGGGAGACGCCGAACTCTACACAACTCATTTTACAGAGCTGATAACCTAGCAGAGCATGAAGGTCGGCCGTTGGCAAGGTGGGAGAGGAGATGGGCGAGACCAGTAGTTCACTGGTTTTGGAGCTAAGAAGGATTCAGCTGTTGTATTCCTTATCAAGAATGGCGATCTGAATTTCATCAGCGCACAGATAATGAAGCGATGGTCCCTGGACCTTTAGCATGGCCTATGACCAGCACCCTACTGGTCTCAGCAAAGGCCAGGGGGTTCAGTTGATCACCATGCCCCCGACTCTGCATCCGTATGCTCCAGGAAGCTGCGATACAGAAAAAGCTCCGGGTGGGCTTGGCCCCGGTGAGCTCCAGGCCCTGGAATAGAAACTGCGTGACCATGACCACACCACACTATTTCTGTGGCCGCTTGACATTGAGAGCCCCAGCCTTTCTGAGATTCCAGTATACCCCAGCTTCCATACGTATTCCTGGTCTAAATGACAGGCAGGGCTCAAATGTGCTTCCAAAAACACAGCCATTTTATTATTTGATTTATGTGTATGTATGCTGTTTCACTGAAGGCATAGCATTCAAATGAATGGATATCGAACTTGTTTCTTCTCGAACTGTAAACCAAGGCAATAGTTAAGCACCCGTGCAATGTTTCTCACCACGACCGTTACTGTCACTGACAAAGAAATCATTCTCATTAATACATACATTATACATTCAAGCTGGTTTCATTTTTCATTGTAGTAGCACACTGGTGTATTGTGATCCAGTTGGGTTTAGACTTTCATTGTAATATCATACTGGTGTATTGTCATCCAATCAGGTTGAATCTTTCATTATAGTAACCTACTGGTGTATTGTGATCCAATTGGGTTTAGTCTTTCATTGTGGTTTTTATGCACAAGCATAGTAACTGTTATCTGATACTGCCATGCATCTACCAGCTCTCGTGGGTGTGTATTCAGGGTATCTGGGAGTCTCTGAGTGTGCCAGTGTGTCAATTTATAGCATGTATAAGACTAATAAACATATATGTGGTTCCTTTAATTAGTTTAATTGTAAATTACATACAAATTTTGAAGCCTAAATACAAATTTTTGTACTGATGACCATCAAACATGAGCAATCCCAGGATGAGTCATGGTAACAGCTACAAACTCCTCAGCATGGCTGGGTGCTTCTGGTCATGGGAGAAGGTGAGCAACAATGAGATAAGTCACAACACATCTCCAAAGACGTCAGGTTTCAAATGTACAGACTTCAATCCAAAAAAAGGCATCAGGTGTGCACCTCTCCATGCGTGCGTTTGGCCAGAACCAAGCAAGATCAGCCACTGAGTGAATGTGAATCATCAGCACTCAGTGATCTTGAAGGATCACTGACACAGCAGAATGGGGCTTTGCTGATTTATTCATTTAAATAAAGTTTTAAATAAAATGTTATACTTTCAGGGAGAATTAGGTTTGCAATCTTGTCAACCAGTTTAAATGGCTGTAACTATTTTTACAATTTACTGTTTAATAACTTTAGTGCATTACTACATGTTGTGTGGAAAAAGTGTTCTTCTGTGTGGCTGATTTTGGAAACCTACTTTTTAAAATCTATACATGCCAATGCTTTATTCCAGTCAGCGTGATGTATGGCCTCTTGTAGAAGACATTTAGCCCGTCACACTCTGTACATGTGCGTTCCTGCCTGCAAAGAACTCAGAGGCCAACAGGCCACAACCACATCAAACACGCTTACAGCAACCATCAAACATGCCTTCAGCTTCACGGCTTGCGTCCCTCTCATTGCAGAAGGTGATGTGACGTAGCTGCATAACGGGCAACCAATAGTCTTCATGGTAGTTGGCAGAACCACAGGATGTTTCATCAAGTATTTCATATTCAAAGTATTTGGTAGAAATCACCCTCCATTTTCCAACCTATTATCCAGTACATGGTTTTCATGGCCTGGACCGTATCCCAGAATGCACTGGGAACAGGGCAGGGAAACAACCTGAGAGGGATGCTGGTCCATTACAAGGCACACTCACTCACACACTCTGGTCCTGATTGGCATCGTACCACAATAAAGGCAAGTCTTCCAAACCAGGTTTGATGTAAAAAGGGATAGTTGGGTTATGTGGTCCAATCTTTTCCACACTTCCTTCCTCAAGAAAAACCACTAACTTGGCAGAATGACATGGCTACAGATGTGAGCGAACTATAAAACTACGGACATCAGCATTGTGCATCGACACCCAGGAAGGGCACATGGCTCACTTAGCTGGGAGCAGTGTGAGGTCAGCAGCCCTGAGTCAGTGAACACATGGCCACTGCTGGACAGGATACAGGTGCGGCTCATGAAAATCACATCTGGGGCACAGCAGTGGAGGGAATTCAGCCACAATTAACAGCACACAACAGCTGCTGGGAAGGGTAAGTTAAGGGAACTGGATTTTCTTGTGCTTCCCTTAAGATAAAAAAGATATTATATTCATCTGTATTATTTGGGGTCAGAGCACCTCAACAGCAGTTAAGAGCTTTGCCCAAAAGCTAGATGGTGATACGATTACTCTGCCAGAAGATTCAAACCCACAATTATCCAGACACAGATACCGGGCCCAAACCCACTGAACTGTATGCCACCCCTTTTTACATCAGGAACCACGTGATTTTTGGGATATTATACCACTTGCATGAAAGATTGTGTTTCCAGCTAGGCTGCAGGCTGCTGATATCATATTTTGTTTTTTTATTCCTGTTTATTCAACTATGCTCATCTTGGCTCTAGAATGACACTGCAGCCAGAGCAGTTGGGACAGCCAGAGCAGCTGGAGCAGGTTTACATCTGATTGCAGTGTTTACCTTCATTCTGCAAGGGACCGGTGTCTGTCTTGTGTCAAATGGAAACTCAATCAAGAAACAAAGGATACCTTCAGCAAAACAAATTCATGTTCCCTGATCGAGGGCTAAGAAAGCTAGCCTAAAATAAATCTTAAAACAACTATTAAACCATGTAGACATTCATCTCCTAGTTTCATTTAATAACAGGCAACAAACTGCCAAACTATGGTCAGTGGGCAAAAATGACACTCCTGCATTACACGACAACAATCAGTGACAGGCGCAAGTGCTCGCTATCCATCGTCAACACACCCAATCCTAGTTATTAATTGTTCACCAGCTGAAGAGTCAGAGTAATATTAGAAAATTAAAATTAATAAATTTCAATTAACCAACATTTAATATATAATAACTTATGCCCTTTGAGCAACAATGCTACGATGAAAGGAAAGATAATAAAAGAAAAACAACCTGAAGCGTTTATGAAAAAAATGTTTATTTTTTTTACAGGTACATCTTCACAAGAAAGGCATTTTAAAGTTCCTATCTTGTATTATGAAAGTTTGTTTTCAAGGTATGACATGGGTATTCACATTTCATGAGTCAGACAGTTGAGTTAAACATTGATCACACAAAATTCCTCAACGGACAGTAGACACTTTGTACTAATAATATGGCACTCAAATGAAACCATTTCATTAAAAATAAAAAACTAGTTACACATGCAATGTAACAATTACGGAGTTCCAAAAACCTTACAGTCTGGTTCTCCAGATGACAAATCCCCAACAATCATAATATAAACCAATGGTAAGAATCCCTTTAGATCTGGGGTCTCCAACTCCGTTCCTGGAGAACTACTATCCAGTAGGTTTTTTTTTATCCTACCTGGCTTCTGATGAGCTACACCTGTTCTCAGGTAAATACCAGGAGTAGGTGTGGCTCATCAGAAGCCAGGTAGGATAGAAAACCTACTGAATAGTAGCTCTCCAGGACCGGAATTGGAGACCCCTGCTTTATATGGTTAAGTAGGACTTTGGCAAACCAAATCTGTATGATCAGTAATGTAGCCTGGTTCCTTGTTAGTTGCTTGGCGGCTACTGTTAATCAAAGTGGTTTTAAAGAAAGTGTGAGCACACATACACATGTGCACACGCGCCCACACACACACACACACACACACACACACACACAGTAGTATGTGTATACAACACACACACACATGCACACAAAAATTCAGAGGCTACTCAGCAATTTTCAAGTTAAAAGCCCATGTCCTTAAGCACTACTCCACCTGCTGGCCAACCAAGTAACAAATAACTCAAGCAGAAGTCGTTCTCTCTGTTCTATCAATACTTTGGAGGCAATCATCATTGACCTCATATTTCCATGTTTCAATAAATACTCACAATATAAAAACACAGACATTACACAACTCTGACAGTGCAATTGACAAAACTGATTTAAAACCTGAATAAATATCACTATGGACAAATAAATAAATTAAAAGACTTATTGTATAAATAAGGTTTGCTGTACACTAAATGACAAGATGCACAAGCTGATTCTGTATGGTAAAATAGAAAAACTAGTTTTATACTGGAAAGATTTTTAGTTAATATGAGTGGATGCCATTTCTGTCTTAACCATTATGGAGAAACTCTTAGCTCAGCCATGAGACCGTGTTCAACCCTATTTCCATCTTTATCCATCGCAGACTCCAGAGTCCTCTTCTGGGAGTCCAACAATTCCACCTTGTGCTATCAGTGTTAAATTTACACTCAGCCCATGCTGATTAGTTGGTAGCCTTTTGTTCATCTCCCTGACATTCCTGCTACATCTGTCTGTCCATCCTTCCATCAATCCACACGTCAGTCCGTCTCTGAAGGCCCATACCCATACGCGGTACGCAGAGCCTGCTTATGCCACATTCTGGGTCCTTCTTGACTTGGCACGTCACTTGATTATCTTTTGAGGTAGAACTTCCATCTTCGTGGCTGAAACAGAGGACAGGGACCTAATGAAACACAGTGGCGCAGGCCAAACCCTGCTGGGAACGGTGAATGTGTCTTTCTGTTCATTTACGCTCAAAATAGCCACACACTCCTTCCTGTTATTTCTCCCTTCTGTTTGTCTTCCCATTTCCATATTAGGATCTCCGTGGACACCCCTTCCTGCAAAGCCTGCTCACCATTTGCTCTTGCTGTTCAGTGCTGTGGCGCCGTCCCCAGTTTGATCTTCTCCTCGTTTTCCACGTCATACGCACCTCTCTTGTGATACCTAGAAAAACAAGGCCGTCTTCAGTCAGACCGTCAAAGGCTGTTAAATCTGGCCAGTGTTCACTATTAAGTGTGCAGTGGAGCGTTTTCCTTGCATAAAGTCTTGTCCTATCCCCTTTGCGAGTTATGCATATTTCTTCATCAACACCAGTAGAGAATTTGACCTTCATGAGACACATGCTTTGGTTTCTGCATTACACATGAGCACTTGTGCCACAGGGGTGTCAGGAGAGCCACTTACTTAATTGCCAGCAGAATAGCGATGACAGTCAAGCATAGTGAGGACAGAACCACTGCCATGATGACCAGGGCTGTTGTCCGGTCATAATTTTCTTTTATCGATACTTTCAGGGTTAACGTGTGACAGCGCTCTCCTGCATACCCTTCAGTGCATCTGAGGAGGCAAGGGAGCGGGAAAGAGACATCGGTCAGCTCCAAATCAAACTCGCCTCAGCTTACACAAGAGTCCGTTTCTGCTCATCTATCACATGATCCGACCCAGACACTGCTCATTCTAACCTCGGGCTTTATGAAAATCTACCCCCGAGCAAGACAACGCATTCATGCAAAACTAACCCAACTACTTTTCATGTGAAAATGACTCACATCAACAAAATCTGGAATCAGGAATATCCACATGGTAGAAAAGATTACAGCCCTCTCTCACTCATGACATATTGCAGCGACATAACACTATACAGAATAATGGCTGACAAGGACAGGGGCACATACAAACAAACCATTCGTATTGAAATACACGATTAGCAGCTTAAGGACATGAGAGCTACTCACACACAGGATGGGGCACGTAACTCCTTCACATACTGACAGGTGCCATGGATACAGTAGGCCTTGTACTTCTTAAGGCAGGGGTCTCTCTTCTTGCCCTTGCCCTTCCTCCTTCCCTTCCTGTTCTTGCCATTTGGCTGGTTGTCCCTCTCTGCCTCCAGCACTGCAGAGGAGTCCTTGGGTTTACTGGACATTGCAACTGCAGAAAAAGGCAAGAATCGGTTTTCAGCCCCAATTCAACATATGTATCAAAGGTACATTATCTTTGTAATGAACTTAGATAGTAACACAAACATGCAGCAATCATCTCTTCACTGGTATTAGATTCCCTTATTTCACCCTTAAAGTAACAAACTCATTTCGTCTCATTCCAGACGTCCTCTGGTGCAGTAGATGTTACACACAGCCTTCTCCACCTTCTCCTCCTAACTTGTGTGTGATACCACCCTTTTTATGGAGTCTAAGACAACAGACCATATTTGATCCCAGCCAAGCAGCAACCGGTAGATAAAAGGTAAGGAACTAGAAGACGGTGATTAGCGACTCGGTTCCTTGATCATCCTGCCCCGTAGCAAACTGACTGCTCATGGGGGTGGGGGGACTGGGTAGCTTGCTAATTACCATTACTATCATTTGCTTGATTACAGGAGGCTCCAGTAGTTGGGATTTCTGTGTTATCAGGTAATATGGCAACCAGTAATATAACAAGGTGATACAGCAAAATCCTGCACTATAAACTGGTGCTAGACTTTAATGAAATGTCTCCTTCGCCCTGAATATCACAGCTGACCTGCCTCTGTATGTGTGATAAAATGCTGAAATGCTGTGTTGCAATTTTATTAGGTAAAATTACAGGACCTTTCATTGGTGTCTGAATGAATGCATGCATTTCTGTAGGAAACTGAAAATGTATGGAGTTTTCCATTTTGGGTTTCCTTGTTTGTCCACTGATCACCATTTTTAATTGTTATTTTCATTACTAGGAGATTGAAATACATGCCATTTTAATTTGATGAAAATATTTGGATTTTAACACTTGTAGTACCTCTGGGTAGGTCGATTTCATCAGAGCCCGAGGCGACCTCGTCGTCTTCTTCTTCATCATCATCGTAGTTTTCCTCGGCACCGTCGTAATGAGCCGCGTCCGATACACTTTGGGCGCGCCTGTCGCTGTGGGGACCCCACATGTTTATCACCGTAATCTGAGCGGGCTTCTCGCTTTCATACCTGTCAATGGAGGCGCTGCTGGCCAAGCCGAATAGCGCTGGGGAACAAAAGACACACACATCGACCATCACGTTATCCGATCATGTTGTGGAGAAGTAAAAGCCACCATAATTAAATTAAAAAAAAAAAAAAATACAAAATTACAGAGGGCCATTATCAAAACCAACAGGACACTCAGTAACATTGCAGTCCCCACACGGGGATACACCAAGCTTAAAATTTAAATCTTAATATCAAAGTCATATTTGTAGTATAATTGTTTGTAAATATAAGCACTATAATACGTCAGATATTTGGATTCACACCTTATTGTAGGTCCACTAATATTACATATGATACATGGTAAGTTGAAATACTCCATTCAGTAGGGCGCGATTTAAAACATATATATTTAGTTAGTTCAAGCTATACAACAATTAACAATTTCAGCATGTCCAATAGAATAAACTGGCGGTATAATTCTACCACCGGTGAGTAAACAGTGAAAATATGATCTGCTCACTGAACACCGCACACGCATAACTGCCCTACTTTCCACTGAGTAATAAAACGTAAAATATCTGTACGCTTACCGAATGCTGCGTAGAACAGGACTATAAACTTCATGTCTTAAACTTCGACAAAAGAAGGAAAATTAAAGTACTGTATTTCCAAATATAAGGCACAGGTAATGCGGTCCTCTGTTCCTCGGAGTGTTATGGCAATGTCCTGGCCCAGAATAAACTTCTGTATTGATGGAGGCTCCTGCGGTGTCTGGGCTGTGATACAGGAGCGTGGTTACAGACGGCCAGTCCTGTACGGGACGGTGGAAAGAGTGCTTCACTGTGGCAATCGGGCATTTATATAGCCTACTGAGGTCTACCCTCAAATGAATGGCGACCACGCCTAAGTGTGTACTGTATTTAGTCTGTCTCGGATCGGAGCCTCCCCTCCCTGACTGGTTTATAAACACTCACGGGCTCAAGGGGAACACACAAGTGTAATGCAAGGCAGAATTTACGTTTAATTTATTTGCCGCATATAACATTAAAGTATTAACCAATATTGTCTTTATATCATATATCGACTATGCCGACAGAATAAGAAACGGGTTTTTTAATGATTGGATGACAAACTTTCTCAAAAACTCGGTTGTTACTTATAGTAAAAACAAGCGCTAAAACCTGTCTTTAGCAAACCGATTGTATTTAATAGGCTAAACTATAATATATATGGGCAATGGCGACCTCTTGTGGTACTTGTAATTCCACTGTAATTCCCAAACGATTAGGTTATATTTTTATTATAAAGTAATAATGATGATAATTTTGCTGTGTTTATTTTAAAAATAAATCTCACTATGCCATGAAAAATAAGAACAAAAACACACGAACGCAGAACCGCCCCATTTTCTGTTACAAAATGGCTTTATAAAGCTTATACCGGACTCATAAATCGTAAAAGTTCCTACATTTTCAGCCTTTAATGAATATACATTAATATGGGCATGCCATTTATGGCGACGCAAAGTTTCGATGTGTTATGTCTGCTCCATATCACACGCGATTGCTCTGGTCTGAGATCACATGCTTGTTTTGGTGAAGATGGCCGAGGAGGCCGAGGCTGTGAACGGGAGCGATGGAAAAGAGCGAGCTTTCGAGGTGTTGGCTAAAACGCCGGAGGCAGAGTCACGGAGAGAGAAGTCGGGTCTGGAAAACAGCTGGTCGGCACCCATTGTGTCTCTGGCCCGGAAAGCCACCGAAACCCTGACTGGCGGGGTCGGCTCCGGCGCTGCCCTGAGAGACGGCGCTCCAGGTTCCGCGGTTGCCGGAGAGCGACTGACCGAACAGTCCGTCGGCGAAGGAGCCACCAAACCGCCCGGTACGTGCTGATCACGGTTGGTCCTCCGATGCCGCTTGTCCACACTGCATGGGACGGGCTGCATTTCGGTCTAACCGGGCGGTACAGCATCGACCCAGAAGCAGTACTTTGTTAGTATACATACTTTGGTGAAAATCTCCTAGAATCAGGAACTAACGTACGTATCCCACTCGTGAAGTGCTGCCAAGTGCTATCCGGTATGTGATCGTGATGTTAACCTTAATTCCCTGCCAATTTCAATATTCTAAGACATGGCGTGGGATGGTTGTGCGAGACAGTCGAGTGGCATCTTAACGAGATTAAATATGTTGCATCACAAGTTTAGAAAGAAGGTGTTAAGTTTTTTAAAAAAATATTATTATAGTGTTCAAGTTACCCCTAAAATCTTAAACCAGATTCCTAAGACATCAGAACTGACAGCGATATGAAGCCTCGGACTGTATATCGGTGTTCTTATCGGAAGGGGTCTTTAGTCTTTGAAATTAGTCCAAGCAGAACACCGTCGGATTTCTTTCCCGAATAATGGATGATTGATACATACGCACAAGTAGTACAGAGCCTGAACTTCACTGCTTAGGACACCTTGGTATTTGTGCTGCTGTTGGTATTAATCGTGGTTTGGTACTAACTGGGTTCCAGGGCCCTCACTACCATCCTTCTCTGTGGTCCATGTGTACATTCCCCTCTAGAAGTGTTAAGGGACCCCATGGCAGTGGAGCGCTCCAATTTACTCAGCATGATGAAGCTGAGTGTGAAGGTTCTGATCCAGTCTGCGCTGAGCCTGGGCCGCTCTCTGGACTCTGAGCACCCGCCCCTGCAGCAGTTCCTCATTGTTCTGGAGCACTGTCTGAAGCACGGACTGAAAGGTGGGTTGATGTTGGGTTTTTCTTCGTAGATGTTCGTTGTCTTTGTATGTTATCATGGAAGCCCTGACTGCAGATCAAACATTAAAGAAACATAATGTTTCCACCATTGCGATGGAGTCATTTTGTTCTTAGTCTTATGATTCATGCAGTGACTCATTCCTGTTTGTTTCCTTTATGCAGTGAAAAAATCCTTCATTGGGCAAAACAAATCTATTTGGGGTCCATTGGAGCTGGTGGAGAAACTGTGCCCTGAGTCGTCTGATATTGCAACCAGTGCAAGGGATCTACCAGGCATAAAGTAGGCAGACCTGCTTATTCCCCTCTGCCCTCCTCTGTTTCCACTATAGATAATAGACACGGGGAGAGGAACTAATGTGTTGTATCACATGATGACGCTTTAGCTGTTTTGAGTCTTTGTTGACTGCAGCCTCTTCTGTGATGTTTTGTCTTCAGGACGGGGTTGGGGCGAGCCAGGGCATGGTTACATTTGGCCCTCATGCAGAAGAAGGTGGCAGACTACATGAAGGCCCTTCTAGACCGGCGGGATCTTCTGAGGTGAGCTGTGTGCATGTGTGTGCAACTGCCGGAGAATGTCATGCCTTGTCGGATACGTTAAGCCGATTGAGAGAACAATGGGCCTCATTCACCAACCGTTCTTACGAACCCCACGTATGCACTTTTTTACAAAGATTCTGACACTCACCAATGTTTCCTTATGTGAATTTGTTCTTAGCTAAGAACAGAATCTACACACACTCAAGACCATTCATACTCACATTTGAGTAATGATAGTTTGTTCAAAATAATTGGTTATAGCAGTTTTGTTCATTCTACAGTTCATAAAATGATAGTATTTTAATAATTTATAAAAGTAAAATATAACAAATAATTTTAAAGTGTAAAAATTATTTTCATGGTAGTAACGGCGATTATGCGGATTAGAAATAGGTCAGAATCTTTGTAGAAAAGTGTGTATGTGGGGTTTAACAACAAATTTGTTCGTAAGAACGGTTGGTGAATCAGGCCCAATATTTCAAACTCTACTCCCGGCTCTTTCTCAGTGAGTTTTACGATGTTGGAGCATTGATGATGGGAGAGGAAGGGATGGTGATTGCTGGGATGCTGGTTGGACTTAATGTCATCGATGCCAATCTGTGCGTGAAGGGAGAGGACCTGGACACACAGGTTGGTTTATGGTCACTGGTTGCTTGTGAACCTCCTGTCAGATCCTTCCTGATGGCTGCTCAAGCTGAGGTGCCCTTGTTCTGTTGTTTGTCGCCCCCAGGTGGCTGTCATTGACTTCTCGCTGTACCTGAAGGACCCCCAGAACAATGAAAGCCCGAAGGAGTGAGTAACATCATCTGCCAACACACATTATACACTAAGTGCCCCATGTGAAATATCTTTAAACACTCTTTCTGGCCTTTTGTAGCGATGGGAAAATGGCCGCCATTCTGGATCAGAAGCACTATATTGAGGAACTAAACCGTCACTTAAGGTAAAAACTCCATGCAGACACAATTGGCTGCCTCTTATTTCACTCTGCCCTCCATGCCATGTGTTTGCGCAGTAATGCTGCCTTTGTGTGTCTACAGCTGCACTGTGACAGATCTGCAAGCCAAAATGGACTCCATGGAAAAGACCAACTCAAAGCTCATTGAAGAGGTTTGGTTTCTCTGTATAAATCCGTTAAATCACCTAGGTAATACCCAGGGTAATATAGTCTCCATTTCAGCATGCGTATGCACGTGTGGTACTGAGCTGTCACGCCAACTTCCTTTTCCCTACAGCTGACCGCTGCAACGGATCGTATAAACGCTCTGAGAGAAGAACAGGACCAACTGAAGCAGGAGAATGACACCATTATCCAGAGCAGCAAGCAAAAGCAGGAGGTGAGAGGGGACCAGGCTGACCTGACCTGGTCTGGCTCGATTTGAAATGAATGGACCAGGACTAGGTTGTCCCTCCTCTTCCCAGGTGACCCAACAAGACAACCAGGTGGAACTGGAGACATACCGGCAGTCCCGCCAAGGTCTGGATGAGATGTACAGAGAAGTGTGGAAACAGTACAAGGAGGAGAAGCGCATCCGTCAGGTCCAGCTGTCCCCGTTACATAAAAACGGAACATAAGAAATATTTCCTCAAATGAATAACTGGGAAGTCTATTCCAAAAACCCCTCAATGTTTCCGTGCAAAGAAAGGTTTTCTTTGTTCAGACCCAGACTTGTTCCCATTTGTAGCATTGTGTTGTTGGGCACTTTCACACCGCAAGAACTTTTATCAGGAACCAGAACCTTTTTCTGGAACCAGGAACTTTTGTTGCGCTCACACCACAGGAACTTCCTGGGAGGCTGTCCCGGAACCCATTTTTAGTTCCTATTCCAGACTAATTACTCCTCGTTCGAACACGAACTACAAGGGGAGGCGTTTACAGCAATACCTTACTGACTGGTTTTCAATAAGCACTGACGCTAACTTGAAAGTTACGCAGAAGTGTGGAGAAAAGAGATAAAAGTAGCGGAATTCAGCAGATGGAATTATTTTTGTACCTCGGTTACATTCATCGCATGAACAAATACCTTTTTGCTTTAATCTCCATATTTCTGCACTGGTAAATTCGATCGATAACTAATACACTTTTCTCTAATATCGACAGTGCTAGAGGTGAAACTTGCCAGTGCTTATTATGTAGCGGGTTGTATGTATAAAATGCAAATTAAGGACTACGTCCTGTTTTGACTGTGAACAATTCTCCCAAATAACTAACAAAATGACTTGTTCATCCTCCACTGTTTGGGGTGGTGGTGTATTTTCCGATTAAATTATGTACAGGTAGTTCTTGCTTTCCCAGCTTTCGTTTTATGAGTTTATATAGGAATGTTCTGTGGCCAAATACAAAATTTTAATTTTTCATATTTTTTTTTAAAATTTGCACGTAACACACACTGCCCAAAAATGCCGTCTGTGTCCTGACAAAGTTTTCAGACAACTTTGTAAAATATTTGACTGCATGCCTGATTTGTACCACTGTTTCGTGACCCAACCTGATGCTGTTAATACACCAGGTTCATTTTACTTACTGTTTGTGAGCGATCTTCATCAGCTCACAGTGGGACACCTGAAGAATAAAACCACCCCACCTACTGAAAATTAAAGTGATCAAAATTGACCGTGAATGTTACAATTATAGCAAAGTGTTTTTCTCCAAGGATTTTTTTGTTTAAAAGTGTGTATATTTTTGATTAAATGTTAATTCTAATAATATGTTTCTGCTTCGTTTGTTTATTTGGCAAGAATTTATGAAAAATTTCTGGCTGGAACCAATGATTGTGAATTAATGAGCAATAATTTGGAACAAATTAGCTCATGAAGTCAAGGACTACCTGTATAAAGTTTACCATATGGGTTTCTTTGCATCTCCCATGCTTATTAACATAAAGGGCCTGTTCCGCAGTGTGAAAGCAATGCACGAAAGTTGCTAGGTCCCTGGTTGAGACCGCCTAGGATCTTTTAACCAGGAGCCAGGTTCCGGAACTTCAGTGTGAAAGCGCCCATTGATTCAGCGCTCATGGAGATAGGGGGTGACGTTGTCTTTATTGGATACTTGTACATTGCCCTCAGTTGTTACTCCTATATCCCGTATCCCCACTTTGTCCCTCTGACCTCCATCCCTTACCTCCCTCATGGTTTTCTGGCAGTAGGTACCTGAGTGCCATGGATTGAAATTGTCGTCTATGTATCTCATACAGGAGTTGGAGAAGGAGCTGCACCTCCAGATGGGTTTGAAGCAGGAGATGGAGGTGGCCATGAAGCTGTTAGAGAAGGACATCCACGAGAAGCAGGACACGCTGGCTGCTCTGCGCCAGCAGCTGGACCAGGTCAAAAGTCTTAACCTACAAATGTTCAACAAGGCACAGGTACGTTTTCCAGGAGGAGTAGGTGCGATGCTCTTAAATTCTGCAGTAAGGTGGGAGACCAGTGTGGAAACCTCAAACTGAGGAGGAATTTGAGGAGATTCCCTCGTGATTTGCTGTTCGCTGGTGGGCAGGATGCTGACCGGATCATCCAGAAGAAAGAGGAGGATGCGGTGCAGCTGGAGGAGAGGATCCGCCAAATGATGTCTGCCACAAAAGAGTTGGAGGACAGGTAATCTGCCCCCTACTGGACAGGAGGAACACACCTAATCGCTCGAGTGAGTCTGCATCATGCTACTTTTCTCTGCCTAACAGGCTGCAGGCTTCTGAACGCACAAGAAAACAGGTGGACAAGAGGGAGAAGGACGCTCGCATGGAGCTGGAAGGACGGGTAGATACCCTGCAGAAGCAGCTCGCTGACCTGGATGCACTGAGGTACAGTTGAGAGAGTGTGGGGAGGGCCGCATGGATAGACTAGGGGAATAACCTGTTCTGGGGCTGCGTCCTTTACGTCTGTTTCGCTCTCTTGCCAGGCTGAGCCTGGAGTCGGATCTGCGTGCTGAGAAAGAGCAGCGGCAGCACATGCAGAAAGAGCTGCAGAGGGAACAGGACAACAGTGCAGAGCTTCGCACTCAACTTCAGCAGCTGCAGGGCCTACAGAAGGTATGCGTCTGCGCAGGTCTCCGCGCATTGCGTGGCCCCAGTCACCGAGGCCATCTGTAGCCTGTGTCTGTGTGCCCTGACAGGAGCTGCAAGAGCTGCAGCAGGAGAAGAAGCAGCTTCAGAAAACCTGTGAGGAGCAAGAGCAGACTCTGCAGGAGATGGGCCTACACCTCAGCCAGTAAGGCCAGCACTAGACAGCATGCCCGTCACCTCCCTCCCTCCCTCCTCCTGTCTCAGAATACCGTTAATGTTACTGCTCTCCTGTAGATCCAAACTAAAGATGGAGGACTTCAAGGAGGTAAACAAAGCACTCAAGGTGAGACAGTGGCGCAGTGAGAGCTGATAGCGTCCAGCTGGGGTGGCGGTTAGGGAGACCTGAAACGTGTTTGTGTGTGTGTGTGTGTGTGTGTGACAGGGCCACGCCTGGCTGAAAGATGATGAGGCCACTCAGTGTAAGCAGTGCCAGAAGGAGTTCTCGATCGCTCGCAGGAAGGTACGCCATCTGTACCCTCAGCATGCAGCTGCTCATTAACATGTTACCTGATAATGCATAATGTATAAATGGTAAATACTTCAAATCAAACACACAGTGAGTAGTTTGGGTGGGACCCACGGCTGCAGAAGTCCACTTGACCGGACCCGTCTACCTCCCTTGTTCCCCCAGCACCACTGCCGCAATTGTGGCGACATCTACTGCAGCCACTGCTCCAGCCACGAGCTGGCGCTGCCCTCCTACCCGAGGCCCGTGCGGGTGTGTGACACCTGCCACTCGCTGCTGATCCAGAGGGTCTCTTCCACACCTTCCTGACTGCTGAGGGACACACTCCGGGATGCGTCTACAAGTTCTCCCCATGCAGATGCCAAGGGCTGGCTTAGGGGAAGCAGGCTGTCCCTCTTAGGGATCATGCAGAGCCGTCCCGCTCGTGCTGGCTGAGATCTTCAGCACCAGGACCGATAAGGAGATCTTTTCACACGGAGTTGTAAAACAGTCACTGTTAAGAGTTTTTGGAAGATTCTGGGTGGGTATAGGCACTTCAACCTTTAATTGAACTAATCTGATCTATATTTCTTTTAGTAAATGGTCTGGCCACTGTCTCACTAATGCAGCCCTTTGCCTATAAGCTATGTCATTCGATGCAAATTTACTGAACTGTCTGCTTTATTTGTTCCTGTACCGTGTCTGAAATTTAACTGGGATTCCAAGAGGTGAGGCCACTCCTACTAGGTGGTGACAACTCCAGGGAATATTCCTGAACTCTTCTTAGAAGGGTCCAAGTCAATCATTAACATCAGAAAGTCCCACAAGACCTGCCAAAGGGTGCGAGTAATTTGTCACCATTTGTCACGTCAGTGTTAACTTGATGTATATGTTTGTAGATGTATCAAATACAAATGTGAAGGTGGTTATATGCATATAGAAGCAATTGGTGGAAATGCTCTGAATGGTGTTAAAAGCTGGTCTGATCACAGTCATAAGGGGTGTTTTGATAATCAGTGTGACTACTGTACATCAGTCCGATGGGTTAACCCAACAGAAGGATAAAACTATTCCAGTCACTGCACCACCAACCATTTTAAAAGCCCAGTCACTGAGTCCCTGACTAGGGAGTAGATGGACAAGTGGCATTTGACCAATGAAGGCAGTGTTTTACTGGTACCTGGGACTGAACAATCACATAGGAGCTGACCTGCATGGGAAGTATTTTACCAATAAATAATGAAGTACGGGTAATCGAATGCTTGTTTGAACCAGTTCGGTCAAATGAATTCTGCAAAGTTATGGCGAAAAACCATTACCAGCTCGGTAATAAAGATGTATATTTTAAGGATAGAGTATGTTATCTGGTGTATAATTTGACTAAAGCCATTTTTATTAAGCATGTCCACTTTTCTATTTCACATTTTATATGAGATGATCACTGGAGGTACTTGTGCAAACTAAATAAAGCCTTTACGATAAATGTTTTGGAACCGCTGTTGTCGCCGGTGTCATAGTCAAATGACAGACTCTTCCCACGTAACAAATTTATTTCTCTCTGCAATACAAGAACCACAGAGGAAAGAGGCAATGCAGTGAACAGAAACATCCATTGACTGCATATTCAGGTAACCCCCTTAATAAAAAAAACAAACAAAAAAAAAAAACACTATAAAAAGCGCACACGAACACTCCAACCTTAAGTGGGGAAAAAATTTGCAAGGTAAACAAAAATCCATTTTAAGCATATTTACAATGTGCTGGTAGACACCCAGAGCAAGTCACTCTGGTAGAGGTGAGGGAGAGGATTTCCCCGCACACCCCGTCACTCATACAAAGCTACATACAGCCTATGAGCAGGGCATGCATACAATAAAGAAACAAAACCCACATAGACTATTACTCCTCCCAGTCGATTAACCCCCTTCACAACCACACTTTACACTGCCCTGAATATTAGCTAAATAAGAGATGAGCAATCTTAAGTAACGGTATTTCCAGCCCTGACCACAAAATGAGAATAAAATAAGTGAGAGCTGCCTGCGGCGGCCTACATGCCCCAGCCGCCGCTCATGCTCATTCCGCCCAGGCCGTTCATGTTCATGGAGCCCCGACTTCCTCCACCACCTCCGTAGTAACTGCTGCTCAATCCGCCCTGATTACCTGACAGGAGAGAGGAATTGCACACACTATAGGACCCGGCACTTCTTCACACTGCCCAGCTGGAGGGGGCAGGGACAGAGGCAATCAATAACACACAGCCAGCCTAGCATACACTACAACAACAACAACAACAAATTTATTTTTGTATAGCGCATTAACACAACATTACATCGTCTCAAAGCGCTTTACAGCATCCCCACCCAAAGCCCCCAGTGAGTAAGCCATAGGCGACAGT
>JAODJW010000002.1:18810004-18823814 GCA_026777045.1 Hyperopisus bebe | reverse complement strand
AAAGGAGAAGTGCTCACTAACACAGATTTAGACAGATTTGTGAACAATATTTGAGAGAAATGGGTATTTTGTGTATGCAGAAAAAATTTCCGATGTTTGAGTTCAGCTCAAAAATGGGAGCAAAAACAAGAGTGTTGCGTTTATATTTTTGTTCAGTGTATATATATGTTTTGCTATTTTTGAATGATCCGATATTTGTCATTTGTGGCTTAGTACTGAGAGTTTTGGTTTTAGGTCACTGCTTCTATTACCTTGGTATGAAATCTGACTGGACCAGCGTCCCAGGGTCAGGGTCCAACCTGCGGGGATTTCCGAATAACTTCCCTTCCCTGTCTGAGCTGCATTATTTCTGTCTTCGCTTTGAAATTCACGCATGTCCTCTCCCTTATGTATAGTAACCATTTTCTTTTCTATATCCTTCATTCACCCACAAAGCAAGTATACAAAATAACAGAAGCCCCCCTTACCCCCGTGTAATGCCATTACACCATTGTACAACAATAAACCCAATAACTCTCTAGGTGTGGTACATATGAATTCAGCGATAATAACCTTTAATAATAGAACTAACGTTCTGTTTGTGCTTGTCATTTTTAATTAATGTCACGATATAGTACTGATTGTAATTATTAACATTAGATGTAAAACCATGACCATTGGTTATCTCTAGGAATCTTGCGCGGTACTTTGTTGTACAATCTGCTTTGCCGTCAGTTACTCTCACAAAAAAAGAAAAAAGAAAAAAAAAGAAAAACTTGGAACAGCAACCAATCCGATTTTTCTTTGCAAGGAAACGACTAACCTGTTGCTGAGGAAAGTTGATTTTGTCAAATGGTGTGAAATTGATTTTTGGACATTTTTGGGAAGTAATTAATACCTATAACACAAAATAAACAGATCAATTAAACATTCAACATCCGTAAAAGCATTCACAAGTCGAGACGTGGCATTTTATCGTAGCAAAAGTCGTGTCTGGAAACATTTTAACGTTGTTATGTAACGTATATTGTATATTCAGTTTGATTTAAAACAAATGTGTTTATATTACTATACAGTGTGATTTAAAATGTTCACTATGGAGGATAATATAATGATTAATACAGTAATATGTAATATAGGCCTAATGTGCCTGTAGCCTCTGGGATAGGCTCCAGACCCCTGCTGGAATAGGCTCCAGACCCCCGGTTTCAGAAAATGGATGGATGGATGGATGGATGGAAAACGTATAATGCATTTGGAGCCAGTGTGAAATTTCTTTATGACTATCCTAATCTTATTTATTAATATTGCTATAGATTTTGTCCCTGGGATCAATAAACTCCATCTTAATCTTAATTTTAGGCTTATATTCTTAGTTTATAATTCTAGAGAATTTTAATGACTGAACATTTAAACCTGGATATATTTATGTAATCAGAATAACACTGGGTTAACAATCCTCAGCATTAAATGTTTCCTCTTTTCAAAGTTTGTTCCTATAGGGCATAAGCCGTGCAGTTTCTTTGTGTTTTATAAGCACAGGTCTCAGTAACACAGATTTTTCTCGTGTCCAAAACACTTTGGCTCCGTCAACAGATGATGATCTCCCAGACAGCCAATGAAAAAGCCGGCTTGCGACGGGGGGGTAGTTTGATCCGGGGCCGGAGTACCATATTCTGACCAACAGTTTGGGGGTTTCCACGTCAGAGTCGCTTTCAGTTCTCTCTGGCCCTTCTGTTTAGAGCGCTGTTCTCTTCCCTTTTCAGTCTATATTAAAAAGTGCACAAGCGCTAACTGCTCTCTGATCTGATTTGTGTGCGAGCAGCAGCGAGATACAATGGAGGAGCATCAGTCAATCCTGCGCCGCAGCGAGAGCTCCGACAGCGGGGATGTGGGAAGGAATCGGGCAAGGTGAGCAAATAACCATGCTTTCTAGTTTATTTCTAATTTTTATTTGATACCTAAAATATATGTATTATATTTGCAGTGTTATATTTTGCAGTGTTATTTACAGTTAATTGTCAAATTTCAGAAACTGTTACAACTAAATAATTACCCTAATTGTGTTATTGTATACTTATTTTTAATGAATATCTTGTTTTCACAGTAAAAAAAAACAGCGATATAATACAAAAATAATTATAAAGAACAGAAGTTTTGCAAAAGTAAAGCATTAGGCTAGCACTAAAATCACCACAAATCTCTTGATTTATAATTTAGTAATGTGTAACTTAATTGTAATGATAATGACTGGGGCTGTTTGTATTGGGGAGACAATGTGTGATAAATACATTAATTGAATTTGAAAAATATCTGCTTTTCGGTAACATTTCAACTCTTAAAACTGTCGAAGCGTAACGTTTTTCGATCTGAAAAAGAATTTCAGCGTAGTATCTGCCTAGCGACAGGTGATGTTTCATTACTCAGTTTGTCAGTCGTTAAAGAGTAAACGCTTGGTGTGGATCCTTCGTTGGTAATCATTCTAATTAAACAAATGAAAATAAAAATTGAAACTTAAAAAAAAATATTTCACATTTTTGACGGCCCAGTAGTAACATTTGTTGTCACGTCGTTTGGCCTGTTCGTTTATTGTAAAGAGTTTGTGTTTTGGTAGTTCATTTTATGAGAAATGCTAGTACTGTGCTGTTTTAGATGAGTTTCAAATCTTAAATGCGTATTTTATTTTCTGATTTGTCATATAGAGAGGGTATTTCCATTAACTTTGTTTACATCCCCATGGTCTACAGTTCTAAACATTTGTGGTTCCCTGTCCTTCCATCTCGCCCACAGTAATGGGTCCACAGCTCGCGCCCTCAAAATCAGCGGGCTCACCATGCTGGCCTGCTTGCTGGTGGCGGGACAGGCCCTCACCGTCTACTATGTGACCAGCCAGCGGACCCAGATCAGAGACCTGGAGAACACCGCCAGCAACCTGAAGCTGCAGGTGTCTCGTAGGCCCTCTGGTGAGCAAGGCTGGAATTGCGCTTAGGCTGAACATTGACGTACAAACCCCGAGAGCAGCAGGCTTTGTTTCACCTAGGATCAGCTCACTATCCATACCTTTTGAATACTTTTCCATGTAAGCGCTTTCCCTCTATGATGATGAAGTTTTCTGATTCATACCCAATATGGCTCAGTTCTCTTTCCCTATCCATTATGGGACTGTAGTCCTGCCCAGACAAGCTGTCAATATCACTCACCAGCTGGTCTCTCTGCTTGTTGGGGTTCCACTAAAAGAGGAACCTCCATGAGTCACAGTTTGGCTCGATAAGTTCAGGTTCCAGCCTCTTACACACTGCGGTGTTACTCTTCCATGTTACTCGGCGTCAGTATCTGCAGTAGATGACAGAATGGCTCCTCTGGGTTTTCACATTGTCTTGGTAAATGATGAGACTCCTTTTATTGACCCACTTTCCATCTCCCTTCTCTGCAGGTCCATCTTCCCCCCAGGTTGTTCGCATGCCACTGTACAACATGCCACTGCTCATGGACATGAGGAACGCCGATGACAGCAAGATCCCCATGACGGTGAGGCTCTTAACTCTGGCTTTCAGTGCACTGAAAGGTCTGGCCACAAGGTGACACTGTAGGGGGTTAGACTTAGTGGTTAGAGGTACAGTCGTATCTGGTTCCAGGACCTCCCATGGATACCAAAATTTATATAGTCCTTAATATAAAATGGTGTAGTATTTTCAAATAACCTGTGCAAATCCTCCCGTTTAATTTAAATTGTCCCTATATTAAACTAAGAATACCTAATACAATGTAAATGCTTTGTGAATAGTTGTTATACTGTATTGTCTAGTGAAAATTGACAAAAAAAAAGTTCAGTATAGATGTAACCCTGAGCCAAATTCAAGTTCTGTTTTGCAACCTGCAGATATGGAGGGCCGACTAATAGTTTTCGCCATAAGTTCAGACTGGATGCTTGCTTGCTGAACTGACTGTTTTCTTTTAGAAGCTGGAGAACACTGCAAAAGTGAGCATGGAGAGCCAGGTGAAGGAGCTGCTGCAGGTAAACAGCTAAATGTCCCCACTAATTCCCACTCCTAGTGAAAATAACACTGTCATGTGATCTGTATGCTGCAGGCGTATCAGTTTACCCCACAAAATAAATGATTGCCACGGCCTCCCGAATCAAATGGTGCATTCAGTGTATGGTTTTCCCAATCAGGACCAGGAGCTTCCCAAGTTCAACGAGACTTTCCTGGCCAACCTGAAGAGTCTGAAGGACCAGATGAAGGAGTCTGATTGGAAGGTGAAAATCCTCACCCAGGAAAACCTCCTCACTCTGTAGGCTGTTCTGTCTCTAACTGATGACTTTGTGCCTCAGGGATTCGAGAACTGGATGCACCAGTGGCTGCTGTTCCAGATGGCGCAGGAGGAGCCCTCAGTGGCCACGACGGAGGCCATTAAGGAAGGTGCTGACACGTTTCTCCGTCTCACAGTCACACACACACACACACAATTAATGGAACAGAGGGATCCTGAGTGCCTCCCACTGAACCTCCGCACGTGGGACTCCGCACACCAGGGTGTCTGGGATCTGCTCAGCGTTCTTGTTGAAATAACTATTACATATCCTCCATATCTGCAGGTTCCAAAACAAAACATGAATTTGCCTCAGGGCAAGCAAAACACTGAACCCAGGCGATGGTTACGTAATGTGCCATTTCTGACTGGAGGTTTTTTAATTGACTGTGTGATTCCTTAATGGCCAATTAATATTTGTGGTGCAAGATCAATATAATTATGACACAATGTAACCACAAAATAATAAAAAAAAACAATGACTGTAAACGCAAATAACAGGCCAGTTTGAAAACAAAAGTAAAACATAAACATCATATCTGATAAGTAAATAAAATAAAGTTACATATATTATCGCAGCAACTAGTAGCAAAATAGTTATGATGCTGCTAAACTGGGTGCTAAACTGTTTTTGTAATAGTGATAATAAAGATCTATCATCTTAAATACTATGAGATCATTTTAAAAATACAAATAATTACAAACAGATGATGTAAGAATAAAATTGAAATAGGAATTTTCTACATAATTGGTCATAACGTGGTCACTGTTCTCACAACCTAGAAAGCCCAAATATTCTCGCATCCGCAATAATAACATCAGGCTATTATTTTTAAATAAAGGCTAATCTTAATACTGAAATTCCACACACCGCCATTTAAAGAATACCTGACTGTTGTCGACAGCTGCCACCATCCGGACTAAGTGCCAGCTTGAGGCCACGGGGAAGTCAGTGAAGCCTGGCTTCTACCGGCCGCAGTGCGACAAGGAGGGCAACTACCTGCCCATGCAGTGCTGGCACAGCACTGGCTACTGCTGGTGCGTCGACAAGAATGGCAATGAGATCCCAGACACTCTGGTGCGCGGGAGGCCCACATGCGGAGGTCCAGCGGGTAGGTACTCAAGATCCCTCTGTTCCACCTCCTGTCTAAATCTACACATTTCTACTGTGGCGTAGAAGGAATCTGCCTTCCTTTAATTAAACAGCTGTGTCTGGCACCTCAACTGTTGTTCTTCTGACCTCCATTGATTATGTCTCAGTATCAATTCTCATTTATTAATAACAGTTTCAGGATACATAACTTCTAAGCTGTTATTGAGAAACTTACCCTGATAGCACACCTATGTCTGCCCGACATACACAAGTTACGTCTAAACCATTAAATATTTGAATCGTTTGCTAAATGGCAAAACATCCATGTTGGGTCACATGTCATAGGCAACTTTGAAACCATCGCGTAATCGCTGCAGATCCAAAACTGACCTTGCAGAGAGGTCATGCCAATTAGCAAACGACTTGAAGTATTGCATCATTTAGACGTGTATGTTGAGCAGACGCTGGCCAGTTTTATATATGCTGTGTGTTTCTTACAACCTTTTTTCAAATACAGACTAGTTTATTCATTGAGCAAGTTCCTGTTAATAAAGGGAACACAAAGGATTGTAAATTAGCTTGATGACCAAAAATCCCCATGGGGTTGAGTGAAGCTCTTCCAATGACTCTGGGTTTTCCTGTCATTCTTCATCCCCTACAGAGGCACGTATGATCGCTATGCCCAGCATGGCCAGGATGATGGAGGATAAGGGTGAGTCTCTTTCGGCTGATAGGGCATGACTCCTGTGCTGCTCCTTTGTACCTGTACTGTTACCCAACAAAATCACTATACACAATGATGTATTGATACATTATCTTCCTTGCTTGTATGTCGCTTTGGACTAAATAGACATATATAACTGTAATTAATATAGCATTAGGGTTTGCTTCATTTTTAAAATTCTTCACTTATGCAATACCAATTGTCTGTATGTTAATTTATATTTTGCTGTTTTTTTCCAGAGTAAACGCAGTCTGATCCGAACATGAAATGCTCATTCATCAAAATATCTCTGAAAATAATCATTTTTAAAATGACTAACAGTTTTAATTCAGGTATAGCCAGTTTGGATTCCATTTTTTAGATCAAGCTTTAACTCCCTTCATAATTTTTTTTTTATGACAAGTTTAGTGAAGAATTTTTTCTACATTTTAGCCACTTATGCTTGAAAAACACTGCTCAGATATCCTATTCATTCTTGCAATATCTAGCTTGTGGTGAATTTTGTCTTTTTTTTAAGTAAAATATATATGTATCTAACATTATTTTATTCTATTTCTTATAAGGGAGATGGTAGCATAATTCAGTCATTGAAGGGCAGGTGAATAATTAATATGGTTTGATTTGTTATATATGAAGGTCTTAAATAAAGGATAACTTTACTACCATCATTGTAGTTGCCTGTTTTTCTGTATTATATTGTGTGATTAGCAGACGTAATGTGTTAACTTATATGGAGAGTATAGGCTAATTTTTTCCACGCTAAGCAAAGAATGATGTGTTTTCAGCTTGTGAGAAGTGGGAAACCCCCACCAGCTCTGTCAGTCCACCATTATTAGTAATTACCTAATACTTTCAGCTTCCTTGGATTTGTAGAAAGTCCCCGAGTCTCCAGTAAAGCATGAGGCTGCAGTCTGGGTGGACATTGCTCAAAGACCTTGTAAGTTTCCCTAAGGGGTGATGTGTTAGCTTACTGGTGCCTCACATCTCCAGGGCTGCGGGTTTGATTCCTGGCATCTCTAAACTGTCCTTAGTGTTGGTGTCACATCCAGGGTGCCCATCACCCCTTGCCCCGAACTTCCTTTGACAGACTCATCGCTGCTGTGACCCAACATTTGATAAATGGCTGTGGAACAGGAAAGTACTTCCAGAGTGCTTTGCAAAGATGGCCACTAGATGTCAGAATAATCATCTTGCAAAATGTTTTGCAATGAATTGAAGTTTAAGCTTGAGATGAGGGGCAAAGGGAAAGTCCTTGTTTTTTAACCATTCAGCAGACAGTAATACTCCCTTGGCTATTAACTATAAAGGAATAAACTGGATTAACAGTAATACATGAAACAGTTAAAAAAAAAAAACAAAACAAAACTGGGTCATGAAAATGTGAAAGCTATAGACGCCCCTCTGATACCTTAGAAATGGCAGATATTTTTCAGATAGGTACCATAGCAGTCGTTTCTGATATTAATTTGCTTGAAGCTGTTCCCTCTGGCTTAGACATACTCAATGAGTGCAACTGATGCTTAGTGAGACCTTATTTTACATGAAGGGGTGGCATGGTGGTGCAGTGGTTAGCACTATTGCCTCACACCTCTAGGACATGGGTTTGAGTCTCTGCCTGGGTCACAGGTGTGTGGAGTTTGCATGTTCTCCCCATGTCATCATGGGGTTTTCTCTGGGTGCTCCAGTTTCCAAAGACATTCTGAGGCTGATTGGAGTTCCTACATTGTGTATGTGTGAGTGTGCCCTGCAATGGGCTGGCCCCCTATCCAGGGTTGTTCCCTGCCTGTTGCTTCCAGGATAGGCTCCAGACCCTCTGTGACCCAGTAGGGTAAAATGGATGGATATTTCACAGAGTTTGTTCTTTTCTTGTGATGTTTCAGCCTGCCCTGACATCCACAGACCCAAGAGAACCAATCAGAAACTTTATAATACATAAGAGGAGTCTTTATCAGTAGAGTTCCATAATTTGATCGCTTACTTGCCAGAAACTAAATACCCTGTCCCCCCACGTTTAGTCATGTGAGAGTGACTCATTAATATTTCAGATCCCTATCACTGAACACAGGGACTGCATCAGATGTAAGATACATTGGGAATATTCCTTCTGAGGACATGGATCCATTTGTAAGTGCCTGTAGCCTATTATTACAGATTATTGGTATGGTTCTGCTTTGGAAAATACTGGGTCAGATCTGCTTGGAAGTTGCCTGAGTGTTTCCTAAGAAAACGGGCTTTGGTGCACATTACCACTCTTCCTTCTCAGACTCGGCGGGATGCAGCGGCTAGAGTGGGTGTGGTCATCGTGCAGGCGTCAGGTACGTGGGGCCGGAGTGCTATTGTCACTCCTGCAAACAATCAGCTGCTGTTGTAGCACCAGCTGTAAGAGCTACACCGATAAGCTGTGTCAGTGTCTCAGTGGCACCTGTGTACAGCCTATGAAAGCTGACATTATAATACAATATATTAAAAGATGCTATGCAGCATGTGGCTCAGTGGGCTAAGCCTGTGTGCCTATAATCAAAAGGGCGCTGGTTCAAACCCAGCCTCCGCATGTCTCTGGGTCTTTGAGCAAGGCCCTTAACCCCCAGCTCCCTGGGCACCGCTACAGGTGGCTACCTTTCACAGACAGCTTACTCTACGAAGAGCAAGTTGAGGGAGGCATGAAGGCAATTTCCCCATGGGGATTAATAAATCATCATTATTATTAAATGTGTCCGTGCAGGCCTGTAAAAGACTCAGATACTGTACATAGATTTGAGTTACAGTGATGGTACAGAGTTGATGTGGTGAAAATCTGACCCTTGTGGAAAAACTTAGAAGGAAATCTCTGATCACCATCCATCCATCCACTGTCCAACAGCTTATCCAACTCAGGGTTGTGGGAGGGCCTGGAGACAATCTGAGGCAGCACAGGGCACAAAGCTGAGGACACTCTGCACAGGGTGCTATTACCTTGTTGGGGAACACATGTACATACATAGTTACATATTATAGACATTACACAGTAATTTTATGTTAGTATATTACCTCGACCCCCAGCTGCCTAAACTTACCTAATGTGTGCAGATGGGGAGCATCGAGGAAGACTCACTGTAAATGAGGAAGCTAACAGCGTGGATTATACAAGAGAGGGTAACGAGGTAAGAATACAGCTGATGAAGGACTGAGCTGCTGCATCCAGCCTGAGACTCACATGTATCTTTTTCTTTAACAGAAAATGTCTTTTGTATTTGATGCTGTTACCAACCAACACAACATACAGGCAAGAAAATGATTTTTTTTTAAATAACAGATCTGAAAGTGAAACTAAGTGTAGGGAACAGTAAAGGCAACGTGAACTCATTCGGCAAGCTGATTGCTCAATTTGACAGAGGCTGTACTCCGAGCTGCTCCAGCCTCTCTGTGAGTTGGTATGCTCTGGTTACCATGGAGCTCTTCTGGTGGGTGGGACCTTGAGGTCTGGAAAGGAGAAGCTTCTACAGACCCAGAGCGTCATCAAACAGGTAGAACAGAAGTACAGTGACAAGATTAAGATTTAAGGCAGTGAGACCTTGCCAATGCTGGGACAAGGCTCAGCAGTAATGCTAAGCAGCATTATAAAAGGAATATCTAATATGAAACATTTAGTCAATAATAAAATAAAACAACTTTGTTTTATTGACTGATTTGTGTTCATGTCACTGTAATGTTTATAAGCATCTTATTTGTTCTCCCAGCTGGTGACTGGCTTGTTCAATGAAATAACAAAGATAAACACTGGGGAGATGTTTACAACAGCATCCTTCATCCAGGTACTGCTCGATTTTGCCATTCGTTCGTTCTGGACATTGTGTTCTTGCCCACGTTTGGCCGCCTGAGGTGTTGGCTCTCGTTTCATATCGTCTGCTGTTGTGTCTGGATTGTGATATCGGATCGCCCCTCCCCACAGTTCTATCCTGACGACAGTGCAGTCGACCTTCTAAACCCGGAGGGGCGGGGCCTAAAGACCAGGACTCACCCTGCCTTTGGAGCGTGAGTGTGTCCGAGAGCAAAGGACTGACAGCTAAACTGATACAGTCAATCTGACAGGCTCACTTCTCGCAAATATTTATTGAAGCTGTTAGCAAAACCTTCTTTCCTTTTGCAAACACCACAGTTTAATAATCATCCATCTGCTCCTCCTGGTCAGGGACACAGGGGGGTGGAGCCTATCACAGGAAGCACAGGGTGTCGGGCTGGGGGACTCCCTAGTTAGAATGGCGTCCCTTTCTGGGGACACATAGAATCGAATGAGCTGAGGGGCACTAGTTACCCAAGAGAGTGAGATTACTGTCTATGGTCCCTCGCCGCATGGTTTACCCTACAGGGAAGCATAATGCATAAGAATCCCAACCACTGTGGTAATAATTGTGCTGTTTTGTCCTGCTTCAGGTATGTGGAGGGTGTCTGCGAGGTGGCAGTGGAGACCCTGGAGGAAACACTCTCACTGTACGAAGAGGGCCGGGAGACTCTCAGCGCCAATTCTGGGGCGTTGGTCGGCAGGTGTTACGAACTGCTGAGTTAATGAGATTGATTCCCTGACTGAGCTGCACCAATAATCAGGCTTAGCTTGCCCATATTGTCAGCTGATGGGCTAATGTGGTATTCTTTAGCCAATCACAGATCAGCATGTCATATATAGTGGGTGGACTCCTGCTGTCTTGGTGGCATATCCCATAAACCCCTGTTAAATCTTGTGACTCATAGATGCAGCTCCTTGTTTTCGGTGAACGTGGAACGGAGGCTTCAGGGGGACGAGGCTGCGGAGCAGCAGTACTGCCATGGCACACTGCGTGTGTTTGACCTGGCAGGAGGTGCTCGGAAGGGGGACCTCAATGGGTGAGAGCGCCCTCTAGAGTCTGAAATTTGAAGCATTAAATGGTAATGGTGCCCATTCTACCTGTCATGCCAGAACTACCTGCCCCTAGGTGTCTAAGGCACAAAATACCGATCATGTCTCTCTTTGGTGCCACAGAGTCAGCACCTTGGTGAAGGTTCTGGAGCACATCGAGTCTCACAAGATGGCTGATGACAGGCTCCTCCCCTTTCTCTTGGCAGACACTCTAACAGGGAGCTACAGCAATGTCCTTCTCTACTGTGTCCAGCCACAAGGTGAAATTATAACCGGCTCAGGTATTTTCTGTTATTTTTTTAATGATAGCAGTTCTCAGATTTATTTGTACATACAGTACATTTATATGGTATGTTTCTCCATAATTTACTCATGCCCCAGACCTGCTGGATGAGGAGACCTACCACGCTCTGGCTCTTGCTCAGCGTGTCAGGGGTCTGGTGACCCACATGGTCCCCAGTCGGTGGTGTCCTCAACGGGCCACCCAGGAAATCCGGGAAAGGATCCAGAAGCTGCAAACCAGAATGGTGTCCCAAGCAGAGAACGAGGAAGAGGACATCAGGAAATTAGAGATGCTGATTCAACACTTACAGGTAAGACAAGAGCAGAAGGTGGTTCAACTGAATTTCAAATAGTTGCGTTTTTCAGGGTATGTATAGTTATATCGACAGGTCATGAGGTCTAGTGTAAAGGTGACACATAAGTAAAAGATGAAAAAAATGTTCTCATGAAAAATGGCAAATAAAACATAGCCCCTTTATGGACACCCAACTATTAGTGCAAAGACCTGACTAAAACAAGTGTGTTATTGTTCAAACACTCTTGAATTGCAAATTCGCTCAACTGACTCAATTTAAACTGGTAACTGAGTGACCATTTCTGGAGGGATGTGTCAGCCATGGAGACCCTAGTACCCATCCCTAATGCAGGCTCGTGCCATAGCTTGTGACCATTTCTCACGCAGCTTAAAACCTGGAAATGAAACTGTTGTCCAACTCATTTGTGGTTTATGACCAGGTAGTGAAAAACCAAGACTGGGTGAAGAAGAAAATCCAATCCAGGGAAATCTGGGAGAGAAAAAAGGTGTCTTTACATTAATGCACGGTGAAAAGGTGTCAGAGCATAGATTTTTGGCCTTGATGAATGCTTGCAGTCATTTCAGTAAGGACTCCATTTTTGTGTTAATGCAAAAGAGGTTAAAAGAACAATCCAAATTGGAAATGCAGAGCCACAATGCTGACATCCAGGGGGCGACAGAGAGGCTGAAGCAGCTTCAGACTCAACTGAGAGTGCAGATCGAGGCCCACATAAGAGGTAACCTGTAGAATTTGGAATCAAAATACCCCAGGTTCTTTCACACATCTCAAATAATGTAATGCATAGATGTCAAGATGAAGAAATCTATGTTTTTCACAGAAGGGAAAGTTAGTGTGGATACGAGCCAGGAGCGACTGAGTCATATCCAGAAGCTGAGGGAGGCCATCAAAGAGGAGGAGGCCAGATTGAAAACTGCCAGCAGTGACTCTGAGCAGCCAGGGAATCAAACAAACCAGGTAAACACTACCCAAGAGCACTACCAACATGTTCAAGATGCAGCAAACGCCTAGAGGGGCCACATCTCAGATATTTCCCCTTGGCAGGCAGAGGATGGATTCACCCAAATGTCTGAGGTGGAGGTGGAATATTCGAAAGCGCAGAGCAGACGCCAGATGCTGATGGAGGATCACAGGGCTTTGATCCAGAAAGAGCTGGACAAGATGGAGAGGGAGTTGGGAGAAGAGAAGGTAACAGATCAGTCGCAAAGAGGCTAGCAGAGCTCATTAATGCACTGAGGGCTACTGCAATGGTTTGGACTCAGGGGGAAGCTCTATCAGCCTCTATATATGTTTAGTTCCACGAGCCGAGCACATGGCGTTTACAGGGTTAGAAGTTACATATGCTGAATCTCATTCAATCAACACAACTTAGGTGATGTCTTCATAATTGTAGCAAAACCAATGTACTAAGAGGGACTAGTTAGTCATAAAGGAGGTGAGGCATGGGTGTCAATTATGGGGGGATGTAACCCTCCCGATAATCAAAATCAGCCAACACAATTCCCTGGACCTCCTTAAATGCTCAACTCAAAGGTGTACCCTTGATGGGTGGCTCTTCCTGTCCTCCACAGGCTGACGGGCTGGAGGGGCAGCTGCTGCGGATCAACATGGAGCGGCAAGTACTGGTCCTGCAGCTGGAGGCCCTCCGAAGGGAGAAGCTGGAGGCTGAGAAGGACCTGGAGTCCCAGCATCGGAGGCACATCCAGGAGCTGCACACCCTCAGAGAGGAGGGCCTCCAGGTGGACACTGCGGGGGCTGGTCAGGAAGGGGGTATCCCGAAAATACGGTCACTTCTTTCTTCTGGTGACTTTTCCCAATGATAAACATCATCCTGCCGAATCCTCCTCAGGTGTTCCGCGTGTACCGCCAGGTGTTTGAGGAGCAGAAGGAGATGTTGGAGGACAGGTACAGGAGTCTGCTGCAGGACGCCATCCAGGATGCCGTCTACCTGTCCGCAAAAAACCAGCAGCTACAGGGAGAGAACAAGCGGCTTCACGCTGGTGAGTGACTGAAGTGTCCTCTACCTCACTGTGGCACGAGGCTGTCTATACCAAATATAGCACTACATGGATATTGAAGGAGGGGTAACGGACAAAAGCACTGAAAGAATTACTCTTCGACATTTTACTTGGTCTTCAGAATTTCACTTCGACAGGTTCTCTTGTTTCAAACCCACGTGGCTTTGGGGTTTCCTTTCAAGATGGACATTTTTTCTTTTAATGCGGTTTCCTCTTTCC
>JAODJW010000002.1:18799847-18809904 GCA_026777045.1 Hyperopisus bebe | reverse complement strand
GGTACTTGTGTGTTTCGCACACCCAGCGGTGTCCGTTTTCTGAAACACATATCATCAAAGATTGAGTCGGACCAGTCCGTCACCCGGGTATAGGGGTTATTGGGTCACCTGGAGTGATGGTCTATGTGTCATTGGTCGATTAAGCTTGCCACTGGCAGTAATGCAACGCCGTCTCATCAGGTTCTTTGACCGCTGCGAGACGAGATCGATCTTCCTGTCTCATGCAGTGCTGGCCGAACTGAGGGACACGATCTCAGCCCGGGCCGAGCCTGGTGGGTGGAGGGACGATGGGCACAGCGGCGGAGCACGACCCTCCAAAAAGGAGGAAGACAGCGACAGAAGGTGACTCAGGGAAGGGTATATATGACGCACATGCTACCTTGACAACGCCATCAACCACTGGCTGTGAGACACCCCCCCCCGAAAATGCAGCAATAATCACCCTTCTACTGCTGAGAGGCTCATTATTTGCCAGGGAAACAAGGACACAGTGTCTCGCAGTGAATGCTATGCTAAGCATGTAGGAAAAAGGAAAGCAAATGTTTAATTCTAGATAATAAAAGAAATAAATGACTGATGAGCAATGTCACTTATCAGGATCCAGTGATTCTTTTTTTACTGTGACTTTGTCTTAATACATTATAAATATTAAAGAATTTTAACATTCTCCCTCACTCCCACATGAAATATTTAACACACTTCTTGGCAGTGACTGACACAGTAAATGTCCGTGTAATTCAACCAGAGAAATTAAATCGTATCAAAACGATTTATAAAAAAACAGAACAATGTTAGAAAACAGAGGGTCATACTGTTCTCAATATCTAAACCCATTACACAGTGAAGGAAACTGTATACAAAGACAAATGAGCTTTCAGCGTGATGACAAAGGCAAAAAGAGGTAACGAATTTCACGCAGATAACAGACACGTAGCAGACTGCAGGAGCTGGAGAGTCATGTGGAAGTTTCCAGCATCAAGCTGCTCGCCTGCTTTGCATACTGAAATATGCAAGGCTGAAAGTCAAACTCATTTTTAATTAATCTTTCTGGAAAAGAGAGCTATTTTTTCTTTGCTTAATAATCTCTGAATGGTTTGAATGCAGTTTCAATGGTTTGTTGTGACTGAGTGAACAGCTATTAAATTTCGTTGACTAAGAACAAGACAGTCCAGCAAAGTCATCTAAACGGTGATTGCATCCAAGGAAACGAGGCTTGTTATGGCAAGATGATTAAATACTGTAGTACAGGTGAATGGCGAGTCCAATCAACAGTGCGGCCAATGCGAAGAGAGGTGTGAGTTGAAGTCCCAGCAGTGCCCAGGAGAGGGCGGCGTTCACCAGCATGGAGCAAGAAATGATGAACAGGCGTGTGATGCTGCTCCCGTGCTTCATCACCACAGACATCAGCAGGCCGTTGGCCGCCTGGCCAGCCACGATGGCCCACACGGTCAGCGAGTACCCCTCCAAGAAGCCCAGCTCCCCCCCAGCCCCCGAAAGGTGTGCCACACCGTTCACCGCTACCCCAAAAATATACAGGAAGAGATTCTGCAAGCTAAGGGGCAGCTTCTGGGTCTTCAGAATCAGTTCAGTATAAACGGCAGCCAGGCCTGAGATCAGGCAGTAGCTGAGCACCAGTAGTAGGCCCCAGGCAGAAATATGGAGGTTAATCTTGTTGACGCCTTCTTCACTTGGTGCTTCCAGCTCAAGGTTATTATAGCTGTGGCAGACCCCTGCCCCCATGAGCAGGCTGAGAGCCAGCCACTGGGTGGGCTGTAACCTCTTCCTCAAGCAGACACAGTACAGCAGGGCGGTGAAGGCAATCTTCAGATTGCTGAGGACCTGGAAGGTGCTTGGGTCCATGTGGGCCTGCATAAGTACCACCAGGTTATTGTTGAGGGCATAGAGGAGGGCCGGCAGGGCGTAAGGGGCAGCTGAGGCCCAGGAGGATGAGGCGTAGGGAACAGCAGGCAGGTCACGGACCACCAGCAGGAAGAGAGAGACTAGCAGCTTGGCCAGCTCGATGAGCAGCACGCAGGAGGAGGAGCTAAAGGGGACCCGCCCACCCACCTTGCTGAGTGCGATAAGGGGCGCGTGGGAGCCGTAAATGAGCACTGAGAGTACCAGGAGGACAGGCCATCCCGCTCTCCGCACCCAGCGTCTCCGCCCTGGTGCGGCGTCATCGACACCCACATTGGGGATCACAATCATCACAATTATTTATTTACAAACCGACACAGTCCTTAACTACTGCAACCTGCATCATCTGACCCGGAGCACTGGAAATCATGCTGAGACTATGCCTGTAGAGCAGCGTTTCTCGATTAGCCGCCAGCGATACAAAGCGATTACACGAGTTCCCTTGCCTGACTTTCTAAAAGAAAAGGACTATTTAATATAAACTGCTTTTGCAGAGGACTATTTCTAGGAGGGTTATGGGAAAGAATTGGCTTTTTTGGCTGAGTTTAGCTTCAGGCTCAATGTGCAGTATTAAAAAAAATATCAAAAAATATCAGGCAAGTAAACATAGTTTTGTGTATTATTTCAGTTAATACTCTGACTGGACTCGAAGTTTTTTCTCTGCAGATATATGAAAAACACTACAATAAAAACATTGCGCACATTAGAATTGTGTAGGGATTACTGTACATTTTGCCCCTAGTAATGACTGTTTATAAATTCAGCTGACTATATTTCTTCTAACACTTTGAATGAAAACCCAACATGATACCAACAGTACAGCACTGTAATAATGAAGAAAATGGGGTGGAATTTGGTTTTTGACATGAACCTGGCTGTGCTTTCCTCTCTGGAGAGGAAGAGGCTGAGCAGCACAGTGTTAGCTGGACCTTCTCTTGGTGGAGTTGAAGTAGTCTTTGAGGGTCCTCTCAACATTGGGTACTTTGTAGTTTTGTGCCGCGTATATCCCTGTGCAGGTTCCCAGAAGCAATCCGAGGATTGCAGAGGAGCGAAGCTTTGCTACGACGTATCCAGCTAGGAAACCTTTCAGGAAGGGAGAGGACAGCACAGTGCTCCCCTAGAAAAGCAAATACCAAAGACATTAGACATTCAGGGTGGTTTCAAAGGCGATATTCAAACACAGAGCTTTTATCCACCACTGTGTGGCGCAGTGCTGCAGGTGGAGAGTGTCACCTGTGGTATTCCAGCATGAACTTCACTCTCAACCCGCCTCTGAATGTCCTCTAGCTGATCCTTCAGCTGTGCAAGATCCTTCAGCTGTCTTAGAGGATCCTGGAGCAAAGCATGATTAAATTAATGAAAAAAACATAAACTGTATATTGTATACATACGCTATTCAGGGTGATCTTATGATGGCATGTGTAAGATAAATTTATAAACGTGTTTTAAAGTAACTTGCAGCAGTGACAACGAGATAGTATCTGCTGTCGATTACTTACGTCTATTTTGAAAAACACTTAAAATATCGATTTCCTAACACATACGCTTCTGCAGCAAATAATCAAGAGCAAAAATAACACGTGACTGCAAATATTTATAAAAAAAAATGCTGCGAATATGCCTCACATATCGGATAAGAAGCTGATCTTAATTCAAACACGTGCCGTCCAGATCTACGTAATCAAACTGGTTTTGAACAAAACATAATTTTGCTTATTGATTTCTTACGCGATTACATGAGCCTTTTGGGACGTCACATGCCGGTGATCTCTAAGTGGTCGCTAAGTTGAAGAACTTTGTGAACCCAGATCTGGGCGCCCCACAAACCAGACTCACCTTGCTATCCGCCATGTTTTCGGGTGTCAATGATCCTGCTATCTACAACCGATTATTCATGCCTGCCAGGTCGGAGTTACGGATCCAGCTGAACAATCAGGGAGCAGGCAGGGCGTTAGGTGTCAGTGATGCTTGCCACTTTGCAAGATCATGTTCTTCCTCTCCTGTCCTGTGTTAACTGTTTTTTTAATCGGTTATATGCCGACATATGACTTGAATATACCTAATCCAGTTTTACGTTCTATTTCTTTATTTGCCCGTTTCCCTAGAATCAGAATATAAGAACATAAGAAATTTACAAACGGGAGGAGGCATTTCAGCCCATACACGCGATTATTACATTAATAACATTGCTGCACATACTGTATGGTTAATTTTGTTTCCTTTAATTTTGGAAATATATATGATAATGAAAATATAGCTAACACTGGAAAGATGCATTTCATATTGAAATTGAACAAGGAAGTGTAAAATTAAAATAATGTTTCTTATAGCGATAATGATTACAGCAAACACACACACACACACATACACACACACACAACTGGTAACAATGTCATTCATGCTCACAACAAACAGGGTGCAACCACGTCGATTAAACTTAACTAAGCGCTATTACTGCCCCGCCGTCTCATGGTGCAACAGTGATCGATGATTCCACGCTGATGAGCATCTTTGGGACGCTAAATTTCGGGTGCCTTGTTCACACCCAGTAAAGCTGGACTGTCCTTTCTTTTAATCCGCACTCATCCCTGTGACCCTGGTTCTGACCGCGTGAGCTGGTCCCCTGTTGCTACGGTAACACTGGAGGTGATTGAAGGATGCTGCAGACGGAATCTATTACGGAATGTGGGCGCGAGCCAGACACGACGTCTGGTTAAGGTGGACCAGCCAGAGAGAGGCTAGTAGCGCCGGAATGTAGCGTTCATATGTGTCTCCGTGTTCTGTGTCTTTAAATGGACCCCTGTCTGTTTTAAAGCTGTAAGTAACGCAGAAAGTTTCGTTGCTTATTCAACATTTATATAACTGATGTCATACTGACCCCCAATCCCGTAAATTTATGATGCAAACGAGTGTATTTCAATGAAGGGAAAAATAACAACAATGACAACAATAACAATAAGAAGAATAAGAATTATTATTATTATAATGATGGAATGGTGGACATAATCTGTCACCTTAAACTATTAATTTTTTTAAAACTATTATGTGAGACTCTGGCACATGTGTTTGGCATGGGACTGTCACTTTTTTACCAGGGATGTCTGAGGTCTGTGAGGTGACAGTGTGTATATTTATTTTACAGATGGTGGTACAAATTTATATTTCAGGCTCACATCCTCACTGGGTTGTGAGTTTAGGCACTTCTGGGTGGGAGTAATAACTCTACAGTTGGTATTAATATTTGTTTGAAAAAGTGGAATTGCTTGGGACCTTCAAGGGTGACTTTAAAAGAAAGGAAATACTAGTCCATTAATCTGATTAGGTTAAGTGGTTAGAAGGTGGATGGATAACTTGATAGGCAAAACATAAATTATTTGCCAGCTGGGTGCAGAAAGATGGCTTCGAATCTTTCTATCCAGATGGCTTTGAATCTTTCAGTACTTTGAAAATCTTCCATGATGCAGCCAGAGTTCTTCCTATAGATCTCTCTTGCTTTTGTTGACTTCACATACAGTGACTCATATCATGCCGCTTACAGATCTTCCTGCAGGAATGTTTAGCACAGACAGGCGTCGCTTAACGACGTGGATATATTCTGAGAAATGTGTCGTTAGGTGATATTGTTACTTTGCAAACATCCTAGAATGTGCTTACACAAACCTAGATGGTATATCCTACTGTACACCTAGGCTGTATGATATAGCCTAAAAAACAAAAGATTCAGTGCAGTATGCATGACCCTTTAACATAGTTGTTTATTATTATTCAGAAGTGCTATACAGTGATAAGACTGGCAGTACAGTAGGTTTGTGTACACCAGCATCAACACAAACACGTGAATAATACTTTGCAGTACAACATCTATGATATCACAAGGCAATAGGCATTTTTTAACTCCGTTATAATCTTAGGAGTTCACCGTTGCGTTTGTGGTTCCTTGCTGACCTAGATGTCATTGCGCGGCACTTGCCTGTACATGGTGTATCGTAAGGTTCTTTTAACCGACACTCACCGCTTTCTGTAACAGTAACACCCCATTCAAGCTGGGAGATTTGACTGCAGATGTCAGTCAGGCCGCCACACGTCGCTATGACAGGAGAAAGTGTGGCCTGTTTGGACCCAACTCTCTAATTAGACTTTGCATAATCTGCTCCCCCATCTGTTGACAGGAGGGGGCGGTGCTGTTTCCCCTGTGTATGACAGCGTGCTTGAGAGGGCTTCACAACCCCCCCCCCCCAACACACCCCACCCCTTGTGGCTACTGGTGTGATATGAAGTGCTGCCTGTATTTGTGTTCAGAACTGATTCTTATCCCAAATCTTGCTGCCTGACAGACACATATTATGCCTCAAATTGAATTAAATCCTATTTACTTCCCCCTTCTTGTATTCTTACCAACCTGGTTACTCCTACCAGTTGTACGTCGAACGCATTCACGTTCCCGGGCATCCTTAAGGTACGGAGAGCCAAGGAGCAGCAGTAGAGGTAGGGGAGGGGAGAGGATGGGGGAGTCAGGGGGAGTGACGACAAGAGCCGCAGGCGTTATTAAACGCAGGCTGGCGAGGGGTGGAGACCAGAGTCGCGGAGAGGCAGTCGCGCAGTGCACACTCCAGTTAATGCAGCAGCGAGCGGCAGGGAGGGGAAAAGAGGCAGGGAAGAAAATGGGCTTATTTTAGTTTCCCTCGCTACAGCTGGGCTGGGCTTACACTCTGTGTGAGAGAGACAAAGATTTGGCCACACAGACACAGAGTGAGAGGGACAGAGAGGGCTTTAGTGTAGTTTAAATCTCCCCCCAGGCTCCAGCAGGCGAGAGCAGTGCCTAGCGAGACGTTCCCATGCTGCTGTGAGCCCGGGACATAGTTCCCTCAGCAGATCCGGAGCTTGGACTGGGATGCACTATAGTCGACCAGAGTCGGACAGGAGCAGCCCTCAACATGCTGGGGAAGGACTACATGCTAGCCATCATCATAGTCAACTATGAGGGTGAGTCCATCCAGATGCCGTTTCTCTCTGTTATACTGGATGCTCGCACCCTCAGTTGTCGTCTCTGCCCCTCTGTCCATGTGTCTGCATGTGGGAGTGGCCTTTCCGTCACGTTTGTTTTTGGTGAGCTGCCGTTTCTGGCCAAGTGATAGGTAGTGTGCGTGGTGGTCATGTGATGCTGTCAGTTTAACCGAGCCGGTTGTGGGGGCTCATGGGTGTCAGTGCTGGATGGAGGTGCGGTTGTGTTTCATCAGGTGTTCCCTCTGCCCCGGTCACCTTCCACTTGGAAGAGCAGGGTCACCTGACAGGTGCTGTCACCTGCAGGCATAGCGCTTTGAAACGCTCTGTCCCCCCACAATCCTTTTCATAATGATCCTGACTGTGATTTGCCAGTGTTGCCTTGGAAACCCTTGCCCCTTCCCAGCCCACTGCACCCTTATGCAGTGATAACTCTTTTCGCCAGATATACCTTGGTTTGTCTGTGCTCACTTTCGAAACTACGTCACAGCAGAGTAACCGAGTGTTTGTGAAGGGTCAACATCTGGGCACAAAATAAAAAACTCTGTGAAGGAAAGGATGGACTGCCCTCCGTCATCACTGCATCTCGTAATCAGCTTTGGTCCAAACGCTCTCTCTAGTAGCTCTGTGCTCCAAACACTCCCCCTCCTCTCTACTCTGTGTCTCACACCTTCCAATTAAAGCTTTGTCGAGTACATCTTGCTTCTTAAGAGCCTCGTACTTAAAACCAGGAAGGCGTTCCGTATATTTCTTTTTAGAGTGATCATTAACAACCGTCGCATATTTTAAAAAATCTGCCTTGCTGATACCTTTGTGTTTGGTTCTGTCTTTCTATTAATTGTGAATTACTCCTAAGATGCATATTTGCATCATTTTCTTTGGCTACGTTCAACCGTTATATAATGAAGTATTTTAATAATTTGTTTCACATATTGGTGGTCCGTCTTTATCTTGCCCTGTGTGTGTGTGTGTGTGTGTGTGTGTGTGTGTGTGTGTGTGTGTGTGTGTGGAGGTTGAGGCCCAGCCCACAGCACCCCTGTACTGGATAAGCAGTTGGATGATAGATGGCTGATGATTTGTTTTGTTTTAAGGGGAAACTTAGCTTGAGAATGGCTGCTGTGCATCAGAACCATGCATTGGTCCTGTTTATATACCTCAATAATGACTTTGCTTCTGGGACAGCAGCCAGCTCCGTTCTGGGACTCCTTCCTGCCTCCTGCTGCCCAAAAAATTTAGCCGCCCCCAAACGATACCCTGTTCATCATGACTGCACTCTCAGGCATTAAGTGACACGCTTCTGTATGCTCGAAATAACTCCTCCCTCCACCGGGTTGACCAATGTGTCTGTCACGGTGTTGGAGATGTGGGGAAGGAAATGGCGAGTGGAGGAGACACCTGGGCAGGGAATGGAGGTGCGGTGGAAGAGCGATGCAGTGGAGGTGCACCTGCCAGAATCAGCCATCGGTGGGGTGCATGGCCGCCCTTCATTTTGCTCACACGAATGGCCCTTGCTGACTTATGAGATTAACTGAAATGTGACTGGGATGTGACACTGGGACCAGATCCTAAGAGGATGTGGAGCTTACAGGACCTGTGACAGCAGTGAGTGTCCAGACTGAGAGGGAGGTGTCACGCTCCCCGTCTGGCGTCATGTTTGCCTCTAGTCTGCCTATAGGGAGGTTTTTCAGCTTCCAGCTATCTTGCCATCCATGATCTTGTATGTCTCGTGCCGTGATCTTCGTGGAAGGGGGCGTAGGGACTGGGGGCAACGGGAGAGAAAGGAGCCCCCAATATGTAACTTGGAATCACTATCCCCCAATAAACAAACCTCTGTATTTAAATTATTAAGCTGCGTCTCCCCCAGCATCAAACTTTCTCCTGTGCCGGTGTCCATGGAGAGGCTTAGCGTCGTCCTCCCCGAACGCTGCTGCGGGATCATGCTGCGGCAGATGTAGCTGGATTTACTGGCAGCTGAAAAGCGCGCCAGTGCGCACTCCCCACCCTCCTCTGCCTTGCTGATCCAGTTGCTGTGCACTGCAAAGTCTTTTATGGTTTTACTGAAATGAGAGGTGCAGGAAGTCCACAAGAGAGGGCTTTACAATCCCCCCGCCCAGGCCAGGACACCCCCAGTGTGCAGAATAAGGCTATTTTTATAACCTGTGTGGTGTACTGTGTGAGCCGCGTCCCGCATGCGCTGTGAGCCATGTCCCACGTGAGCTGCGTCTGCGTGAGCTGCATACAGTGTGAGCCGCGTACCATGTGAGCAGCGTCCTGTGTGAGCCGTGTACCATGTGAGCAGCGTCCTGTGTGAGCCGTGTACCATGTGAGCATCATCCTGTGTGAGCCACGTACCATGTGAGCAGCGTCCTGTGTGAGCCGTGTACCATGTGAGCAGCGTCCCGTATGAGCCACGTACCATGTGAGCAGCATCCTGTGTGACCCGCGTACCATGTGAGCAGTGTCCTGTGTGAGCCGCGTACCATGTGAGCAGCGTCCCGCGTGAGCTGCGTACTGTGTGAGCCGCGCCCCGCATGAACTGTGAGCAGCGTCCCGCGTGAGCAGCGTCCCGCGTGAGCAGCGTCCCGCGTGAGCTGCGTACTGTGTGAGCCGCGCCCCGCATGAACTGTGAGCAGCGTCCTGCGTGAGCTGCGTACTGTGTGAGCCGTGTCCCGCATGAGCCGTGAGCAGCGTCCCGCGTGAGCAGCGTCCCGCGTGAGCAGCGTCCCGCGTGAGCAGCGTCCCGCGTGAGCAGTGTCCCGTGTGAGTCGCGTCCTGTGTGAGCGCTGGCAGAATGTCGCAGGGGTGACGCCTGACTCTTTCCATTGGCCTGCCTCTCCTGCTCATGGTGCCAGGCTGCCATACTGCAGGTTCAGGGCCTGGCAGAGATCCATAATTAAACAGCGGGAAGCGAAAGGGCCTGCCGGAGCTGGGATTAATGAGCCATCATTCCGTAGCAAAGAACCTCTGTTTCACACAGACCATCTATCTGAGCTTTATTGTGGTCCTTTCTCAAGGAAGAAGGTGGATCACATGATCATCTGACTGAAACTTAAAATATATATACACACTCACCTAAAGGATTATTAGGAACACCATACTAATACGGTGTTTGACCCCCTTTCGCCTTCAGAACTGCCTT
>JAODJW010000002.1:18771598-18793035 GCA_026777045.1 Hyperopisus bebe | reverse complement strand
CTCCCGCCCCGCCCCCAGCCCAGCAAAAAATTAAATCTGTGTAAATTGGAGTATGCCGCATTAAACAAATTACACAGCAAGAATTACATCTGGGGAAATTGGGATGTTCCAGTAGGTTTCAACTGAGTGCATCTTGAAATTGGTTGTGCAAGAAGCCCATTATCTTAAATACTATGTAACAAATGTGCTGGTGACTGATTGAGCACAGTCCTGCCATGTTTCTGAGCAATCAGCCACACAGATGTCTGTCTTTATGGGATATTGTCCAGGTCTGTTCCTGAGCACAGTGCAAAAGGGGACGGGGGGGGGGGGTGGCGTTTATATCAGGTGAATGGTGACTCTACAGAACCATCTGTCATTAGCCCAACCGCGGAGATCAGCGGGGTGGGTTTGGCCAGCCGCTTAGAAGTAAATGAGCCAGCTCACGCATGCGTGGCTGTGGCGGGTCGGAGCCAGGGCAACGGAGCGGCACCTCGCTAAGTCACTGGCTGAGCTGGAACCAGCCTACGATGCCCCCGCCCCCTAGTCCTTATTGGCTGCTCAGGTTCCCTGCTGATTGGTCTTCTTTCATTAACAGAGACTCGCTGGCTTGGTCTGGGAATTATTCCTCTAATGTGGACCCGGATTCCAAGGTATGACAGCACTTTCATCTCCCTGTGTAACTGGAAAACAAATGTTAAAATGCCATGTCTAGCAATGCAAATTATTCTCCCATATGGCGATTTTTATGTAGTACTGTGTTCATACTCTTACTAAATGGTTTGAAACTGATATTTATTCATAATTCAAACTAATTTGGACTTAATACACTTCCAGAGACAACATATTGATAAATCGTATTAGGCTATTTAACAGGTTCAGTGCAGAGTCAGGTTAAGTCAAATCTAGTCAAGCAGGCTTGTCATACCACCAGTGTTGGGCATTTCAGGTCCAGAAGCTACAAATCCAGACCATGATTTTGTTTCTACCCAGCAGCTGAGTACGCTGTGACCATGACTCCTTATGCTGAACTGGTTGGTAAAAACAAAATCCTGGTCTGGATTTGTAGCTTCTGAACTTGAAATGCCCAACACTGCATACCATCCTATACAGGTATACAGTGACACAACATAATGTTCCTCCAGGACCACAATTCAACAGACAGCAAGTGACAAAGGCAGGAATTCACAGTAAATGTTAAAAGTATAAAAACACTTGGCAGTGTATATACATACTGTACCTGTATGTGAACATTGGTAATGTAGCAGTATACAGTGCCAGTAGATTGTAAATAAATAGTAAAGTGAACAGTGCTGGTGAGGTGGGAGAGTGTGGGTATTTTTAGGTTCGGGTAGTTGGAGCGGGTATGCAGTATGGTGCTGAGTGTCCTGACAGCCTCGGGGTAAAAATCTGTTGTCCAACCTGGCAGGTCCCACAGCTTGTTCGCAGAAAACGAGAGGAAGCATGCTTTCGCTGTTATTTTTCCATCCGTGCCCCTTGTTTGGCTGCTTGACGGCCATGTGTATGCCTGACCTCCTTCCTGTGTCCTGTTCTACCCTCTGCCCATGCCCCTGCTGCTGTGCAGCAGTGTTTCGCCGTTCGCTCCCTCGGCTGGGTGGAGGTTCCTGAGGAAGACCTGGTCCCTGGGAAGAGCAGCATCGCTGTCAACAACTGTATCCAGCAGCTGTCTCACAGCAAGTGCGATGGCCGGGATGCGGTGGGGGCATGGGGGGAGGTGAGTGAGCGCTGGAGAGTCAAGGGGGGCAGGACGAGAGTTGTGGGACACTGAAACGATTGACTGAAACCCCCCCCCCCTCACTACTCACAGGGCCAGGACATGGTGATGGTGCTGAAGAAGGACACGCTGAGCCTGTTTGACCCCTTAGACCACGGGCTGATCCACTGTCAGCTCATCGTCAACATCCGTGTGTGGGGCGTAGGCTGCAACAATGGCAGGTGGGGCAGGCGAGGAGCGGTGGCCTGGTGTAGCTGCCTTGGTGTGGGTGGAGGGATGTTATGCCATCCTGCAGAAAGCTGAGGGATATGAGTGGATGAAATATGGCTTTAATCCAAGAAGCAAAGACAGTCAGGAAAGACTTTTCTCAAAATTCCCCAGCTTTACTGCTAGAGAGTGCCTTCTTGGACTTGTTATATAACAAAACAACAAAACTCTGCTGACATTCAGCTCAGTTGATTTCAGGCTACTGTGCAACACTCTACTCTTAATCCCTGCACTTGCTTTTTTCCAGAAATAGGAGGGAGTGACCTGTAAGTTCTGGTACTATGCTGTAGTATAGATAATTAAGATTGTTTTAAAGTATTCTGTTGTGTGGGCATGAGGAGGTTTGCATGCAACAGGGTCGCTAAGAGCTATGCTGCCTGGAGTTATGAAATTCCTAACAGGCTCACCCATGGCAAACAGGTCTTAGTAGAGGTGCTGGACAAAATCTATTTTGGAAGGCAGTGATATAGTAATGTGTTGGTGGTGGTGATCACGATGGTGACAATAGATAGCAAAGATGTAAATTCAAACTACATGGAAGAAGGTGGTTCTCTAAGATGGAACCTTCAGCTCAGAAGGCACTCAACGTGCCAGTGGTGAAGGGTTGAGTATTCTTTGGATCCTAAAGTCAAATTTTTTGAACTTTAGGATGTCCACCAGATGATGGCACAATCTCACACAAAAAAGACAATCTAAAGCTTTAAAGAAAGTATCGCTAATGCAATATGGAAGTTATGAAGTATGAATGTTGGATGAGGTAAAGATGGAAATGGATTCCTTACAAGTTGACATCTCGAATATTTGTGAACTCCGACGAACTGGACTAGGACACTTTCAGTCAGGCGATACCATTTACTACTCAAAAATGATATGGCCCCCATTTACAGGAAGGACATTGGAAAGACTGTAATTGAGACAACGCTGTGAAACAGCAACTGATATTAATTTGATTTGACATAAAATATAACAATTTTATGTTCCAAAAACCGATTAAAGGACCACAACTGATAAAGGAGTAAATGAAGGGTTTTGTGATCATTTTCAAGCAGAGACAGACAGGATATACTACCAAAGTGCTCATGTTCCTGTTGATTGGAAATTAAGAGGAATTGAGAATGCTGGAAATGCAATTGGCTAGTGGAGAGCAACTATTCAGCTAATGCAAATAAGGACCTCTTCATTGCCAGTGTGTCCTTCAAGGAGCCAGAATATTGTTGCTATACCAGGGTATCTTCAGATGGAGTTCACAGGAATCAAAATTTAAGATTATAATGTCAGTACCAAATTATGGTGGAGCTCAACTTGAATAGCATAGACATTGAGTAGGGTGGGGAACAAGTCTTATTACTTATGTTCAAACTCCAAGTGAAGCTGAAAAGGAACATAAGCCTTTTCTGGCAAGGAAAACATCACAAAAAAGTTTTTGTTTCTAAAGTATTTGATAGAGAACCAGAGGAACCATAGATTGAATTTAAACAAAAGGAATCTGCAGGAGGAATCCTGCATGGATTGATCACCAGGAAGGATCCAAGATCAAAGTGGCTAAGAAGAGACACAGTGGAGCAACCAAGAAGAGAGAAAAGGTTAAACCTGGAAAGATGAATATCTATTGAAAGTACCAATTTACCTGGAAATACAAGGAACAATATTAGATCATCTGCAAAATCAACCAACAAGAAAATAAACAGACTTTTTCAGGAAATGCTAATGTTAAGTGAAATTACTGAAAAACATCAATGGACAAGTAACAGACAGAACAAAGTTAAAGCAAAGATGGTCAGAATTCACATCAACAACTATGATATATTTCATGAGGTCAGATACTTGAGAGCACCTTCAGTAAGGGTTAGTAGATCAGCACTGTGATCACTGCCTAAAGGGAAGGTTATGAGGATACATGGCATCTCAGTAAATGCATTACAAGCCACTGAAGAAACGTAATCAAAGAGTTAACTAAATGACACCAACTTTAAGTAAACCGCTAAATGTCATACAGATTGGAAGAAATTAGTTTATATCCTGATACCAAAAACCTGACAGAGTTTATATCCTAATACCAAAGAACATCCCTCACATGGAAGTAGGATTATGCTAAAGATCATTCATTAGAGTCCCAAATTAAAACAGAATCAGCAGATGTACAAGTTATTCAGTTTGTTTGCAGAACACGTAAGCAATGAGACTGAACCAGAAGAAGACAATTGTAGTGTGAGGGATGCCATGCTCTGGGCCAATGGCAGGATTCAGCTGGGTTGTCAAAGGCAATCTATGTGTGTAAGTCACTTCTTACTCTTCTTAGAAGTTACCTAAACTTCTGATTTAACTGAATTAAATCTGACTTCTAACTCATTTATGATATATGATCACATTGTAGTTTAGAGTTATTATCATTATTTCTATACTTTTATCTGTGATGATGCACAGAATTCACTTCTGACTGATTAAATGATGGAAAAAGATACAACATAAAACCAGTTAAATCCTGGTTCGGCAACTGCCAGGCTGTGGCTGTGTCCCAATTCAAGGGCTGCATCCTTCTAGGGCTGTATTTGAAGGCACAGCAGTGTGACAAGGCTGTCCCATTTTGAAGGCTCCTTCAAATGTTGTCTAGAAATGCGTCCTTCATATTCTGAGTTGTGAAGGATCCACCCGGTGGATCCTCTGACCACCCAACATATCCCAAGATTCACTGCACAGAGATAAGGTGGGTATGTTCCTGTTAGGTGATAGGAGCAGTGTTTTGTGACTCATATATAAGAGTGGGAACAGTTGGTGACTCAAATAGGAAATTGTCCATAGGCCAGATTGTCCCATTGGATTAGGCTTTCTGTTTGACCTTTGAAGAATGCAGCCTACGAAGGTTCCGCCTTCAGAGACCACGTCCTTTGAAGAATGCAGCCCCTGAATTCAGACACAGCCCATGTCAGTTGTTTCATAAATTCTCTCCAGGGCAGACACCCACTCAAACGTGCCTGACTGATATAATTAAGAGCAGCTGCAAGGTATTTGTCGGCGTGTTTGATCCCTTCAGCTGTGATGTAGTTTAATGCATCTGATTGAGCCACTCAAAGGCTGCAAGGCAGTTATGTAGCCATTTGGTTCCAGTTTAATGAGTCCCTTTCCCTTTGTGTAAACTTCACTAACACCTAGCACTCTAATAGAATTACAAGAATTAATCAAAACAATTAATTTGCTGGGCAGAACGTGTCACCTTTCAATTACAATGCAAAGCGCAGAGAGCTATGTGGCCCCTTGGCTATATAACAACTATATCAAACCTGCAAAGCAGTACAGAAAGTCAGAATAGTGCATACCAAGCAGATACACACAAGATACACACAGTACTAAATGCAGAGAATATTAAGCCAGGGCTCCAGCTACAGAGTGGTTCTCCGGCAGTCACGTGGTCCCCCCTAAAATAATAGTCGAAGTAAAAGTGTCCGGTTGAATATGTTAATAACTGGATCAAAGACAGAGTGTAAAAAGAATTTTCTATGGGATACAACAGTGAGAATATTAACATCCAGTCAATCATCTTGCAGCTACTTATTGCTTATGAATGGCTAAATGGCCAGCTGGAAAACTGGCAACAGTGAATCAAGGTTCTTTGGCCAGCGAGAAGGAAGCAGGAAGGAAGACTTTCTGTCTTTATAATGTAATATTGTTACTGGCTGAAACCATTGTACCAGCTGTACCGAGACCATACATTTAGCACAAAACACAAAAAACCTTGTTTCTTAAATCTCTGCATTCTGCTTGAACTTAGCCTGACCTGAGTATAGGAAAAAGATATGAGAAGGAGGATTCAAGGGTTTCATTTGTTACATGCAAGGTGTATAGTCAGACTAAGTTGCGGTGGTCAACTATCCCATAGTAAGAATTAATGAAAAGCAATAAGGCAAAAAGGAACAGCATAATGAATGTGTTATAAATAAGGAACAGTAAAGGAAACCAAGATATGTGTGACATAGCACCAATAAAGAACATGGCACATGGGGAGGGAGCGAATGTTTAATTACAACTGCCAGTTAAGTGTTAAGTAGTCTGATGGCCTGAGGGTAGGAGCTCCTTCTGAGCCTCTCGCTTCTCACTAGAGACACCAGAAGCGCTTTCCAGGCCTCAGCCTGGTAAAAAAGTAGCTGTTAGGGTGGGTTGTGTCTCTGCTGATGTTGACAGCCATGTTCCTGTATCATTTGTTAGTGATTAAGTGTCATTGTTGACACACCACAGCACAGAGTGCACAACAATGAAATATGTCCTCTGTATTTGACCCATATGTGTCCTCAGGGAAGGCAGATCAGGAGGGAAGAAGGGATGGAATTCGGGGTCAGAAAGTCTGAGGCCAGCCTTGTGAATTCCTGCTCATTTTGCGGAAGTTTGGTGGGTCTAATTAGCGCATTCCTGAAGACTCTTAGGAATACCATAGGCCAGATTGATTTTTAATCAAATCACATATAAATTTTCACTTAGGACACAAATGACCGGACTGAAATTATCTTTAAAAATCTGTCACATGACTTTTGTGTGATGGCAATTGGAATGAGGACTCAAAAGCAGAGCTGTGAGCTGGGTTTATTCCAACAGGCAAAATTGAAGTCAAGACAGTCAAAACCAGAGAGTTCAGACGGTATCCAAGACAAGAGGTGAAGGTGTAGTTCGGGAAACAGGTCAGGCGACAACAACCATGCAGTCAAAGGGCAAGGCAACAGATGAGGGTGTGGGCTACATTGGTGTTCCCTGAATGTGTGGCACCAATCCGTTGGGATTCCTATAGGGAGGCATGGTTGCTGCAGAGGGAGCGACATCAGCAGGGTTCCCCAGAGCAAGTTGAGTGTGGAAGATCACAGCTTATTGCTCTTGTGGAGATGGAGTCAGGATGGGGCTGTTTTTGGCAGCACTTCTGAACATTTTGCTACGGGGGTAAATAACAAGACCTCTGCCCCCATAGCACCTCAGTAGGTTTACTTCTTTATGGCTGTGAGCTGCACAGATGCACATATTGAACAGGTCAAGTAAACCCTAGACAAGACACTGCATTGGACTTTCATAAAATGAGTATATGCGTGTGGGTCAACTCCCCTCCCCCTTTGGATCAATACTGTCTTTGTGGTCAATAATGGCTTTTGCATCATGCTAGGCTGCATTTAAGGTGTACTAAATGTTCATTTGGAGCTAATTGCATTTTGATATGGGAGAACAGAACAACACTGCCACCAGACAGTAATTTAGCATTTCTGATATCTCTGAAGACCATTTTGGTCTGAGCTGGGCTTAGTTTTAACATTTAATTTCTTTTTTTTAATTGCCACCCTTGAAAAACAGAGACAGGTAACCTATTTTTCTTTGTCTTGTTTGATGCATTTCTCTGATATGCGATGTATGGCCTGAGGCTGCATGGTTGCCTTTATAACCTCACTTGATACTTCTTTCCAGTGTCTATCTACTGCCTTGCCATCCATCCAAGGGTTTTTCTTTCTGTTTTCCCACTCATGTGCCATTTTCAGTGTCCCATGGTCCAATGCCAAACTGACAGTGTGTTTGGTATGGCCTGAGACAAAACTGGAATGGGGTGAACACATTGCCGTGTATGTCCCTTGCATGCCTGAGGCAAACGCAAAGCCTCCAAGTCATCCAGAGTGTCTCTGAAGCTTGGGGAAGCTCTGTAGCTTCACTCTCTTCCCGGGACTTGTGTACAAGGTCTGCATGCAGAGCAGGGGTTGGGGGGCTGAACAATCTGCTGTGCTTCCTTTTCTTGTTGGTGCTGGATTTTTGTCTCAAGTTAAGATGGAGAATATTGATGTATTTTGCCTTTTAGGGAGATGTGGCACTGTTGGCTGTGGAACCGGCTTCTTCTGCACTGTACTTTGGCTGCCAAACAGTCATTTGCTATTCCCTTTGAGTGAACTCTTGTTTCTTAATAATTTAGCAGCCCCCCCCCCAAACTCTTTGTTTGTTTTTCTCCTGACAGAGGCATATTAGCAAGAGTAGACTTAGCCCATAGATCAACCCCAACCCCTCCCCTGGCTCAGGAAAACAATAAAAGTAGCTGAATGCCATACAGTATATACCTTATGGCGGGACGTGTTTCTGATTGGCTGATGAATGAGCATCATCACAGAGAACCAGTGACATTTTCTTGAGTGGTAATGTACCCGAACATGTGCAAGGCCTCCACTCTGCCTCGGCAGTGACTGTCCTGCAGAAAATGATTCCATATGGATTATGATTATTTATAGGAGGCAGACACCCCAGAGGGGGGGTGAGGGGTGGGATTAGCTACACGAGGCCTTCACTGAAATGGAAGATGACTTTTTAATATTGTGCCTGTTCCAAAAATAGGTGGCAGGAATATCCGTGGCAGGTGGAAACTCAAGACTGAAGAGAGCTGGCACTGTTTGCATCTAATTTTTATGGTGCCTTCCCACCACAGAATAACACTGCAAGAATGTCATTGCTCTGCTTAAAATGCAGTGGTATAAATAAAGCAATTCACCAAGGTTGGGCTGAAGAGCTGGATCGCTCGCTGTTTTTTTTATAATCATCCCTCTGGCGTTGCATTGCCTTACACTCATGCTCACACAGAGGTCAGGCCATTACTGACCTTTACGGCAAGGACTGAAATCACAACCATCTCTGTTTTACGGAATTCGATATCGTACAGACTTTTATAGAAGATTGCTTTGTGATGTGACATTGTTATTCATTAGGTCACAAAATCCTCCAAATAGCCTCCTGCATGAAGCCCCTCCCCCTACTCTCCTGTCCACCGCGGCCTTTAGAGTGTCCTCTAGAAACTCGGAGCCGGAATGTCACTGAGGTTTCCCGGCTAATTGAAAAAAAGATCTGCATCTGTGATTGGTCACCTCTCCCAATGCCCTCCTTTTCAGCCATTCGACATTCAGCATTCTGGTTTGGGAAAAGTCGAAGCTCAAACCTGATGCATTTGTCATTTGTGTGGCAGCAGTTACTGGCATTCGCTATGTTAACCATGTAGGTGTGGTGCCTATGAAGCATGTCTCCCGTGTGTCTGCTATGTTTCTCTTTATTCTGGTCCCCACCCTCTGCTCCTCAGAGACTTCGCCTTTGTGGCCTGTGACAAAGATACCTGCACACTCAAATGCCACGTGTTTCGCTGTGACGTTCCAGCAAAGGCCATTGCTGCTGCCCTGCACAAGCTGTACTCCAAGGTCAGTGGCATGCCCCTCCTCCCACAATGCAATGCTATGTGCACATCTGCAACACCCCTGATGATCTTTATGCACACCGTAATTGCACATTACATGTGTTATATGCCATGCAGTAAATGTATGAATGTATGTCATCTGCATTATAGTTTCCAGTATTGGACTGTGCACAATCCTCTTTATTTATCACTTACCCCTACTGCCTTGTATTTTGTCACAGTTCATGATATGCCCTACTTCTTATTTGTCTATTGGCATGATGTTTCTCACTGTAGCAAGCTGTCCCAACACAAATTTCCACTGGCTTTGGTAAACATTCTGATTCTGATACGCTAGTTCCGCCTCCCTCACAAATGCAAATAAGTATGATGGCTGTCAGCAGCATTCATATGCGTGTTTACTGGATGTTTTTGACTGTTTAATTTTTAAACTACAATAATTTTATCTTGGCAGCTCTTTTGCTGCTTAGCTACAGTTTTTCAAACTTTTAATGTATTTATACAATTATGCACATTATTCAAGTTTTACAGCAGGGTGCTTCTGGGGACTTGAATCAGCAGCTATGTCTGCAACCACTGTGCTTCCTCCAGCCATTATATAAGCAGGCTCCCCTTCTGGCGACACAGTGTGATGCAGTGTTCTTGTGTGCATCTGTGTTTTTTTCCATACAGTTAGTGGCAGAAAAGGCCTCCAGGCACTCCTCTGTGTCTCGCTCGCTCACTGAGGAGGACATCTCCCCAGAAGACCTGCCCCTGCACGGTAACACCATGGGGGGAGGGGATGAGACCGTGCTGGGTGGGCGGGACCTCAGCTGATCATGTGATCAGGCCACAGTGCCACTCAGAGCATGGCCATTCAAGTTGAGAGAGTCTGGAGCCGGAATGAAAATGTTTTGGTGCAACTGCGGCTATAATAAAAATGTTAAAACAGGATTTTGGTGATTTTTAATTGAAGTAATTGAAAGTATTTCTAACTTCCAGTTGAACCGGCCACTACAGGTCAGAATTATTTTAAATTTAATGACATCATTATTTGGTTTAAAAACTATTTCTGAAAGACCCTTTTTCTATTTGTCTCTTTTAGATGTTAGACACATCCGTAACAAAGATCTGTAGAGTCGATCTAGGCTGACATCAAAGACTTTGATTTAGAACATTTGAGTGGAATCTGATATCTGCTACGGTTTCTCTCGTTTTCTGAGCTTGTGATTTGAGCGGAACTAAGATTTCGAATGAAATGCTGGTGCCCCCCCCCCCCCAAAACATCACAGGGTCGTCAATCTATGATGTATGTTAAGGCAGAGCAACCACAAAGCCAGTCGGGTTGAAGGGGTGCCCAGGAACCTGCCTGTTTTTGATATCTGCTGAGGAGAGCAGGGCCTTGGAGATCCTGGGTTAGCACTGAGCTCACACAGCATTTAGCATCAGTGGTCCACCAGAACTGTGAGTCTTGAAAATACGGGAAGGAGTGAGATGACTGAATAAAAAAGCAGGAATCACATGGAAACTCTATACACAGACACTGCTGCTGGAATGACAACGGCAAAAACAACGATGATTAAAACTGGTATTTGTATGATTACTTCATTGAAATCGAAGGCTGACTTACACAACCACCATTGGCCTGTATATTTGCAGTGAGCTTCATGGATGCGATGAGGCATCGGGTGCAAAAGTTCCAGGTGCAGTACGTGGGGAACCTTCCGGTCTCACGGGCCATGGGTGAGTGCAGATTTGGGGAATGGGTGGTGGGAGAATTGAGCCTCTTAAATCCGTGGGACCTTGGGATCCATTGCTTGTCATGTACAAATAAGCTGGACTCTTCAATGAATGAATGATTAAATGAATGAATTCGGTTCATACTTAGAGCAATTTGTCTTTGTCACATTTGTAGAGTACCATCTTGCCCTTGGTAACGACAAGCACCTTCCTCCATTTTACAGATGCTCTCTCATTCACATCATATTTAGGAGAGACACTGTGTTCAGTTAGCTAATGTTGAGGTCAACTCTTTAGTAGTGCTGGGTTAGCAGACATTGGGTCAGGCATTGCATTTCAGCACACAGACCGTCCACTCCCATTTTGAGGACTCTGTGGTTCTCAGTGTCACTGTGTCATTGTCATCAACCCAGCCTTAACACAGCCAGTGTTATTTACAGTCATTAGTTATTGGTCATTCATTGGAAGCTCAGCCTAGCTGCACTCATGCCTGATTGGCTCCTTGACAGCTGTATTCTGTCTGCCTCAGCTGCTCATCACCTTGGACAAAAGCATCTGCTAAACAAATAAATGTAAATGTAAATGAAGCAGGTCACACAGTTCACCGCTGAATTTTTATTACTATTTACACAGTTGAAAATGTAGTAAAGCAAAACCAATTTTAATACAAAAACAGCCATTCTTCTGATAAGATATTAAAATGCAGGCTTCTTGAAGGTCAAGCCCTTACCCATTACATCTGATCAGCAAAACATAAGCATATGCTGCCCTTAATTATAACTACAATTATATACTTTGTGGTGTACCATAATTATATCTTATAATAGCGTTTGATATTATTATTTAATTACACTAAGTTAAATATTGTTTACAATGTTAAAATAAGTGAAAAGAGTTATCAGTAAGTATACCTGATAGTCAAAGAATCAAGTGAATGTCATTCCTTTCACCCGGACAGTGGGTGTATGACAATAGAAAAGCCAGAAATCATAGTGTGGCAGGAATGGCAGAAAATGAGGTGCATCAGTCCCGTATCAATTCACTACAAGACAACATTACACTACAGGCTCAACTACGTGTTATTTTAAATAGTTTGTAAATAGGTCTTGGCATTGCTAAGTCCAAATTAGCTAAGAGAAAGAAAAATCTATTTGCCTCTCTGTAGTGCATTTGTTCCAATTTATCTAACCACGCACACACATACCTGTCAGACACAATCATTTTATCGTACTGCATCTCTCGCTATGAATGCTGAATGGGTGGGCATGAGTTCCTTGCTGCCACGGTTGGGGTCCGACAGCTAGGCTTGATGAAACTGATTCGGTTATCTGATCTGTATTGCAGGAAGGAATGAACAAAGGGAGTTTGCCCTCTAGTGGCATGACAGTTGCATTGACACTTTGATATTGTAACCCACCTTGCTCTTTGGCAGGCATGGACATACTGAATCGGGCTATAGAAACCGTCATGGATACCACGGAAAGAGAGGAGTGGGAGCCCATCGACATCCATGTGACAGAAACGACACTGTCGCTGTGGAACGGAGAGGTCAGACCCTCTACAGGCAGGGAACAGAGCGGCAGCACATGGGGGTTAACACATCTGTCACATATGGGTGCTTATTCAATACATGGGTACTGAATAGCTGCTTGTTAACATGTATAATGTCCTGTTATTGACCTTTGCTTTTGTAACATTTTTTACTGGAGGCGACAGAGTGAAAATGTCCTTAATTTTTGTTACCCCTATCAGGGCGATGGGGAGCCCTTCTGGGAATGTCAGGTCCGTTACTTGACCTTCCTTGGGGTGGGCCGAGACACACACTCCTTCGGCGTGATTGTGGATACGGGCACACAGCAGTTCGAGTGCCACGTGTTCTGGTGCGAACCCGACGCAGGGACTATCTCGGAGGCGGTGCAGGCCGCATGCATGGTACGCTGCCTGGTGGCCTTGTGGCCCATCACCTGTCCCATTAATTGCCTAGTATCTGATGAACTGGTGATTGTCGGATGTGCTTGGAACTGCAAGCACATGATCAATTCTCTTATATTTCTATTAATTTTGACTACTTTGGTGGTGCAGAGCTCCTTAGACATTCCAAAAGCATGTGTTTAGGCTTTGATGCCTTTGTAGAAGGTTCCATCTAATCTTGGCTTCTTCTCAATGTCCTGGCTCCTCCCACAGGTCCAGTACCAGAAATGTTTAGTCTCCCAGACGCCCCCTTTGAAGTCAAAAATGGTTTGGGGTGGGGCCAAGTTGAAGCGAGCTGCCTCCATGGACCTTTCCGCGTATGAGTCCCACTTCCACGGACCGTCATCCCCCAAGTTTGTTGGCTCCTCTGCTGTCAGGAGGGGCATGCTTTCGTTCCTCGAGACCTTCAGGAGCAAGCAGACGGCAGTGCCTGCGCCCTAGCTGCCCAGCGGAAGGACATGGGAAGTGGCTGATGGGTGGGAACATGGTGGATGGGGAGGTTGGTGGGGGGTGGGGGGTCGAGAGCTCGTAGAATGGGAGACATAAAACCAGCTTTTGAAGTACAAAGAGTTTTTGTATCCGATCTGTGGTGAACCATTTGGATCGGGGATGAGCGTTTGTCCTCATTCTGTCTTTGAAATAGGAGAGGCTTGGTAGCGATTAATTAGCATTTCTGAGGAAATTGTGTTTGTGGTACAGTTTTTAAATGAAATCCTAGGTGCTGTATCTGTCACATTCCATACCTCCTTTGTCCTGACTCAAAGCTAGAAAACAAAGAGTCTTTTAACAGAAAACTAGTAGAAGGTGTTAAAACGTGGGAGAAGTCAAGGAATTACCAACAGATGGAGTGTTAAGCCTGGAAATGAGATCATAACCATGCAATAAATAGGATCATTTTTAAGTTACATGACAGGTATTCAGAAGAACTTCTAATGGTGACACTGAAATCTAAAATTAGCTGTTAATTTAATATGTTTTGCTTAGCCTTATATTGTAAAGGTGTTCAGCAGTTTGAGGCATCGTGAAAAAGGAGGATGGATCAGGTGAGATTGTTGAATTAAAGTAAGGATTAATGGTTTTTCCCTGGGAGAGAGTCAAGTTTATGGAGCAGATGCATATATAATGCATCGGCATACTTCCTGATTCTGCAGAGAACACAGACTGCTGACTGCAGCCTGTTGCATTTCTTTTGTGAAGCAGGACTGTCATTACCTATCTCAAAATGAGCTATGTTTGTGTCTCATATTAGCAGTGCCTGCTGTTATATGAAGTTGCTGTTGACCCCCCCACCCCCAGCCCCACCCCACTATGATCTGAAGCTCCTTGGCTCCAGCCTTCAATCTTTGCCTGTCCGGAGGATCATAAGTGACACCCATGCACACGGTAAATGGACAAATAACACAAATAAACAGCAAATAAGCAGATTCATTGAATTTTGAACATATAAACCTGGGCCAAAATAAGCTTCCACTGCCATAGCTCTTTCGCTTGCTCTCGCCACGCTTTCCGGCAGTGTCTTTCACTTACCGATTGCTGAGGAGCACAATGCTTGTATGGGTGCTTACATTAGCTAATGACGTTATGGCAATGCATCCTCGCGCTATGTTACGGGAAGAGCGATCTGATGCTAGCCAATTAATGTAACCATAATCTGATGAAGAAAAAGGATTGATCATCCATGTAAACAGCACATGCTGCATGTTTTTTTTCTGACTAGCTAGTTTGGCTCATGGGAGTTTTACTTAAAGGAAAATGTTCTGAGGCCAGAAGAAAAAATGATTGGTTCAGAGAGATAACCAATTAGTTTGTACAGGAGGTGGGCCCAAGCAACTAGAGGAGGCAGGACCAACCAACCAGATGTCTTGGAAAGACTGATTTTGCTAACTTGCCTTCCAAAAACGAACTTGAGGTAAAATGAATCATGGGACTGATCTCATTTGGTGAGGATGCAACTGATGTGTCCTTGATATTTGAGACGGAGCAAGACCAACATCCATCCTCGTATACTTGTGTTCTTAGTATTTGAACCGGTCTTCAGCAATGGATGATTATATAAAGCAGGTACACAAGAACACAGGTACGGTCACATATGGTGATTCACCCTTGGTCCTGCCTCCTCTAGTAGCTTTGACCCACCACCTGATTGGTTATTGCTCTAAACCAATCATTTTTTCTTATGCATACAGAAGATTTTTGTTTAAGTAAAACTCCCACAGGCGCTAATTTGGGATTCTGTGACTGCTGTCTATGCGTCATCGAGTTTGCCCCAGCCGCAGTGGGGACAGTGGCAGTATCGGGCGAGGCGATGGTCCGTTTTGGGAAAGAGCACTCTGTACCTATCCCTCTGATTCGACTCTAATTCTGTACAGCTATTTAAATCAAATTAACTCAGGTCTCATTATCAGTTTAAAAATAACAATAAATGGTGAAGGAGTGCATTCCAGCATGTAATAAGACTATTAAAAAAGAGTTTTGTTAAGGAAAGTTTGAAATGCTATCTTAAAAGACTTGCATAAATATGTGTTGTTTGTTATTTAAATTAATATTATATATTTGCAGTGATTTAGCAGAAAAAATAGTAGAATGTGCAGTAAATGCAGTTAATTTTTTATTTAATAAATATGCAGTTGTTGCATCATTCTGGATCCAAAATTGTGGTCTGTAATGGAAAAATAAACTATGAATTGCTTGAAGATCTGTCTCGGACATTTAATTTCACCCATTGTTCCTCAAACATGTATATGCATGTAATGTTGTGTCTAATGTATAAATACCAGATTGTGAATTAAAGATCCTGAGAGAACCTGCAGTATTAGCCTTGGATGAGGAATTCAGGTTACTGCAGTGAAATGCCCAGCCATGAAAATGTGAGATGGTTAAAAGGTATTTGGAAGAAAGGTACCAGTGTGATGGAAAATGCGAACGTAAAGTATGGAAATGCTGTTATAATAAGACACACTCACATTTTAGGAAAACACACAAAAAAATTAAGTGCAGATGTATTAACTTCTTATGTTTGCATTTTATTCTTAATAAAAGATCGTCTGTATAATTTCCTTTATCACTTATGTCATGACCGCTGGAAGCATGGTGGGGAGTTAAACACGGGAGGCCAGGATTTAGCGGTAAAACTCGGGATTTATGTTAGGGGGGAGACAATCGGGAGCACAGAGAACACTAGCGAGCTACAGACCTCAATGACAAGACTGGGAAAAGACTAACTAGGAAGCACTTAAATGCACAGACGCTCAGGCAAATTCACCTAGCTGCAAGTTTTTGGACTGAGGCAGGAGAACTAAAACAACCTGGGAACAAACCACTCATCCGCCGTATCTCCCACAAAGGACCAGAGACTCATAAATGAAAGCTTCACTGAGGCTTACATTTTAGACAATTTTATTAAAACGTGCATTTCTGTCACACCTTGCTGGCCACCTACAAGACACAGTGCAAGTACAAAACAGTGAAAATAATTAAGGATTGTACCCACCCCGAACAACAGCCTCTTCTTACTGCTTAGGGAAGTGTTACCTTAGCCTGAAAGACAAAACAGAGACTGAGAAGAAGTTTTTACCCTGAGACAGTCTGTATACTGAACAAGGAGCCTGAAAGCACCACTTTATTCAATGCATTTCTTACCATCCCACACTTTCATAAAATGCTGGTGTTGGGGAAACAAAGACCGGCCCTCACAAGATTGGCCCACTGGGACAATTCTCAAGGTTCCCAATGGTTAATCTGTGCCTGTGTAACTGAATGTTAACATAAACTTAAAAGCAAGGAGTGTGTCCTTCTTGCTAATGATTTAGGATAACCAGGAAAACATCCTTAATATTTGGCATTTCAGAACATTGATAACTCCATAGATACCCAGTTTTAACCTGTGTTCCTACTTATTTCAAGGTAGATGTAGGGACGTATTACACATGGAAGACAACGATCGCTTACTGTTAGTACAGAAAGCACATTGGGATTTGCAGAGACATGGGCAATGATGTGTAATTATGTCCCCAGAGTTAAAGCTCAGAAGTCTTGATATCAGTTAGCTTGACATTAAGAGCTTTCATTTAAACCAGTGCTTCTGAAACCAGTCTTCGGGGACCCCGGATGGTTCACGTTTTTGCTCTCTCACATCTCTCAGGGAATTGGGAGGGAGCAAAAACGTGGACCATCTGGGGGTCCCTGAGGACTGATTTGAGAAACACTGCGTTAAACTACCCATATGCTGGCTGTATTATTAGTATATACCACTGTTTCCCAATTCAGTCCTTGGGGATCTGCAGACAGACTATGTTTCTGCTCCCTCTGGGAGCTGAGAGGGAGCAGATATGTGGATTGTCTGACAGGGAGATGGGAAGGAGCATGGACCGTCTAGCTATAGCTGCATCAGTTCTCTGTGCGGCTGTGTGCATGTGTGTGGATGCATGTCTGTAGCAAGCCAGTGGAGATGTAATTAACAATGTAATTTATCACCTTAAAATGGTGGATTTACAGGCCTGACAAGTAAAGCAAGTGAGCTGTGAGAGATGGAGGGATTTGACTGCTACATCCATATGTCCAAGCCTCAGCAAGTGAAAAACAGGGATTTCACAAGGGTTTCTGGTTAATTGTTTTTCTTTGGACACTGACCTACAAGAAATAACTAAAATATTTCCCTTTTGGATGATGTTGTTACTTAAAAGGATGAATTAATTAAATGTAATGAATTTATGATAGTTTATTCTTTTAAAAAAACTATTTATAAAAATACTAAGAGTGAACAGGACACCAATAAAAGTATAGCAAAGAATTTAAGTTCCAAATTCAAATTACCATTAGAATAAGTAGTTATTGGAAATGCATACAAGTCAAACACAGGCCAGTGTGCCCTACCTTTAATGTTTCCACCAGGAGTCCAGTACGATCAAATAAAGAGTATTTAAAAACCTCTTTAGGACAAGCCATTTACAGCTGCTGGCTACTTTGTTTAGAGTTTGGCTCAAAACACACAGATTGAAAACATTTCAAAATTAAAAATAAAACACATTCAAGTGTTCACCAGAGACAGCAAGTATTTATAATTGTGGGTCAGTCAGAATCTCATACCACTTATTTCACTGTAGGGTATAGTCTGACTCAATTCCTTACATAAAACAAAAAAAAAATCCTTGAATATGGTAGCTTTAAAATTGCCCATAGGTGCGCATGTTTGTGCCTTAATTGTAATGGACTTGCGTACTGTTCAGAATGTACCTCAGCCTTGGCCTAAATGCTGCGTAGGACAAAAAAGTCCAAACACCACAAATCGACTTTAAATAACAGATTATGAGACACAAACTAGCTAAGACAGTTCTGCAAATAGTTGTCGCTCAGGGGTTTCCGTAGTGTAGTGGTTATCACGTTCGCCTAACACGCGAAAGGTCCCCGGTTCGAAACCGGGCGGAAACATTTCTATTTCAAAATGCCGCACATACTGTTGAATTCTTATATTGTACATATGCATCATAATTGTTTAATGCACTTTAACCATTTATGTAAAACGGATTTAGCATATTATTTTTAAATCCTCTAAAATTTATATGATGAAATAATATCATGCAACACCTGTAAGAGAGTAATTGCAATCTTAATGACCTTGTAGCATTTATTAGTGACGTTAGAGTAACGTAGCAGAAACACCATGTAAATGCCATATAATCCAATGGACCCGAAATGGAAATAACCAAGATTAAGATTGCCCATTTGTTTGCTAAATTATAAGACTACTCAATGCGCATTGTGCCTTTAAGAAAATGACATGATACGGACTCCAGCACACAGTATTTCACGTGTCTAATACGTAGCACCTGATTGGCCTTTGGGCATTCATTGTATCACCGGATTGGTTTTTTGCCTTAGCAACGGAACGCCATTTTGAATGAAGGACAGGGGAGTAAAGAAGTCCGAAAGGGGGCTTTCTCACGGGAACGGGGATGCATTAAACACAGGTTTAATAAGATGATTAGCGATGGTGGACGGCCACTGGTGACAATCGAGCGGTTGACGTTGAAGCAGACGTGATCGGGAGGGATTTGGGGAAGCCTTACTTGCAGTAGAGGTAAGGTTGCAATAAGGAAGCTGCTCATTGGATGCTTCACAAAGCTTAGACTCAGTATGGAGACTCACGAATAATCCACATTCCACACGGGGAGGGGGGTAGGTAGTTAGCCAGCAGGGGAAGCTGCGCCGCTTCACATGTTGTCCGCTACAAAGTCTCGCTGTTATTAATTGTGACATATTTATTTTTCTGAAAGCTTTCCCTCCTCTTTGCATGGGAATCTATGCCTTTTTAAGTGCATCGAATGACCTGCCCATACCTGACTATATGTGGTGGGCAGATGTCACCCAATCCCCCTCCCCGTTTTCACTGAGCTATCTGGTTGAAATACCTAACTAGTCAAATGTAAAATGCAAATCGTTTTCTGTAAGACAGCCGAGTTTTGAGGTGAGATTCAGTTTTGCTGCTAATGACCTTGATCCGGGCCTCATTCGGTCGCTTTTAACATTGCATTGCAGTAGCCTTTCATGTACCACTACATCCAAAATAGCAACTGCATTTATAATTAATTATTTTAAACTTATTGCTTTGTTAAGGTGTCCTGTGTTGTACAGTGCACTACCCACGACTTTTGTTTGGAAGCATATATCCCTGTTATGTACCAGTTACTGAGAGCAATTAACATTACTCATGCATATGTTGTCAATGTGTGCAAACTACTTTTGTCTGAGGGGCCCTACTGGGCCAGAGATTATTACTGAACCGAATCTAGGGAATTTGCAGACTCTCTGGATATGTGTACAGTGCGAGAGTCAAGGTATACCCATTATTTTTCTGTATTATCGCCATTATTATTCAATTATTCAGATGCAAGAGTAAATAAACATGATAGCATGATTAACATCTTCCACTACTGAGGAGTCTTTTTCAGGTTTGGTGCAACTTCAATTTCCTTTCCTAAAGATGCTCATTACCTGCCTATTTTATAATTGTAGGGGCATACACTTTTAGTCATTCATACAGATGGATATTTTCCTGTAGATTTTTAGGCTATGAGGTGCACCCTTCTGGGATTTGAACTAGGAGCATCAAAATCAGAAACCACTGTTATTATCTACTGTGATATGTGTGCAACTTAATTGTCTGACATTCAATATACAAAGATCATCTACACAGATACAATGTAGGGACATTACACCCACGAGAACTTTTATGACATTCTAAATCCTTAGCCATCAATATTGAGTCTCCCCCCCCCCCCCCTTTGCAGCTATAACAGTTGCCACTCTTCTGGGAAGGCTTTCCACAAAATTTTGGAATGCGTCTGTGGGGATTTTTGCTCACTCATCCAGAAGATCATGTATAAGGTCAGGCACTGATGTTGGACATGAAGGCCTGGCTCATAATCTCCATTTTAGTTTATCCCAATGGTATTTAATGGGGTTGAGTTTAGGGTTCTATGTGGACTGGTCAAGACCTGCACCAAATTCATCCAGCCATATCTTTATGGACTTTGCTTTGTGCACCGGGGCACAGTCATGCTGTAAGAGAAAAGGGCCTTCCCCAAACTGTTCACAAAATTGGAAGCATAGAATTGTCCAAAATGTCTTGGCATGTTGACGCATTAAGAGTTTACTGGAAATTAGGGGTCTAAGTTAAACACAGAAAATCAACCCCATACCATTATCCCTCCTCCACCAAATGTTACAGTTGGGACATTGCAGTCAGGCATGTTCTCCTGGCATCTGCCAAACCCAGATTCGTCCATCAGACTGCCAGACAGAGAAGCATGATTTGTCACTCCACAGAACATGTTTCCACTGCTCCAGTGTCCAGTGGCCTGTGTGCTTCACGCCACTCCAACTGACACTTGGTATTGCGTTTGGTGATGTGAAGCTCGCACGCAACTGCTCAGCCATGGAAGCCCATTCCATGAAGCTCCCAGTGCACAGTGTTTGTGCTGGAGTTAATGCCAGAGAAAGTTTGGAACCATGCAGTTAATTAGTCAAAAGAGTGTTGCCAACTTTTACACACTATGCGCCTCAGCACTTGGTGATCCCGCTCTGAATGAAACACCTAAATTCAATGATTAAGAGGTGTGTCCCAATATTCTTGTTCATATAGTGTACTTCGTTGGTTTCCACTGAAGTACTCTTAATCTGCAGTAATTTGTTCTTGGCACTGGGAATCCTGTTTTCATAGGCTTTCTCCCCTTGTGGATGCAATTATGTCCCACAGCATGCCCTGCATGCCACTGGGAGACTAATTTGCAGAGACTGTTTCTAGCTCATTCCGGCTGTACACACACTAGGATGATGTCGTCTCAGATGAGTCAGGCATACCGGATGTGTTTCCAGCAACATATCCGAGTTCCGCTTAACAGAACCCACATGCAGTCTTGGGCTTATCAACTACTCTGTTGTTGGTGTAATTTTTTGTCAAACCGAAATGTTCCCAAACTACTGATTTAAGTGGCATGGGAGGGTCTTTGAGCTCTCCAGCACTAGCTGTAACCAATAAGGATGGGTGAAATAACACTTTTTTTTTTTTGGGGGGGGGGGGGGGGG
>JAODJW010000002.1:18696817-18722872 GCA_026777045.1 Hyperopisus bebe | reverse complement strand
GACCCAGGCGGAGACTCAAACCCAGGCCCCAGAGGTGTGAGGCAACAGTGCTAACCACTGCACCACCATGCCGCCCCTATATTTTATATAATTATTTATTTTAAAATATATTTACACACTTAGGAAATTTGATTGTTTGGTTTCTTATTTGTCCTCAAATACTCCTTGGTTTGGTTTTGATGCTTACCTTTGACGTAGACATGAACCGAAGAGCTCAAGTCCGGCTGATTCCGATAGTAACACCTGCATGTGCCTGTGTAGTCCACAGTGGGATTGTCCACTTTGAAGATGCTGTGTGTACCATTGATATCCGAGATGTGTCTCCTGTGCTTGGACAGCCTGGGCATCCATGTCACATCCCTTCCCACACAGGTAAGGGTAAAGGGCTTGTTGACTCTCACAACCACATAGTCTTGAGCCACAATCACAGAGTTCAGTTTGATCATGGGGGGTTGCTGTGCTGCTGATCAGAGAAGGGAATTGATTTAATGTCACCCAGTATACAGAGTTTATAAGCTCAACCTCTCCAAATATAAGTATAATTAAAATATATAAAAGAAAAAAAAGATACACAATGAAAAAGGCATTGCCGTAACAATAACAACAACAACAAAAATGAATGGATATCTTCATTGTACATTTATTTTGCAATAAATAAATGTTCTAAATGTGTGAACAGCACCTGAAGTGTGCATGTTGTACACTCCCAGTGATGTTGAGGTTCATGCCCTGGGCTGTGGAGGTGGCGTTTTATATTATGATCACATAGTTAAGTTTGTTAGGGTTTTTACATGACATGATTTAGGGATGGTGTGTATTACGCATGAAGGGAAAGGAGGAAATGAAAGTACCGGAGCCAGCTTCTGTGGCAGGACAGACTCCGACTAAATGGCAGCAAAATCAAATTCAGGAAACACATCGCACAGTTATCTATAGAACGTGGAGTTTGCACTTGATCTGGCACTCTTCTCATTTCTCCTTTCTCTGTGACCAATTGCTAAAGGAATTTTGGATCTGGGGCTCAATTTGCCACAATGTCAGTTATTTTAATACGATAAGGTAAGGTTTGTACATTTAGACCCCAGTATCCTGGTACTGGATGAACATATTAATAAAATGGTTTTCGATCCAACCCCCAGCCACAGCAAGGTCATCAAGGGCTTCATAATTAGTTGACAAACAACATCATGTGGCTTAACTGGGTTGCCTGAGGATTGGGACAGGAATGATTGCACCATAAGTATACTAATGTCAGAGTAAAACAGCTTTGTTTGATTTTTCCATATATAAAAGATTTTTTTACAATGGTCAGTAACATAATATGTTGTAATATCTTGTGCGTAAATAAAGTTCATGACTTCTGTGTCATCGAAACAAAAACAATCAGAACTTTGGAGATACTGCTTCCTTAGTTAAGTTCCTCAGAGTTATGCTTACATTTTTTAGCTGATGTATCCATTTTTTTTTAGTAATTCTCAAAAGTCAAAGTGATAAAATTCCAGAAGATAGAGAAGCTACTCAACCCCAAACAACACTTTTCATATCAGCCACTAACTACTGGAAACGTGGTTCAACAGTCAGATACAAATAATGAATTCTGTGTTCGCTAATAAGGTATGCAATTGTATAATTGTCTTATATAGAACTATATGATTATTATTAGGGATAATTTAGATAAATATGAGATGAATAAATGTTTTCAAAGCACTTGCAGGGTGGTGCTTTAATTCTGACCTGAACCTCAGTTGTTTCAGAAACTCTGACTGCTTTTCAAATATCTAATATATGTGGTCTAGATGGATTGGTGTGTGTAAATTGTGTGTTTCATTTGATAGACTATAATCCAGTGTGTCCTTTTCATCATGCCTTCTGCTCACTGGAATAATCTCCTGGCTCACTGTGACCCTACCTTAGATACACTATGTGATGGATATACAATAATTTTTTGAATATATGTAACCTATATGGACAAAGGTATTAGGACACCTGGTCATTACACAAACAGGAACTTTTATGACATCTCATTCTGAATCGATAGATATCAACATAGAGTTGGTCCCCCTTTTGCAGGTATAACACCTGTGACTCTTCTGGGAAGCCTTTCTGCAAGGTGTTGCAGTGTGTCTGTGGGAATTTTTGTCCATTCAAACAAAAGAGCATTTGTGAGGTGTAGCGTTGATGTTGGACATGAAGGCCTGGCTCGCTATCTTTATTTTAGTTCATCCCAAACGTGTTTGATGGGGTTGAGGTCAGAGCTCTGTGAAGGCCAGTCAAGTTCTTCTACACCAAACTCACCCAACCATGTTTTTATGGACCTTGCTTTGTGCACTGGGACACAGTCATGCTGGAATGGAAAAGGGCCACCTTCCCCAAACTGTTGCAACAAAGTTGAAGCATAGAATTCATAGAATTGTCCAAAATGCCTTGGTATGCTAACACTTTAAGAGTTCTCTTCACTAAGACTAAGGGGCCTAGCCCAACCCCTGAAAAACAACCCCATACCATTATTCCTCCTCCACCAAACTTTACAGTTGGCTCAATGCAGTCAGGCTGGTAACGTTTTCCTAGCATCTGCCAAACCCAGACTCGTCCATCAGACTGCCAGACAGAGAAATGTGATTCATCACTCTGCAAAACACATTTCCACTGCTCTAGATTCCAGTGGAAGTGAGCTTTATACCACTCCATCCAACACATAGCGTTGTATTTGGTGATGTGCATGCATAAACCCATTCCATGAAGCTCCCAGCTCAGTTTTTGTGCTGGGGTTAATGCCAGAGGAAGTTTGGAACTCTGCAGTTATTGAGTCAACAGAGCGTTGGCGACTTTTATGCTCTATGTGCCTCAGCTCTTGTTGACCCCTCCCTGTTACTATACATGGTCTGCCATTTTGTAGCTGAATTTCTGTTGTTCCTAAACGCTTCCACTTTGCAATAATACCATGTACAGTTGACTGTGGAATATCTAGCAGGGAAGAAATTTCACAAACTGGCTAATTGCAAAGGTGGCATCCTATGTGAGTAACACACTTGAATTCGCTGAGCTCTTCTGAAAAAAACCATGCTTTCATAAATGTTGATAAACCTGACTGCATGGCTAGGTGCTTGATTTTACACCTGTGGCAATGGGTCTGAATGAAACACCTGAATTCAGTGGTTAAGAGGTGTGCTCTAATACATTTGCCCATACAGTGTTTGTTAACAAAAAGAAAATTAGTACATTGAAAAAATACCTAGACTTTAATAATAAAACATAGGTTTTCTAACAATAACCTATAATTATGAGAACAATAGTTTGCATTATTTGAATATTTGGTGATGCTTTACATTAACTGCACCTTCTTAATGCTTTTATATTGCATTCATAAAATGTTCAGTACACTTTCACAATGAATTCATTAAGTATTCATAAAACATCCTAACATCTCTTAACAGCTGTAATATACATTAATAACAAACATTATATAATAATAACAAACATTATGATTGTATAATCATGTAATGTTTGATATTGTATATTAAAGCTGTTAAGGGATGTTAGGATGTTAAGGTGTACTTGCATGCTGCTTATGAATGTTCTATGAATGCATTATGAAGGTTCACTTAATGTAAAGTGTTACCAAATATTTTTTCATTCTAAATAAATGTCTGGCTAATATAAGAAGACATAACTATATTCACAGGAAAGAAGTCCAAAAACATTAACCTCAGTGGCAAAGAAGTATCTGGTAATTTCAATGCGAAACAAGCTTGAATATATTTTTTTTACATGAAAAAGGAACTGAAACATGGAATGCTCAGCAAAATCGGAATTTTGCACCATATAATTTAGATTAACCACAGGATGCATTATTTCCTTCTAGTACAGAACTTTTTGGTGCCTTTATCATTATTTTGTAGTAAGTCTTTTGTAAGTTGTATATTCATTAACTTACAAAGAGAAACAAAAAGATTTAAACAAAGTAACATTGCATAGCTTTACTTCACACATCAGCTTCAAATTACTGATTCACTTTTTGTCACTTGTAAATATTCTGTAATGTACATCTTATAGATTTGCCAGTGTTACAGATTAATGAAACATTTGGTACCTCTGTTAATACTGCTTCCAGCAGCACAAATATGTACCGCCCAAATTTCATAGTGACAGGAAGAAATCTAACTGAGACAGTGCTATTTTATCCTGTCAATATCTCCATATTGGTTTGAGTCAAGTGAAAATAGATGCAAATAGTGCAAAAAATAATGTTTCCTCAGATAGAAGCCATTGTTATGTCTGCAGAGGGCTGACTATACGATTTAAAAAATTCTGTTAATAATATTGAAAATACAATAAAGCAGTCATAGAGGCTACTGGAGTGGTTAGTGTTGTTGTGCGAAATGACATTGTGAGAACAACAGAACCTTGTCTCCGGTCTAGAGCAGTGTTTCCTGGCATGGTCCTTGAGAACTGCCCAGTCCCCATTTTTGCCCCGACAACCAGATTGGAAGACACTGCTCTAGAGGGTTGGTTTATGAAGTCAAAGAGTTCAGGAGCCCAATGGTCCCATTTGAAACAGAACAATTTCATTTGAAGTTCTAAGCACATAGACTGGATCTGTGGTTTGGGGAAAACAGAACTCAATACGCTAAAGCCAACTCATAATGGACTTCCTGTTTAACGACTTTGAAGACTTTGATGTCAAATGTCTCTTACCAAAATATCTAAAACATATAACTCGAAAGCACCCCAAATGTATGCCATTTGCTCATATTAACGTTAAATTTTAATAATAATTTTTACAAAGTATTAATTCTGTAGTGGAGAATGCATAGAAGTACTGTATGAAGCCAAATTAAAAGTCTGGATAAAGTAACATATCAAGGCAGAAATGTGCAACCGATCGCATGACTTTTTCTAGCTTTACATGTATTTACATTTACATGTATTCATGGATTTAGGTGGCATGAAGATGCCAATAGTCCATTAGCAGGAGATGAAGGAGAACAGGCTTACCGTCGCACAGGAAGGTCAGAAAAGAGGCCACAAGCAGGATAAACATCCTGGCCGCCTTTCAGAATGAGAAAATAAGATCAACGTCCACTTGGGTCGGGTACACTGCGGGTAACTGGATGTCTGAGATGATTCAGTCCTCATCTTCTAGCCAAAGTTACTTCTCCTTTTCTTCTTGATGTTGGGAAACCAATAGTAAAGGAGAATGAAGACAGCATGCAGCAAGAAGCATGCAAGCTTGCAACTGAGCTATATGACACGCTATTCAAGGGTACAGTGGACATCAGGCTCACAGGTGGATTTCAGCAACAGTTTATGTACATATGCGCTTTGAGAAATAAAATGCATCTAATTACAATGTGCTGTGCTGTGTATAGTCTTAGAAGAGGGGTCCATCTATCTTCAAACAATGAACCAAACGTGTGCCAAAGACCAGATTGTCTGTTGTGTATTTTCCCAGATAGAGCTGATGTTTATCAGTCCTTTCAAACACTGTTAGGATGAAACAAACACATCACTGTGCATTACTCTGACAACTGAATCCTTCTCAGTCTGAGACCATGGCAAGTTACGACTAAGCTATGAATGAAAAACTTCTTTGATTGCAGACCTCAAAATCTCATGATTGAGGTTATTTGTGAAGATTTTGCATTTGAATCAATTGGTGTACAAGTCCATTAGTTCCTTCCATTAGTTTAAAAAGTATCCTTTTCAATCATTTCAGCCTAAGGGTTTTTTGTCCAAAATCGTGAATCTGATCAATATATAATTGTGCAGAAATCAAAATAGTTTTTATTAGGTGTCTGTTACATTGCAACTATCCAAAGTCAGAGTAAAGTTTCGCTTTCAGCTTTTCCACAGTGTTCCATATAAGAGAACATGGTACTGTGACGTAATATGGTAGTTTTTTGATCTCCTGGGGGCAAATCCTCTTTTTGCGAACTTGATCTCGATCTTCATGAGGCATCCAAACAAATGCAGGTGAGAGAAAGCTTGGGAGATTTCAGGGCAGGGTCTGCCACCTGTGGCACCCATGCAGCTGGTGGGAGGGGCTTCTGTGAGGTCATTTTCTTGCAACATCTTTGTAATAAAAAGTTGTTATCATTTCATACTCCAGGTATTCGTTAAATAACATGTTTTTTTTATATCATTCCATTAAAATTTTTATGTTACCTCTTATACTTTTTCAGAAATTGTAATATTTGTATTACTACTCCAAGCTTCCATAAGTGGGTCAAAAATGACCCACATGCATTTTCCATACAATTTCATGAGAACCTGTGATTCTTATCAATTGTGGCTGTCAGCGATATATTTACTGTGGACCACACACCCTATGTCAGAAATGTCACCGATCAGGAAGATTATTTTACACAGCAAGACCTGATGCACGCATCCCATACGCAACAGATGGGATGGTTTACACAGGGAGACAACCAGGGAAAGAAGTTCAGAAGAACCTGGGGGAAAACATTGTCCGGCAGTTATGCAGTAGATTCAGAAACACAGGTCGCAACATCACCGCAGATAACTTTTTCACCAGTGTGCCTCTTGTGCAGCATCTCCTGGAAATGGATCTCACTGTGGTGGGGACTCTACGACAGAACAAGCCAGACATCCCTCCTCTGGTGAAGGCTTCCAAGTCCAGGGAGGTTCACAGCACACAGTTTGGATTCAATGGCAGCATTACCATGGCCAGCTATGTCAGAAAGAAAGGAATGGCTGTTGTCCTCCTGAGCACGATGTACCACGATAAACTGGTGGATGAAAACAGCAAAAAGAAAAAACCAGAAGCGATCACATTCCATAACAAGACCAAAGGAGGTGTTGACACCATAGACCAGATGGTTGGCACCTACACCTGCAAGCGACAAACACAGAGGTGGCCCATGGTGCTGTGGTACAACATCCTTAACATTGCCACCCTAAATTTCTATATCTTTTTCACAACTCAGCATGCTGAATTCAACAGAGGTATCACCAATGCGCGACAACTCTTCTGCAAAGAGCAGTGGTGGCTTATGGGCCTTACTCAAAGGCCCACAAGCGTGTGACTATACTGTGAAGGCCAGACTGGAACTGACGACCTTCAGATTATAGGCACAGAGGCTTAGCCTGCTGAGCCACGCACCACAAGTCTCCATAAGCAACAGTAATAGGTATCAAGGCATAAATTATGTCTTTTTCTTTCCATGGTGTACTGGGAATAAGGCAGTGTTTTTAATTAAATGCTATATATTTTGAAAGTGCTGCATTATTGTTCTACTGATCATCTCCATTGAAAATATGTTTTTTTTTTATTATTTTAAAAAAAGTTTCAAATGTGCAATTAGAAAGGTGTTTATGCACCAAAGGGGACAAGGTAAGGTTTCGGTGGAGAACAAAGAACACAGTACAAGAATGTAATAGTAACATTATTTATTATACTTTTTTATAATGATTTTTAAACATTCATAGGATACTAAATACATACAAAATATAACTGTAAACATTTTAAAGGCTTTGGTACCACAACGTATATGAATGTCTGTGTACTACTGTATAGTATGCAATACGCATTGTGCATATTCAGGTTTGCTACATTTTAGGACCTACTTTTAGTACCTTGAGCAGAGACAATGAAAATTCTGCCTGAAATAACTGCACTGATATCTTTAAAATGAACTATCAGGAATCTGCTTGCTAACTATAGCAAAGAATTGTGTCCATTAATACAGGGAGATTTATATTTCAGACTTTTATCTTTACAAGGCTACAAGCTTCATCCCTGCTGGCATCTAAACACGCAGCCTTCAGACTTGAACAATTACACGTTTATTCTGTATTTTAATGCCATGTTTGCATTTGTCTCACATACCAAATTAACATATTAATTTACCTGTAAGCATTTTTGGTCTCACTGAAAAAAAAAATAGTAAAAGTTTTCAGAATGTATCTCCTACATTCATGAAATCATATTGCTACATTGGTGCAGTGTTGTTAAGAATATAACAAAAATGTTATAATACAGTTTAAAGGAGCACAATGCATTAGCTACCTTGTCAAAGTAAAACATAATATTGAATTTTTTTAATATAATACAAATAAACTCAATGTATAACGTAACATAATGTAAAACATCACCAAAAATAGAATCTTGTGGTAAATAATGAGGCATGCTTAGTTTAGACGACTTATGAAACTGTTGATGCTGGGTAAATTGTTGCATATTAATTTCAGAAGGTGCCAGAGAATATTTCTATGGGTCTCAGCCGGCTTGGCGGAATGCTTTGGGGAACAAACATACACTTATGTTTATTACGTCAAATTGGATTTCAGAGCTGCCATCTCATAATGGTCATGGCACTGCCAACAGGGAACAAGAAAAAATGGATCTAGGCCCTCCCGTCAAATGGAGGATGTGGCCAATACTGTGAATCCTGGAGAGGGTTCCATTAAGAAAAGGTTGGATTTTCACGAAACACAAGTGCATAATAAACGAGACAGACACAGAGTACCACCAGTGACAACAGAATTATCTTTATACAACTATACTATAATGTGAGTAATAATCTCTGTCACTCATCCCCTGCATATCACGGTAAAGTGCAAATTTGGGACAGCTATTGAGTTATTGCATTTCCCCTAACACAATTCTATTACTGACTGACTGCTTGTTAAAGTACCTCCCAAAAATCGAAGCTTTTAAATGCATATTTTAATGGGGATACTGTTTAATTCTTAACTACTACAGCTATGAAAAACACAATTGATTTACATGCTACATGAAAAAAAATCCTTTTATACACAGAAATCATAAAGTAGAAGATAACATACTTGTGTCCTATTTACATTGTCATTAAAAATCTAAATTCTTGAACATTTGGCAGTGATCGAGCAGTGTTCCAAGGCACTTCACATTCATTTAAAATGTACAAATTTGGCACTATATCAAACCTTACAAGATTTTCTACAAAGATGGTATATTTGGTGCTTATGATGCTATTTTATTAAAAGGTTGGTTAGACCAGATAATTCAGCTAAATAGCTAAATCCAAATAGGTATATACCTATGCATACATATACACAACATATACTTGAATATTAAGTAACAATGATATGGATCAAAATAGCCCAGGATGATGTCAATGGGAGCCCTGTGAACATTATACGGAAATACATGGCTGTGCTATTTATTTATTAGAAATTTTGTTATTTGAGGACTAGACATTAAAATATGCACACGGTTTGTACATTCATATGTATACAATCAATGATTAGATAGCATATCACCCTATATATTAAGATATTACGTGAATTTTGTGAAATTTCTCAGTAATGTACTCTGGGTCTGAAAAACTGATGATTAGTTATATTCTATTCGACCAAATATTTGACCTGTTGTCTGTATTCCCATAGTGCACAATGGATTTAAAAATAATAATGGCATGCATGTACCCACATTATTATTATTATTATTATTATTATTATTATTATTATTATTATTATTATTATTATTATTATTATTATTACTGGGGTATATCTGTAGTTGTAGAGGATTCCCCTGAACAGGCCCGGCCTGCCCAGTAGATGATTGCCTATGGTGCTATTTGATTAGGGAGTGCGACAGAGCAAGCGAAAAAAGTCAAAAAAACTCTGTGACATCCCATGACGTTGCAATCATTCACACTAGTTTTAATATTTCAGTACTCTTATTGTGATACACACGTGAGCTGCATCTGGAATATTATGTGTCTGTTTTTTAATTGTGTCCATATTTTCCTGCAGAATTGCACTTCATTACAATTGTAAAGGTTTGTTTGACGTCCAGGAAACCATTTACCTTAAGCCCTTAAAATGAATCTAGGTAAAAATTTGGAAGGAAACCGTAGTTTGCATCTGTAAGTTGTTGCAGTAAAGGCCAACGTGTAAAAAAATAAAAAGACCAGCTCTAATTACACACTGGCATTAAAGGACAGATTTAAATAAAGAGCCCTCCTTAAATAAAGAGCCCTACATAACTGCAGACATCCTTACTGCGTAGACAGTATTTGGAAACGTCGCCCTCTGCCATTTCAGTAGAACATGCCTTTTTTAAGCAAGCCTACATTTTGCAGTGCATTTGCTTCTGGGACAGACACTGGCATTGGAGGCTACAGAAAGCTTTCCTCCACCTCTGGCGTTGCCTTGCCCTCTGTCAGGTCCTCCTGAGTGTCGGTGTCCTTTGTGTCCTCTGGGATGGCTACTACAGGGATTCTATAGCTGTCATCCCCCACGGGATCCTGACAGCTGGGGAAAAATAAAACATCCATAGTTGTGGACTCAGTCCCTACTGACCCAGTTAAATATACTGTTTTGCTATTTAGTATTTGAGCCAAAAATAAAAGCATTAGTCTGGAAGCAGTTCATAAACACATATATTTATTTCCTGCCGTTTTTAAACATCATTAATAACAGAAGCTTATGCACCGGTTGCCACTTCTGATTAAAAAATAGTTTAAAAAAACTCATTGTTGTCGTGCAAATGTATTGAATGTTTTTCTGCTAAAAGAAGGAAGTTTGGCTCCTGGAAGGTTATTGACTAAGCTCAAGAAATACCACATTGCTTTTTTTTTTTATCGTGGCCACAATTTTGACACAAGAAACGATATTCCATGTAATTACTTCACTGTAACATTGTCTAGTCGGATTCTGTTACTTGTCTTTTTTGAGCAAATATATACACATATATACATACATATATGCATAAATATATACACATATATAGAGTGAGAGAGAAAGAGAAGGATAGTTTGACTAAGCCTCATTAAATTTTTAGTTAAATTTTAATTTAATTTAATTAAATTTAGTAATTAATTAGGTTAATGAAAGTGCGCTGTGGTAAAATTGGCTGGGGTGTCCTTGAAGATATATTTATGAACCAAGGCTGTGTTTTTTTAGCCATGCAACAAAGTGTCTGTAACTTTTGGAAAAACAGAAAAAGTTTACGTTCCTTTTTATTGTATGACTGCTTATCAGTGTACAGTCTAATGATAAATAATGTTTTGTCTGCAAATATACACTTTCTGTCCAGATAACTTAAAACAGGAAATTCTTCAATGACTTTTGCACAGTTTTGTATCTGTAAAGTGTATGTAATATTCTTATCGCACATCTGGCAGCCGAGTGTTGGGCAATGGTGGAAGAACCCTCTTTATTTAAGCTCTAGTCTCCTTTTTCTAGCACGTTCCTCATGTAGACTTAGACTGACGTCATCTCACCCAGACACTAGTCAGCCATCCACTCCTTAGCCATACCTCAAGGGACTTTCAGGGGAAGTATCGCCTTTGTCACAGACTTCCTCCGGTTTGGGATCCGGGATGGGGATAATGTACTCGTTGTAGGAAGTTGTGGCCTCTTCCCCCTCGGCCTCTTGCCGGATAGCCACAGCAGGCTGGGTTGGGGACAGCGATGGTCTCGACAGCCTGGATTTAGTGCGTGCCACGGCAGGGTGGTCACTCTTTAAGAAACTCTCGTTCACCTGGCTGTATTTCTGTTCCGGGGGAAGAAAGAGGGACATATCTGTAGCCAGTAGATTTCCCTTCTCCAACAGGATGCATTAGAAATGCAAAGTAAGATACCTTTTTGTAGCTGTCAGGCAACATGTTCCCCATTGTGTGAACCAAAAATGAGAACTCGGGTCTCTTCTCAAACTTTTCATCCCAGCATTTCCGCATTACATCATAACTGGAAAACATGGTTGGGAATAAATTGCTTCACCCCATTTCTGTTATCTTCCAAATCTAAGGTACCATGATTATAGGGATGAGCCAGAAAGAAGCATGGAAGGAAAGTGAGGAACGGAAGGGGGAGGACGTACATGTCGTTGGTGGCGTGAGAAGGCTTAGTCATCCTGTAACCTCCCTTTAGCGCGCTGTAGAACAGGTCGTTCATGGGGAGATCGGGGTAGGGAGTTCCTCCTGGGAATTGGCAAGTTTAACAAACTTAAAAACAATTAAGATGAAAGGGGAAAAAATCAAAGCAGGAAATCTTCCAGTTGTTTTTATAATCTTATATGCAGGCCTAGATTGAATATCACAAACAAAAAATATGATTGATGAAAGAAAGGAGGAGAACGACTTGTTGGGAGTGTTCAAATCCCACCTCCTGCTTCTGTAGTTTTGTAGATTTTGTTCCCTTGTGTTTCAATTGTATCAGTTTTGTAGTCGCTGTGTTTTGATTCGTATTCGGTTTTGGGTTTTTTGCCCTTTGTGTCCTTGATTGTGTTTTTACTGGTCTGTTGTCCCCATTGTTAGATTCTGTTTCCTAGTTTGAGTTTCATGTTTTAGTTTATTACTTTCACCTGTGGCCTGTTTTCCCAACCCTCGTTAATTAGTCTCTCCTATTCTGTGTTAGTCTCGTTATCCTTTAGTATTTAAGTTCCTGCCACATTTCAGTTCCCCAGTGGTTCATTGTTTGATGTATGATGTTCTTCTTATGTTGCTGCCTGCTCCCCTTGTTTCCCGGCCCCATTTGTAGTTAGTCTTTGTTTTTCCCCTTTTTAGTTTTGACCCCTCATGGTCCTTTATTTTGTATGGTTTTTGTTAATAAACCCCTTCTGTTCCCGTGAGCTGCAAGTGCAAACCTGTCCGGATCCATGATAAAGGATCAATTTTTATATTATGTATAAGATTTTGGTCAGATTTTTTGCTGAAAAATAAAAAGTCATCCAGGAAAAAAAGACTTCCAAGAAATTAAAACATTGTTCCCATGTGTCCACCACAGCCCATAGGTATGGTACATACGCCTTGAAATGAATAATGTACTTGCCCAGGGTGAAGATCTCCCACAGCAGGATGCCATAGGACCAGACGTCGCTCAGAGTTGTGTAGAGGTTATGGAAGATGCTTTCTGGGGCCATCCATTTCAGAGGAAGGAAAGTCTAAAGGTACAAGGGAACAGGCCTCCAGTTCCACATATTTGCATTCAAAGAGTTGGGCACTTGATGATGGCCAATAGCAGTGTGACCTCTAGTTTTGATACCATTACTGTAAAGGGCCTCAAGTGGTTCAAGTATCATGAAAGCTCCAACTATTGCAACCTTGAGGAAGTGCTACACTGTAACATGTGTGGCTGCATACATTTCCTGTGACTCACTTTTGCAAAAGCAAGTTGACCAGCAGTTATATAAATAAATTCAAGGAATGTTCCAGTACTAAAAGGACCAGTACTCACACTGCCCTTAGAGATGTAGTTGGAGTCATGCATGATGTCCCTGGCCAAACCAAAGTCACAGATTTTCACCAGTTTCCCCTCGCAGATCAGGACGTTTCGAGCTGCAAGGTCACGGTGAACGCACTGCAGAACGAACAGGGACGTCTTCACCAATCAGATGTTTAGCACTCAAAGCGTTTAATGCTACATTATTTTGCCACCACGTGATTTAACACAATATAAATGTACAAACACTATCTCTTTTCACTTGGTTTTGTCCCAAGCAGACACTTAATAATTAAAATGAATGAATGAGATTGATGAGACAATGCATGGAATATCATAATAAATTAAATGTTACATTTATTTATAAGAGTTAAAAAGAAGTGTTACAAATGTATTTAGGGGAACCAAATTACCTTGAATAAGTATAATTTTCATTTCATTTGTGCGCCTCGTGCAACAAATGAAATATATTTATCTTAAATGAGCATTAAAGAGTCATTCAGTAAATTTCCAGGGTCTGTGACCTTAAATGTAAAGAATTACACACAAATTACTATTATAAATTGGAAAGAGTTTTGCCTACATTCTTACAAATAATTCTCAAAATATAATGGCAGTCAGTAAATCAACAGAGGTGGAGATTTCAGGTCCACAGAGTACAAATCCAGATCAAGATTTTGTTGCAACCAACCGGGGGTGTGTTTCCCAAAATCATAGTTGCTAACTACGTTAGCACTACGTTAGCAACTTGCGTGGTTCGAACTATGTAAGTACGACGCACGTGTTTCCCGAAACCATCGTTCAAACCACGGTGGTAACGACGCTGCAAACTTACGTAGTACGATGCATTGTTAAACGACGTAGGTGTTTCCCAAAACCATAGTTCGAACAAATGCTCGCAAACACTGTCGTTAAGTTGCGTAGTTCAAACTACAGTTCTCCAGCTGTAGTTAGAAGCTTAGTTCTGGGTAAATACGTCAGCGATAGTGGAAAATGCAGCCTAAGAAGGGTATGGTCACCATGTAAGTAAGAAATGTAATAATCTTTAATACCTAATAAGGAATAATTTAGTTCTACCATCACACATAATGTGAAGTTGTCTGAAAATGTAATTTGAAACGTAATTGTTGTGTGGGTCTCTTGTCACAAGTACGGTATGATTGTATATTAGATCGACCAAGTAGGCAACTGTCTGTAGTGAGCAATAGCAAGAATTCTCAGACTGCAGTTCTCAGTATTTTATTAGCACAGGGGTGGCTAATTTTATCCAGAAAAGGCCGTTAGGCATGCAGCTTTTCGCTGCAACTCTGTTCTTCAAGTAGTACCCAGAGGGCTGATCGACTGAAGAGTTTGCACAATCTGGGTTTGAACAACTGATCGAACGGTTATCCCAAAAAAAACCTGCAAACACACCGGCCCTTTCTGGATAAGATTGCCCACCCCTGTAGTGGCATATGCAGTTAGTGTGTATTGCTTGGTAATAACCCATCTGCAGCACAGAATGACTCAAAATCCCTGAAATGTCTCTGTCAACAACCATATATATGATTATTATATATTTATATGATATTACACATTTCGTGAGTTTTTGTACACGACTGGCTGTGATTCAGACCAATCATCGCTGGAACCATTGTAGTTTTGAACTACGGTAGTTAAAAACTATCATGGTTCAAACTACTGTGGTACGACGGTTTTGGGAAACAGTCGTACTTTGGATGTTGGTTAGTTTGAACTACCATAGTACGATGGGGGAAACAAACCCCAGCTGAGTACTCTGTGACCGTGACTCTTTATACTCAACTGATTGGTTGTAACAAAATCTTGGTCTGGATTTGTACTCTCTGGACCTGAAATCCCCACCTCTGTAAATCAATAAAAATGAAATAAAATTTCATATTGTAATGGGTCAGCCAGTACAGAAGCTAGTTTCCGCACAGGTCTCCCAGCACCAGGACTCGGGAAAATCATGCTGTAACATACATTTTTGGCTGCCAGGAACTCCATCCCTTTGGCCACCTGGTAGCTGAAGCCCACCAGGTCCGCGTAGCTCAGGATGGGGGAGTCACTGATAACCAGGGCTGCATCTACCCTCTCCTGGACTGCAACCCAGACACAAAGCAGGAGGAGCTTCATTGGATCTCACAGTGAAAACCCCAGCTGGACAGTCACTCACAATTTATCTTTCTAGTAGAAGACACAAGACTAACATTGAATTCTATTTCTGTATATAATGTTTTACAGTGTATACATAAATTATTTCCTCTGGATATTTATTTAAAGTCCTTTCCCCAGGCTCAAAAGCTATATATGGCCTATGGTATATGGTCTAATGTTACCTTGTTATTACTATGAGGGCAAGGGGCGAAATGGGGCTTTAGATGAGGAGGAAAATTCTAGTTCAGGACCTTAGCTGTTTCTTTTTTTACCTTGTCCCTGGTAGTTATCCTGCTGGTAATGCGTTTCATATGGCGATGGTTCTATGTCAGCGTACTTGATGCTGTCATTCAGCTCCTGCATCGGCACGTACTCCATGGTGTCATCCTTGCTCATGTCCATGTAGCCTCCGTCACATTCACTGCTGAATGACATGTAATTGTCAGTCACATTGCTTGTGGCCTGTGATGAAGTTTCTGGTCACCTCTTGACAATGGGCCATTTTTACCCCCAGCATGATAAATATGAAAGTCAGGTCTAAGGCTGGCAAAGCACCTGTAATGTGATGCCAGAAACAATGTCTCCTAACCAGCTGTGTAATGTTGCAATGAGTCCCTGTGTGATAGCAACCCATCCATCTTGCTCTCTCTGTCTGCTAATGATCCATCCACCCATTTTCCATAAACATTAACCCAGAACTGGGTTGGGGGGAACCACGAGCCTGTTCTAGAAGGCCCAGGGTCTAAGTAAGGAACACTCCGGACAGGACGCCGATCCATCACAAGGCACATACTCTAGAAACATGAACTGTTAAGAGACACTAGTCAAACTTTTTGTATGTTTATGGACTGTAACCCAAAGAAGACCAGAAGAAACATACACAACACAGGATGAACAAATCGACCCCCAAAAACAGGACTGAGAACTGAAAACGCTAAGCAATGAGTGACCATGCCATCCACGAAGGTACCTTGTATCTTCCAGCTGCCTATGCATTCCAGGGACATTACGGAACCTATTCTAGGCGGGATAGGGTACACTCAAGATGGAACACCAGTCCATCATAGGGCATACACACATACATAACCACGCACTCACTTGGGACAAATCATGGACTGCGGGAGCAAACCAGAGAACCTGGAAGAAACACGCTGAACACATGCAAACTTTGCATACACCCAACCAGGGGTAGAACTCAAACCCACATCCCAGGTGGTATGAGCCAGCAGTGCTTCAGTCTGTACCACAGACCATCTTTTCATTCATATAAAGGCTTTCATGCACCCTGGTTGCCCAGAGGAGGATGGGGTCCTCTTCCAACTCAAGGTTCCTCTCAAGGTTTCTTCCTGCTAGAGGGAGCCTTTCCTTGCCACTGTCGCCTCAGGCATACTTGGTGGGCGTTCACACCAGTTATATGTAAAGTTCTTTGTGACAATGATTGTTGTTAAAAGTACTGTATAAATATTGAATTGAATTGAATTGAATTGAATTTTAGCAGTCTATTAATGTTTGGTCCCCTGTCTAGGGATGATGTCACGCAGAATGTTCCAGCACCTGATGTTGTGGTGAAGGGACTGGGAGCGATCACCCTCCTTACCCTTTTCCCTGGCCCATTGATATGCTGTTTGCACACATGTCTGCATCCCGGCGACTCTTGTCTGCATAGTACTGCAAAAAGGTGTGCTTGTTCCGGTGAAGATAGTCCACTAGGTCTCCATAGCGACAGTACTCAGTTACCAGGTAGATCGGACCTGCAACAAATATGAAAACAGTATCAAAACTGTAGACACTTTCGATTTACATACACCGGTGTTTGCAAATATCAAAGAGGAGACCTTTTTTCCAGCCCTTTTCGTAACATGTGCTTGCTTACAGGGGACATCTCCTAAATGCACAGATGCATGGTTCCAACATTTGCATCCAGTTTAATTCCACCAAATTATTAATTTTTTACAGTATTTAGTAGAAACACGTAATTCAAATACACAGTGAGACAGCTACCGTTTTCATTTAATTTTTGGGGAATAAAGTAAAAAAAAAAAATAATCAAATACGTCAAAAAATACTCAGAATTGCAGTGATTACTGCAACATTTAAATAGTAAGGCTGGAGTACACGGCAGCAGAGACCGACAGCCATGTCTGTGGTGCAGGGCAGGGGGCAGGAACTCACCTTGCTTGGTACACGCCCCCAGGAGGTTGACGATGTTGAGGTGTGGCCCCAGGTGACTCATGATCTTCAGCTCGGACATCAGGGCCTGGGTTTCACTCTTGCGTGCCGTGGCTGTGGTTTTATGGGGGGGCGAGAGCAGTGTCAGGTCACAAGCAATATCTATAGGCAATACCTATATACTGTGTCTGTGTGTGTGTGTGTATATGATAAATGTGACACATGTTTGAAGAATATACATTCAAGGGCATGTTACAGATTTCTTGATCAGTTCTGTAAACCTGTTCCGTGCAGAACAGAACCAGGTAACTCAACTGATGGGAGGTGGAGGTGAGTTTATGAAGAGGAATGAAAACGACGAGGGAAACACGCTGAGGAGGAAAAGGTGACAACAGTGTGTGAGACTGGGCTTCAGGATCTAGGCGTGTGGTCTGGTGCCAAGTGGAAAATAAAAGCTAGGTTTTTATTATCATACGTGAAATTAATGGATGGCCTGGTCCCCTGACCTCACCCCACCCTGAGATGTCAAATAATGCACATGAATGTGGTCATAAGCATGCGTAGGACATTCGGAAGTGCTAATAATAAGCATTAAATCTGTGAAATGGGAATTAATTTTGATAAAGGAAAGGAAGGATATAGAGGGAGTTGTGTGGTTAGCCTGAAGCATCACAGCATTCCAGAGAGCGGAAAAGCATCAGCTGCCCTTAAACATGCTGGAAAAACAGACACAGAGCTCATGTGATACCTACACTTCAGCATTTTCACCGCGACCTTCATGGTGGACTGTGAATGGCCAAGGCCGTACGCGGTCGCCTCAACCACTCTTCCGAACGCCCCGGAGCCCAGAGTGCGACCTAAAATACCAGATGCGATCAAAGGTATTGTATTGTTTTTTTTATTATTTAGTACTGCAGACACTTTTCAATTAATTAAGTTCCGTTCAAACGACTAGGTCGTTAAGCGAATTGATCGATAAGCGAGGAGCCGCCCCTTACCGATATTTCAAGCATATTGTTTTTAAGTCACCTTTGCACCATTTATTACATTCTTAGTATATGTGTAAATGTTATTCAGTAGTGTACTCCGTACTGTAATAAAGAGAATGGAGTAAATCAGCTCTAATATGTCTCATACAGCATACAATGCTGACTGGTCGGAAAGCTGGTCTTAAGTCCACGTGGTCATTAAACAGGTAGGTCGTCTGTATTTGACTTTCTCCCCTACCCTTTGCAGCAAAAGTGGTTGGAAGATGGTTGAAAATATTATTTACCACTATTTTTAATTAATAGAGTTAGGGTTAGGTAGGGCTAGCTAGATGGATATATCTATGCATTTAGAATGTTAACTTCCTAGGACTCCCCTTACCCAAAACCAGGCTATCTCGGGGCATCTCCCAGGCCGAATCGTAGGGCAGATGCATGGGATCCACGTAGATGTACTCATGTCCATCTGAGCTCACTGACTCAATCACCTTCCACCTGATCTCATAGCGTGGCTTCTGTAGGAAAGGCAGGGAGCCACATAGCAGGCTGATGTTAGAAAAATGTCCTTTCCTCACTGCCCGTGACCCAGCAGCTGCAGCTGCCACGATGAGGCACTTTGCTCTTCCTTCTCTTTTCCACGCAGAATCGGGAATCATGCATTAACACAAAGAGGTTTCCGGAAGTGCAGGCCCCTTGCTCTCACCTTCCTCCACAGCGCGATCAGGATAATGATGGAAATCACGGCAATGACCACGAGGGCTAGGACCGCGGCCAGAACAGCCACCTGTGAGAAGAGCGCTACGGAAACAGAGAGAATGTGGTTACAAGTTTAACTGTCAATGGCACGGGATCAAACTCAGCTCTGAAACCTCTCATCCAGCTAACAGATTTTCATAATATTTATTCCTGAAAGTTTCATAGGTTTTCAAGTGAAGGTATATATAGTACTGTACAAAAGCCTTAGGCAGCCAAAAAATGTTATAATGATCATCATATTGGTGCACGTCTTCAATATTATTTATATCAACATGTTTTAGCTTAGCCATTACAAAACCCACCCATTATTTGCAGTAATTCAATATGTCCAATGCATGTACTTGCCAGCATACCATATTTGGCTAATCAATACCATCCATTTTCTGTAACTGCTTGTCCTATTCAGGATCTCCAGGGGTCTGGAGCATATGGACAAAAGGCAGGGGAAACCCAGGATGGGGCGCCAACCCATCACAGGGCTCACTCACACACCAGTCACTGCTGCAGTGTTCTTTTAGCCATCCAACACGACAGCAGTAACTTTTTGCTGGAGTTTCATAGAGTTTATTGCAGTTACTTTTAAATTATATTACTGTTCATCTGCATGAATTCTGTGTTAAATTGTGTTTTATTTCACTGACCAAATATACATCTACTACCCAGATAAATAGCTTTATGCATTTTCTCTGACTGCCTGAGACTTTTGCACAGTACAGCATATCAAAGCATTATAGCCTTATGTGTTTGTTTATCACGCCAAGGAGGGACATACTGCTTGAAAAGAGCTTTATGTTCCGTGCCCGGCCGCCCAGGGCGTTGCTGGCTTCACAGCGGACGGACATGATCTTCTGCAGCTTGAGGAAGGTCAAAACGCTCCGCGTCTGGTGGATTTTACGGGTCTCGTTGTAGATCGAGTTTATCTGGATGGCCAGGTTTTCAGGGTCGTCCTCCAGTGGTCTCCATGCATTGGTTTGATTGCTGCACCTGCAGTGATAGTACACAAAGGCATTATACTTCTGAATGTTCTACTGTTGTGAAGGTAAGGAACCATATTCATAGTTTATTAAAACTTGTATCCACATTAATTATTGGAAATAGGCACAAAAGATGTAGCATGTCATGAATTTCACTTGGTTTAAAGTAGAACCTTAAAATCTGACATGTGGGGATTTAAAGCATTATCACACTTATTGACTATATACCATGAATATAAAATATTTGTGTTATATCCTAAAAATAAGATTTTAGCATTTTTATTTTTTATTTTCGACATAATAGTGTCCTGGTAACACCACAATAAATGTGATGTCACTGAAAAACCCAGGATGTCCTACACAGTATTTCAGATTTCAGCATGATGAACATACAGTTCTTAAAATGCAGAGACTGTGGTTTTACAATGCACACCAGAGAAAGTAAACTGCTAGGTCTTAGAAGGATATGACATAATTTACTGGAATATGGAACTATGAAAAATGACTTAATGACAGAAGGACTAAGAAAAATCATCTAGAAGTGCATGGAATACGATCAGCAATAAGCACGTTTTAAGTTACCACATTGCCCCCTGGTGGAGAATGTAAAGCACAGCAAGAGTATTAAAAACACAGACTGCGTACTCACTTGTACATGCTGTCGCAGCTGTACCACTTTATTGTGGGGGAGGGTGCGCCCTCTGCTGCACATACAACGCCATGTTGCTTTTCGGCAATGTTGTAGTCCGACAATTCCACGATGTGAGGGAGAACTGTCAGGGAGAGGTTGCTTAACAAAGGCCCAGCCTGACCACTCTCTTAGGGAGGTAAGTGATAATCACTTCACACATAGGGGAGGGATGCAGAGTGTGCAGAAATCGAGGCTGTGACAACAGCTGTTAAGACCTTCCCTGAACGTTTTCTTGTTTTGAAGATGCCGTGATGAAAGATTGCACTAAAGTCACCCTTCCGGTTTATTGAGTGACTGGGAGGTTTGATGCCCAGTTGACCTCAGACCACCAGGATTTTTTCTAACTATAGAATTTTATTTTCTCTACTTCAGTTATCATGATTTGAACTATTGTTACCCCACAAAGTGGCAGGTCAGTAAGTGCCACTATAATGCGATTATGTGTTAAGAAGTTTAGCCCAACCATTTTGGTAAAGACATTATATTAAATAAAATGCCTTCAACTGAGTTGAATTGAATCTATCTGGGAGGTGGGAATGGAAAAATGAACTGTGGGAAAAACTGTGTTGGGAAGAAGGAGAAGGGGGAGCTGCAGAGGATGCATGATCAAGGTCAAGGTCAAGGAAAGTTTATTGTCATTTGCATCACATTTGCATGCGGTGGAATGAAATTGCGTAAACATGGTCCCGGTCAGCCCAATAGAACAAAGAAACATAATAAACAATAATGAATAATAAAGTAAATAAGAAAAAGTAAAAGAAGTAAAATTAAAGTAATAAAAACGTGCACCAACCTGAATATAAGTATGGCAGAGATATAATATAATAATAATTATGGGTGGGAACACAGGTGGTGATGACATGGTCACATGACCCCCCCCGCCGTACCAGTGACATCGAGATCAAAGTTCATCTCCTCTTTGTCATCCTCATTGGAGGCGTGGATGGTGTAATGGCCCTTCTGTTCCATTGTGACTCGCAACAGGGTCAAGGTGCTGATGTACCTGTGAGTGAGATAACTATATATAACCCCAAGTAGTCTCTTGTTCCCATGTTAAAGACAAAACACTTCTATTAGGTATTCTTTGTGGTGGCTGATGGAAGCAGAGGTGCAGTCACCTGGTCTCCTGCAGCTGTCTAGTTTCAACAGAGATGGTGTCCCCAAAAAGTGGGGCGTGGTCATTGGTCCAGTTCACCTTGGGCTTGGGGTAGGCGTCAATGAGCACCCTAAACTGGACGCTTTCCTGCAGCTGTGCTGAGATGTTCTGGCTCATTACCGAGTGGAGCTTCACAAATCCTTGCTCTACAGGACAGAGATTGGTCTTGGTGACTTAATGCTGGTTATACAGACTGTAGGATCCTCACTAGGGCGTGTATATGTACACACAGATGTCTGTTTTATTCACTAGTATGTTAAATACAGTACAACGTGTTTCACTTAAAATGAGTGTTAAACGACTATGAGGTGTACAAAAATAATCAACGACAACTTGGTGTAATGCTAAGAATGACTGCTTATGAGTAAAAAGTTTTTCATATTAACATGTTTAATAAAATATTAAAAAGCATTGATATATAACTGTTACTGGGCTGCCAGAACTACCTGTGCAATTACAAGAAAATAATTAATACCCATGTGACATTTCTGGACCAATAAGAAAATAGTATTTACCAAATTCCTTATGGAGGCTTCAGTTCTAACAGCATAGTAAGCAATTCAGTCAGATGTTGGTAATTCAGTCATCCACTAGGGGGCAGTGATCAAAATTTAAGACACCTTGTAAGCCACTAAATTCCCCTAAGAAGAAAGCTTGGGAGGCTTTGCCAGGAAGGGGGAATGGTTAGGGGCCAAGTCACGGTGGTGGTCTAAGCCCATTAACCCGGAATGGAGACCTGCTGACAGCAGCTGGGCCTTTTCCACTGTGATTTTGCTTACCTGGCACACACTGCTTACCAGAATGACAAGGCTGTCCATTTAAAAGCCTGATCAGGTCCCCTCGTTTACATTTCTGGCAGTCAGAGTTAGTGAGCTGCCAGACATCCTGTATGCACGCCTTACTGTGTTCAAGGGAAACTATTGTGCCATTTTGGCTCCGTGGTGTTAAGCGGGGAAATTAAATTTTGAGACACCTCACATAAGCACAGACTTCGCATTCACAGATGCTGGAGTCCTTCTACCCCAGCTGTGGCTAAAACTAAAGTACGATTCTCCTATTTCTTCATTAACGTGCTGCTCTCTTGGGTGAAGCTAAGCAACGGTTCGACCTCCTGCCTGTTGTTTTCTGAGAGATCTGCGCAGCTCACCAAGCACTGTGATGTTCATGCTGATATTGGCTCTGTTTTCCTGAATTCCTTCATAGACGTGGCAGGTGTACTGGCCTGAGTTGTCCAGGGTGGCACTGCTTATGTTGAGAAAGGAGCGCATACTTGTGCTGGACATGAAGTCAGTCAGGGGCTCGATAGTCTTGCCCTTTTAAAGAAACAGCGACATACTCTGCATCAACTTGAATCTCTGCAAGTAGAACTTTACCACAGCACATAAAACACTTCATGATCTCAAAGTGTGGATACTGGAAAATTTCTGAGCCAATTATCCTTTATTTGCTATTGTCACTGCAGACACACTGGAATGCGTCTCTTGGCATATCCCTTCTTTCTCTCGTCTGAGACACACACACACCATACATGATCCATGGAGGGCCGGTGTGGGTGCAGGTTTCTGGGATGACCTCTCAATCAGGCAAAATAAAGCAGTGGTTCTCAACTCCAGTCCTGAGGACCCACTGGTATTGGCTGATTAGGAGGTTACCCCAAAAACCTGCACCCACACCACCCCTCTATGGATCAGGTTCCCCACCCCGGCTATATACAGTTGAGAACAAAGCTTGGGCCAGTGCAGGATCAGGTCACTTATCCGACGCCCCAGAGCACTTTGTGGGGTTAAGGATCGTGCTCAAGGACCAAGAGAAATGTGACTATTCTGCCGAGCCTGGGGCTTGAACCAGCAACCTTCGGATGACAGGCACACAGGTTTAACCCCAGCTGATATAATGACAAGAATCAACATAGTCATGCTTACCTCTGTGTGTGGGTAATTCCATGTAAAGTAAACTATTTCTGCTCCGTTTACAGTACAGTTGACCATGAGGGGCTCGCCCTGCTTCAGCACAGTCTTTGAGGCCTTGATATTGGGTTCGAGAATTTCTGGAGCTGAATAGACAGAGAGTGATTTATATTAAACCGACTATCCAACTTTCATCTGGTGCATGGTTGGCCTCTTATTTATTTTAATTTTAACCTTTATTTTACCAGGCAAAGCATCAAGAACAGTTTCTTATTTACAGCCTGGGAAGTGCTAGAAAGCACATCTAAGGCAAACACACACAAAAAAGAACCTCAGCAAAACAACTACACAGAATTAAAACATTTGCAAGCATCATTAAAAAAAATCTGAGAGGGAATGGAATTAAATGCCTTTATCGTACCCACAATGCTGAAAACGTAAAACATTTGGGAACTCCTCTCCTCGCCATTAAGTTCCCCTTTGCAGTAATATGTCCTGTCTTCCAGAAAAGCTGTGAATCCAGTACTTGGGTTGTACTCTCCAGCCACAGGAGTATCAGCTGATTTTTCATAGAGGGTAACGTTGATTTTGGGGTTGGTGACAAGGCAGGGAACAGTACCCACATCATTTGTCTTGGTTACCATGCCATGCTCATTTGGAATAAACCACACCGTGGGGTCTATAAGAAAACAGATGGAAAGAGAAATGAAATTTTTGAGATTTTTTGCAATTTCTTCTGCCGTGTATGCATATCAAACAACCACCTGTTAACCAGTCATCAGCCTAATAAAACAATAATCAACCCCTGAAATTTTGTTAAAATCTAATATTTTATTATATTAATTTAGCCTCACATTATTACATAAAAGTTTGAAAGATTAGTTAAATAAACTTCCTCAGCAGATTACTTAATACACTGTTTACAGTTATAGTAATAAAAGTGACTATTTTGTCCTAATCATAGTTGAGTGATCATGCCAGCGATAAAAGGAAGGCTAGTTTCATTAGCTCAAGATGGCGTTCAAAAACTTTTATCAGTTTTTTTTCATATTCACCAAAACAAATGACCCCCCCAAGGCGAACACATAGATAGATAGATAGATAGATAGATAGATAGATAGATAGATAGATAGATAGATAGATAGATAGATAGATAGAGTAATTTGTAGGTTTGCCATCCATCCACATAGTTCAGCGGTGTCCCTAGTGCATGTCTGTCGTCTGGCCAGGTCCTACCTGCCACAAAAATGGAGATCTCTCTTGCTTCCTCCGCAAGGATTTCGCTGCAAATATACACGCCTGTCTGGTTCCACGTCACATCCTCCAGAAACAGGGTGCTAGAGGTGGCACCATTCTTGATCAAAACCAAGGAGGGATCCCGCTGAGACAACGTTCTTTTTATCCAGACTACTTCACTCCAGCCAGAACATGTTATAGAAATGCTAGAATTGGCTTCCAGGATGATGGTTGCATTGTTAGGGGTGATTTCCAGGCCCTCACTGAAGAGGTACAACTGAACAAAGGCTGCAGGACAAACCAGAAAACCTTCAGAATCAAACAGGTTAAGGCAGTGCACATGTATGGACCCAACCGGCTGAGAGACAATGTCATCTAGTGTTCAAGACCCATAGTGCTTTAGGATCATTTAGAGAGAACACTTGGAGATATACTTGTAGTGTCTGCATTGTTGAGGAATCTCTGTCCTGGCTGGTAAACAGGGGCAGATACAGAAAATTATGCATGGGGTGGCAAGAGGGTGGCATGAAAATTTTAAGGGGCACAAAAACATTTTTTCAATTATTCAGGTATTTATGTGTGATCTATTAGAATTTTATTCAAATTTACGCTGGAGTTTTATTGAATACATTGAATATATGGATGTCAGTTGTAAAGGTGGTACCATGTTAGGGATTTACAAGGGGGGTAGACGACTTGATATTATTGGAAAATTATTATTTACTTTAAATATCATGTACAGTGGTACCTCGGTTCTCAAACTCACTGGAACTCGGATTTCTTGAAAGTCGAACAAACCAGTTTGACCTAGAACTCGATCTGAATATCAGAAGTTGAACCGTGAACGCTGACC
>JAODJW010000002.1:18659594-18669840 GCA_026777045.1 Hyperopisus bebe | reverse complement strand
GCCCCCCCCCCCCCCCCCCCCCAGCAAAATTCACCAGTCAATTACATCTTTGTTATGGATGATGCATTGTCGGTGGGTGGTGTAGGCAGTTCACTAAGTTGGTGCCCCCTGAGAAGATGGCGAAGGTACCTAAGCTGCCTAACTGGTTGAAGAGCTTCATCTAAGCTGCACACCATCCCCAGAGCACTTCAAACTACATCACTTGAATCCATTATAATTTCATTTATTATACATCCATCCTCCAGCCCATTTTCCTAGTCAAAATTGCAGGGGGAAAGGGGAATTGTACACGGGAGCACTAGGCTGGGACACACCTCGAACGGGATTATATCTCTTTCATGCTTGACCTTAAATGACGATTTTGCCTGTAATACATTTTTTTCACCACAAGAGGGATGGAAGTGTCACTGAAAAACCACTGTTACGCTCCAGTAACAAATCCAGCTCATCAACGGGCTGGCCCTAGCTGAAAGCTGATTGCCCCCCTGAATTCCCTCTCCCCTGCCACTCAGCAATTCAGTTGGCTAATGATAAGGTTTATAATTTATAGAGGTTGGTCTCTCTATAACTTATGTCCCCCAACTTACAAAACATCCTAGAATCTCCCCTAAGCTGAAATTAACATATTTTTTTTTTCGCACTCACATTCGATCATATTTTTCGTACTTATGTACCCCGACCAAAGAAAGTTTTCAAGACTGTACCCAGCTTTCGCCAGGGTCACTTAATGGGCTCCGCAAAATGTTTATAACACTTACCAGTTTTAGCAAGCGATAGGACGTACTCTCCTTTACGTAGGATGAACCATGTGGAACTTGTAAAATCCTATTTAATTAATTACACCTCCATCTCCAACTAACCTTAAACTAATTTATTTATACTTACATGAATTTCCACAATAAATTTCCTTTAATTTATAGTAATTATAACATCAAATATATAATATATAATATAATCAAATATGAACGAATATCTAATATGAAACCTGCACTCACAGTGGTGTAAAGGCATGTCAGAACGGAGGCTTTTGCTAATATATGCTTTTTCACCAATCAGGATTATCAAAAGTTAAACTAGTGAGTTAGCATTATTTTTATATTAATTATCTAGTATTTATCTAAACGTCTTTTAAAGTTTAACAGTATAGTAATGAATGTCATAATAACATAGTATAGCCTAGTTTACACATACAATTTTTTATGTCACATATTGACTGTACTCCTATGCCACTTCTTAAATTAAGATTAACATGCATTTTATTGAAAAAGTCTGGTACATATACGTGCAAGAACGTGCACAGCCGAACATGCATAACGTGCCAAACAGACACATAGTACAAATTAGTACACAGATTTAAAACGTACGCATTGTACAAAAAACTGAAATTCAGAAATACCATGTGACATAAAAAATAAATTATTATTATTATTATTATTATTATTAGTATTATTATTACTACTATTATTATTATTATTAATAATAATAATAATAATAATAATAATAATAATAATGTGCTAATGACAAACAAACAAGATGCAAGAAATAGTACTCTAGTGCAAACAAGTAAATGTATAGGCGGCCCCCAGGTTACGAACGAGATAATTTCTATAAATCTGCCTTTAAGTAAGTCGGAAGCATATTAACACAGTAAATAATAAATATAATAATTATGCAGTAATAATAAAAATAACTACTCATGGTGCTGCATTGTACCTCTAGCCGGCGAACCGCTAAGCCGTGTAATATTTTCACAAGCGTCACAAAGTAGCACGTGCGATGGTTATTACGAACCTTTGCATTTAACCTACATTTTTAATTCTTATAGTAGTCCATTCGTAAGTACGAGCTGTCTGTTCGGAAGTTCTTACCCCGGGGGGCTGCCTGTGGTGCAAACAGTACATAAATAAAATATCCTGAAAATAAACAGAATATGTGATAATTGTGAGATTAACTTCTCCGATCTTCTAGCGTTCTTACAACATCCTACTTCAATTCCCCGTGTTAAATATTGCTCTGAAACTTTACCAGGCCAGGTGTGCATTCTCAATTGCGATTATATGCTATAATTAATGTCAATGTCTTTTATGTAAAGGTAATATTGGGTGGCGCTAAAAATTCACTTCACAAGTTGCATGTTCGTATTACAAGTCGTAAATAAATTAAATAAACAATGTATCAGTACCACTACTCATTTTCTTTCTTAAATTGAAACCCAATAAGATTTATTTTAAAAGTAAAGATTACAGTTTACCTTGCATAAATGGCTGTGAAAATATACGCAACAACTTTTACGCACGTATTTTATTTATATATTTTAAATCGCTGAATATTATAAAGTAAATATTAATAAATTATAAATTGAAATTACACATGGAGATCAAAACGTCTCCATTTAAAATACGTAGCAGTTTTATTTTAGTCTTATTAGTACCTGCATAAGTGCATAATGAAATTTTAAATAGGCCTATAAATTAAGTTAAAATATTTAACAGAATACATACACAACCTACTCACAAATACATTTGAAACACGAAACGTATTTCATGAAACAGGGCAAAAGTTGCTGATGCACATTCATATTTTGCAATAATTTTAGTTGTTTTAGCCTATGTGAACGTTATTATTATTATTGTTGTTGTTGTACAGTCCCATATCTACATGTGTGAGGTTTGTATGAGTTTTGTTTCTTCCTCTGGATTTCCTCAGCATACCGCAATTTCCCGCGATAGTTAATCTTGTGACTCGATCTCCGTTTCCTTCAGCGCGGTTAAATGTCCGCTTGCATGTGGTGGCACTGGCGCGTGTCTGCTTACCGCCAACATGGTTAATTATGTCTTCATTCATTTATCATAGAAATGTTTTTTCGATCTCCCTGCTCGTAGATTTGCATGCAGTATTCTGATGACTGGTTTAACGATAATGCAAAACAAAACTATGCATAACTAGATTATTTGACCACCATGATAAAAATATAATTTGTGTTCCAATTTCATCTCCTATTTAGGGAAAATAATGGGATAAAATAAACAATAATATAATTTAATCAATATAATTTAAACAATAATATATTTAATAATATAATTTAAACAATAATATTTTTAATCAATAAACTTTAAAAGATACGTAAGAATACCTGTATACATTAAAAGCGACAGATTAAAAATATATTAAAATATTTGCTATCATCTACAGGAAATTTAATAAATAGGCCTAATCAATGCCATCACAATAAAAATAAGAATGTAGCCAAGTTAATTTCGTTGAAATAACAGTGACAATTTATAAATCTAAATACGACTCTAATATGCCAATATCAATGTATAAATTTAAAATATTATTAAACGTTGTGATCATGAAAGAAAATAATAATAAACTACAGACAGACGTTTTAATACGAAATGTGTATAGCAAATTACGATTTACAGCTTTCCCCAATATATATATACGGCTGTGCTAAAGTTTACGGCAAATCCGATGCACACAGAATGGTCAGTGTAATATAATTATTATCTAAACGTCCTATTATCGAATGCTTACCTAACAACACCTTTGGTTATTATCTTATTTTTATACATTACACCAGCTTTTCTCAAGAACAACATCTTTCCTTTCAAATGGTGCCTCTATACTAGTTAAATTGTATAATTATTTTTCATTCTTTAAAGACTCTTCGTTGGTAATATACTCTACATAAAATAATGCAGCTCTGTACCCAGAAATTAATTTGGTGTGGGATCCGGCAGCCCTGCCGTAAGTCCCTCTCTGTATATTCCGCCGATTCGGGGAAGGTGGGGGGGACTCGGTAGATTTCGCAAACTGGGGAGCTAAGGCAAATTTCGAAGGGGTGGGGGTCACTGACTGCGTGCCTGATCTGTGACAAAAAAGTCGGCGAAGGGGGGCGGTGTGCCTTAAAAGCCGTTATTTTAATACGTGGCTACGTGCCAGAGGTAATGTAAGCCTGTTTATTGCATTTGTCATACTGCGCTCTCCTAATCAATGTTGCTTCATCCACTATTTATAAATCCTTCTTGGATGTGTAGTCCTACATGTTCATTCCTGTGAATATTTCTGTGTATACGTGGGCTATACAAATATAGGCCTACACTTATTTAAAGAAATGCAAAGATCCAAATGGTGTTCATTCTTGTAAATAATTGTATGGTTGAACATAATATAATATAAAATAAAAATATTTGAAATATATAAATATATAAACTACATTTATATGGTGTTATCTAAGTTTGAAATTTTTCCATATATAAAATAAATACTGCACAAAATGTATTTGTTTTATTTTTATATGATGTCTTTGCTGAGCCACTGTCATGCTATCATCCTAACCATGCTAGCCTAGTCAAATTAGACATTCAAATTAGTAAATCATAATTATTATAATGCATTAATTATTAATACATGTAATAATATACCACAGTGCTTGTTTGATTCATTATATATGCCCATGTTTATTTGCATGGATATGTATCCAAACCTATTGGACAAAGCAGTATAATGGATGACTGTTAAGTATGTGCTGACCTTAATGCCTACAGTTTCTCAGTGTGCTTTTGATACTAGAGCAGTGGCCTTTGGAGACTCCGTGACTCTCTGTGCCTGGACTCGTGTCTTTTTGCTCAGGAAGTGACACCCCAGTGTTAAGTGTGGCTTTCCACGCTAGAGCCGCCACTTTGAACCATCCACCCAAGTCATGCCTCCTCCCTCCCTGACTGAAGCTGCTTGCCAGGCAGAACTCATTGTAACTTAAAACAAAAACAAGTTCAGATCTGCTACATCAGCATCTGTACATCCCTTTGGCACCAAAGCACTGGAGGTAGCTACCTGTCAGGTGACATTTGCCCAGCTTCAGCTGCCTAATGCTGAAATCTGCCATTTTGTTCACACCTCTGCTGACCTCTACCCTCTGAGTCACACTCCACTTTCCCCCGAGCCCTCTGGCCGTCTTCTCCCAACTGTCTCCCAGCCCCGACTCCTCTGCATGTCACCAAAGCCCTGGTATGTTATCCCCGCACAAAAAAATATACAGAGACACACGCGATGCAGCAGACAGAAAGGCTGAGGTCGCCTCTGAATGAAGAAGAGTGTCATTACAAGCCCTTTGTGTCGCCAGCAGCGCTGGAGCGCAACAAAGGCTGGGCCAGACAAGAGAGCGCGGGCCAACACAATGACAGCACTTCTGGGGGGAATCTTCTCGGGGAGGTGTGAAGATCTTCCTCGGCCAGCAAGGCTGCGCTCACACAGGTGCAGGAGACTCCTGGAGCCAGGACCACTTTCTGTAGTGAACAGGCCACACTGGTGGTGTTTCCCATCCACAAAATGGCCATTTTCAAGTGCTAAATGCAAGTAAATATAGACATTGATGTCTCTTTTGCACATTAATGGAGCTGAGTAAAATTAACACTGAGTTGCAGAGCAAAGATTTTAACTATTTCACCTCCTTCGTTGAGTGCAATTGTTTGAGAATAACTAAACACCACATTTTACTGCCATTGCCATTGTTGTATTTTGTAACATTACACAACAAAACACGTCTTTCGAAAATTTAGCTTCATAGCCAAAATAGGTGAGTTGTGATTAAATTCTGTTAGCAGAGAAAATGCGTTTTCCTAAGTTACTTCGTTTGCTTCGCCCCAAAACTATAGGTCTTACTTAAATGCCACCGTGCAAGTTTCATTCGGATTATCATTTAATAATTTACATACAATTATAATAAATGACCTAACGACTGGTAGTAATTTTAAATTTTAAATTTTTTTAACTTAAGTAAAGAAGACTCTGGGGGAAAAAACGGTGCTCGTGGGCAATAAAAAGACGGGGTCCCGTTTCGAAGATCAACATAAACTCTTGTAGGTATCACCTATACGATTTGTGACGCTCCTTTGTTTCAAGCTGGATGTCGCTTTGATGCCAGCAACTTGACAGCCTTTGAAATGCAGGCCCGTCTTTCAATGCAAATCCTCCCTAATGAGAGAGGGAAGTCAGGCGCTATAAAAGTTGACGTCATGGTGGTTCCTTTAAACTGGCGACGAGTTTGGCAAACAAGAAGTTAAAGCATACAGGTACGGTAAGCCGTCCAGGAAGGAGAGCGGACTTTGGTTAAAGAAAAACCTGGGGCGGCACTTGGGACACACCGATTACTGTTTGCAGCCACATTATGCGAAGGACAAGTGACTTGGGAAGATGTACGTGAGTTACCTTTTGGAGAAAGACACCGGGATGTACTCAAATTCCGTGAGGCACTCGAGCCTGAACTTAAACCATCAGAACTATGTCCCTGCACCTCCACAGTATACGGATTTTACCGGGTACCATCACGTCCCAGGAATAAGCAATGATTCTCATCACAGCCAAGCCACGGGCACCTGGAACCCGACTTACGCCCCACCGAGAGAGGAGTGGTCCCACTATGGAGCAGGGACGGGGCCCTCCACGTCAAATCCCGGACAAATAAGCTTCAACACGCCGGAATTTACTGCGGTTCAGCCGCAGAGTCAGGGGCTGTTCCCACCAGCCATCAATGCACCTGTTGGTCAGCTGTCACCAAATTCACAAAGAAGAAACCCCTACGAGTGGATGAGGCGCAGTGCGACGCCATCTAATCCAGGTATTACAACGGGTCACAGACACTCTATCAGATCATCATAATAACACAATCGTAACAGACCTATGTAAGACCATTATAATTAGTTTCTAACCACGCGACTTATACAAATAGAACCGATCATACGCTAGGAATTCTTCTGGATATCGCACTTTTTCATGTCTAATTTTAAAGGGTTTTTAAGGGTAATGTTATTAAATGAACCGCGCTCTAAACGAACAGAGATTATATGCGGTAGTATTTACGACATGCCATTTTGGGCGTATGCTATTTTTTGGTGATACCTGAGGCTGGAAAAAGTGCTGAAATTGTTAAAGGATAAATGTGTTGCCGCCTATATCGTGTACCTGTTCTGTGTCCATACTTGGCGCAAGGATGTGCACCTGTTCCATTAAACAGATGCAGCCCTCCCCCGCTCCAGCCTTTAAAACCTTTTTCAAAAAATAAAATATAAAAAAATACTTTATCTAAAATCTTAGTAAAGTAATTTACATAGTACAATTAAGTGAATTTAAAGCAGCGCATAAAAAATATAGAATGATTATCAAAAAACATCTGAAATAATGCAATATAATAGAATATACTTACAACAGTGCACATACGTATAACAACCCCCAGGATAAGCTTTGAAGATACATGGCAACTGAGCGTTTTTTAAATATTTTTGCCCAGAATCTATTCTGTTGATAGTGTTCCATTATTTCTTGGATTTACTTCGGCCTATCAGTAGAAACAGTAGATGTGTAATAATTAAACAACCGTTATATTTTAATGTTTAATTTACCGAATGTTGTACCACACACAATATGTCTATAAGTGCACATTGTTGCATATGTTTGTACTTTTTATATCAAATGATAAATTTCCGTAGGATACTAGCCTAGGTGCACACATCAAATTTGTTAAATGCTAGAAAATCGCGACAATATCAGGTAAAACGAATGAACAGTTCTTTTGGTGAGAGTTCAAAGGAGGCGTCAGTACAAAAGAAAGTTAATTCGGAATTCTGTACGCGGCTTCGTCCTGTCTCTTAAACCTAAAATAACCTTACCAATTTACTTGTCATGCAGATCGAGCGTTTTGTTATCCATTGTTATCTCCGGGCGGTCTTGCCAAGTTAATTGCCCTCCTACTTGCTATCTGTTGTTATCATCTTGTAGTAAGGCGGGGATAACTTGGTGCTCCCAAAACTTTGAAGTCCTCCGTCGTTTTGTTTCCAGCATTTTCTTCCAGGCTGGAAGTTTCTAATAGGGCAGAGAAACGATGACATGATTTGCAAATTACATGTGATTATAGTTACACTTGAGTTAATGTTCAAATTATTAGGAAAATTAGAAATTTACGCAATATATAACTAAAATTTGCATTTTGTTTGACTAAATGTTTGGTTGTATAGCCAAGGTGTGCTAAGAAACTAGGAAAAGGATTGTTTTGCCTTCAAAAGAAAAGCTGTTTGGACTACTGTTGCATGTGCTATGTCTTTTGTTTACGTGTTTCAAGTTATTTTAAATTGTCTCAATTTAAGTTACATAAGCTCAAACGCATAAGATAGCATATTCAGAAATGTAAAGTAATTGCTATTTTCAAAATATATATCTAAGCAGGGGCTTGGGACGGTGGTACAGTAATTACCACTGTTGCCTCACACCTCTGACACCTGGGTTCCAGTTGCTACCATGGCCCCGTGTGTGTGTGTGTGTGTGTGTGTGTGTGTGTGTGGAGTTTGCATGTACTCTTAGTGTCATCATAAGGTTCCCTCTGGTTTGTCTGGTTTCTTCCCACAATCCCAAAACATGCTGAAGCTGATTGGAGTCACCAAACTGCCCATAGGTGTGTATGTGTGAGTGACTGGTGTTTGAGTATACTCCACCCTGGGTTGTTCCCTGGCTTATACCCATAGGCTTCATGCAGTCCAACTAAAATAATACAGATAGCTGAAAATAATAGCTAATAGCTGATTTCTATCAGTCCAATTTCCCACTCTTTACCCAGGACCGGTTTGGGAGGGGTTCGGAACCTATCACAGGCAGCATAGTGAATAAGGCAGGGGGACCCTGGGCAGGATGCCAGTCCATCACAGGGCACACACACTACTGACAATTAAGAGACACTGATTAGCCTGATTATATGTCTTTAGACTAAAAGAGGAACCCAGATGTGACATGGGGTCAACATGCAAACCACGTACAGAGCCAAGGTGGGATTTAATCACCCATCCTGGGAGGTGTGAGACTGATCTGGCCACCATGCCTATAGATCCTTAAGCCATTTGAAAAACTACACATTTTGTGTAGTTTTTAATTAGTTTGGTAGCCCCACTCTGTGCCATATGCTGTAGGTAGCAACAGGCTGTAATTTTACTAGCTTGCAGGATTAGGTGCCGGTTCTCTTTGAGCATTCCTCCAGTGTTTGTTTGGGCATTCCAGTTTTCTCTGTAAGGGAAGATGATGAACTTCAGGTTGTTCCTACAGTTCTTGTGTGTGTGAGCCTGGAGCTGGACTGGTGTTGTGTTCAGACTGAACTTCACCAACCACTTAACATTACCGAGCACAGGGTTCAAATGAACAGGACCTCAGTCATGCATAACAGTGCATTTTATGTGGAAGAATGTACACAGACTGATATATCAGTTAGTTTGAGGCTTGAAACCTTCTAAATTTGTTCTAAGTATACCTTTTTTAAGCAGTTTAGAAGTATTATCAATAGGTATTTATGCTATCAATGTAGGACAAGAACATTCTGACGACTAAACTTTTTAGATTGTATGCTTTTTTGTAACCTTAGAGTATATGAATTATGTGAGAAAATTAATGCATTTCATGTGGATAACTGCTTGCTTGGAGTATTTTACAGTGGTCCAAAGGCCAGCACAGAGTCACCAGGTGTTAATGCGGTGTGGATAAGCCGGAAGAGCAGTGGCTATCGGGGAAGGTGAGGTGTGGTGCAGAGTAGGCAGGTCACTGACCTGCATGCTCACCTGACTTTGAGGAATGAATGTGACCTCTGGCAAACTGCAGTGCTGTGTCAGCTCAGGCTGCTTCCCACACTTGATGTCTCATTGCAGATGGACTTATTTCTTTACCTACAACTGAATGCAATCAAACAATAAAAGTCATAGACTTATGGCTGATTCTGGTCAAGGTCATAGTGCCAGTTCCTCCCCATGTGGATTTTCTGGGACTTCTCTAAACGCTTCTCAGCTTGCCCCAGCACAACTGAACCTTCACGGTTATGTTCACCTGACATATGATCTTGAAGCATGACAAAAAAGTCTAAACATTGAATAAAAAGATGCTAAATTTGCAGAATACCTGTTCTCTGGTGTATACAATTCAAAGGCATTATAAGCAACTGAATTTAGTTGTTTTGAAGTGCACTTCTGCAGCGAATCTATTCATATGATTAGTAGTCATATATTCTACCTTGGGCAGCATGGTGGTACTGTGGTCAGCATGGTTGCCTCACATCTCTGAAGACTACGGTTCGATTCATTGCCCTGGCTCTGTGTGTGTAGGATTTGAAGGTTCTTCTTGTCAGAGGGTCTCAAGTTTCCCCCCAGGGTTGGTATTCCCAGGGGTATAGTTAGATATGACGTGAGGGGGAGGACTGAGTCTTTACTGGGGGGGGGGG
>JAODJW010000002.1:18494610-18514979 GCA_026777045.1 Hyperopisus bebe | reverse complement strand
TTACTACTGTGCTGTGGCCATGTGTGGGGAGATGCTGTTTGGCAATGGGACAAAGATTCACATAGAAGGTAAGTTTTCAATGAAAAACTTTTTAGTCTGAAATGATTATTTGCTCCATTATTGTTATGGAACAACTGAGATAGTTGAGATATATATATATATATATATATATATGTGTGTACTTAAGAAGTTTTAAGCTTTACCATTTTTACATCCAATAGTATTTTTCTTCTCTTTAATATTGTAAACACTGATATTACAAACAATATGAGTAATGAGTTGCACTTTTGCATTTTTATTCCTCATATAGTTTTTCATTTTGTTTGTTGGAGATTCTGTTACTTGCAACATTTCCTCATATTGCAGTTGCACATAAGCACAGATATTGATTTCTTTAAGCTTAAACAGCAGCAGTGATAGTGAAGGAAAAGATATTGATGAAGATTACAAAAATAATTACAGTGTTAGTTCATACATGAGTCTATGTTTCGGACTTTGTTTCAGTTGAGATATTTATGCATCCATTTTTCACTTATCCTACTTTGGCCATGGGACAAAGATTCACATAAAAGGTATTTATGATATAAGAAAAATAATTCAGCTTTCGTCAGCTACTTATTCTTTTCTACTAGCTAACAATGGAGCTAGTTGAACATTGAACTAACACTGAACAGGAAACAAAGAACAAAATTATAAAATAAATTGTGGGAGATATTGTGTAATGTCTACACCTGGTAATCTGTGAGAGCATTTTATATGAATAAATATCAATAAAATTATTTAATTTCATACAGGATCTTTATCTGCGAGTCCAGTAATCATTGGCCTGGGAGCTGCACTAGTTTTGTGTGTGACTATAATGGTTATACTTGTGAGTACCAGAAATAAGACGACATGCTGTAAGCATTGTGCAGGTAGGCTGTGTTGCTATATTGATATGATGACGATGATGATGATGTATAAGCAATCAGTTTAAGGACCAAATGAGAAATACTAGTGTAAACATCAAGGGTTTTGAATAGTGCAATGGTTAGTACTGTTGCCTCACACCTTGGGGACCAGGCTTCAAGCCTCCACCAAGGGTCCATGTGTGTGCATGTTCTCCCTGTCTCATTGTGGGGTTCCGTCTGGGAACTAAACATAAACATACTGAGATTAATTGCCAAAACTGAGTTGCCAAACTGCCCATAGCTATGTGTGTCCTCCAATGGGTTGGTGCCCCATCCTGGGTTGTTCCCTGCCTTGCACCCATAACTTATACTTCATGGCTCCAGACTCCCCTGCAACCCAGAAAAAGACATGCAGTTACAGAAAATGGATAGATTAAATGAGTATGTCTAATCATCTTGTTGATCATATTACATATTTAGTTTATTCATCCATTTTTCACTTATCCTACTTAGGGCTGCAGGGTATTTGTGGTATAGTATATGATCAAATATAGAAAATAAAGAAATATTATTATAGAAAGACCATGAAAAATATCAATTTAAAACTGCTTTTCTATTTTTTTCTTTTGTGTATTTTAAAAGCATGTGTCTCTGAGGAAGATAATCTTAATTCCCCCAAGACAAAAGAAACAAACAAGCAGGTAAAAGTATAATTTTAAAATGTGTTAGATATTAACATTCATGTCTTAAATATTTCATTGAATCTGATTTCTTCATTTCCCATTCCCCCAGAAACATGATGCAGAGATGCTGAATTACACTGCCTTACATTTTAATGAGAAGTCAAAAACTCGAAGAATGAAGAGAGAGCAGAGTCTGTACTCTGATGTGTGGTTTACAGAGTGAGAATGAGACTAACATTAGCCTGATGCATACATTTGATGCTTTTTGTCTAAGATATGGTTCAATATGGCAGGTTAACCTTGTTGGGGTTTAAAAGGAGGCAGGTTATGCTTGTGTTCGGTACAATTACAATTCGGTATATTTTACAATATCATCCTCTGTGGACATAGAATTGTAAAAACATTCTCTTAATAAAGTTGTTTAGTGTGCCTACTGATCAATCTTTCAATAACTTCAAATATAGACACTCCTCTACTTACAATCTTTCAGACATATGAATGAAGAGGTCTGTAAGTCCAAATTGTGTTCCTTGAGCTCCTGTTTCCTGTCTGCAAAATCATTTTTTTTTTTTTCTGTGCGCCAATTCTGACTAGTATGACTTCTGGCCGCTACTCCCACCACACCAGCAGCGTAGCATGCATACTCCGAGCATCCTAGCTCTTTGGACTTGCATATACCCTTAAAATGATGTTGAATAACGCCTTACAAACATTTCAAGTTATGAACAGCCGTTCAAAATGTATCTTGTTCATAAGTAGAGGAGAGTCTGTACTATATTATAAGCCCATCTTAATGATGGTAAAACATGGATGAGGGATAAAAAATGTGAAATTGTACAATTTTTACATAATAAGTTATTGGTGGACAGAGAGAAATAATTCATAACCAATTGGTTTTCAGAAGAACCATACTGAACTGTACACTAAACATACAATCCACTGCATATATTCTAGATAAAGCTAGTTTTATACTCGTATTTACTAAGTAGTAGTAATACTAGCTACACTGGGCTGGATAGGGAAAAGAGTCATGTTGATTTGGGGATGGACGTTATGTGTAGGTGAGTTTGGAGATGGGTTTAATAAAAGCAGAAGGATGGAGGATGAACTTAAAAAGTAACCTGTTTGTACATAAGCACTTTATTACATTCCTTTACCAGCAAACCAACACACCATAGACCTCACAGAACTAATCAGGTACTGCAATTTGAGAAACCTGTGGTCAAATTCACCAATGGTACTCAATATGCAATGTTAGCACTGCTGTGAGCTACGGTCAGAGTGGAGGGTGAAGAACTGGACAGAGCATATCATGATGCTTAATAGTCCATGGCTTATCCTTGCTTTTTTCAATATGGCCTACACAGGTTTAACATAGTTTAAACAACATGAGGACAAAGAATCGAGTCCTTTGATCTGTAAAACAAAGTGGCCAATGAATCCCCTTATTGCAGAAATCTATATAAAAAATATTTGTCTCCACTTTGCCCTCTTTTGACTCTCAATTAATTCAGTATCAAATACATATGAGCCATACCCAACCTATATGGTAATTTGGGCTTTGAATAAGCAACCAACTCTTTGATTACTTCTCCATAGTCAATAAAGAACCGAATAGATTCATCAGATCTAGGCACCATGATGATGGAGTTTCTTTATTCTCTGACAGACTCTTCCATTATCTCATGTCTAGTGGCTAGTTCTTTTTTCGACAATAACTAAAAGTGATGTAGGCCTCTACAACTGATATAAATGTTTGCTTTCTGCTGTCTGTTGTCATGTAAAGATGCTGGAGAGGATCACCCATCCAGAGAAACTTCATAAATGAACATCAAGCCTTTTGTTTCATACTTACATTAAATCAATATGCTTCATTATAAAGCATTTCCAGAAATCAGTCCATTGCTGGACTAAAATTATAAAGTGGAAATTTTTTGCTTCAGAAAATTCAAAAAAATAAAACTTACTAATTGACTTAAAATATAAATATGGAAGTTCTGTGTTACGCACAGTGACTATTCATAGTAATATAATTATATAAGTGTGAATTTGTTTTTTGCACAAGTATGGGTTTTTCTATGTATGTGAAACTATGTCAGTATATGTGCAGCCTATAGTCAAGATCTCGTTGTGGCTGATCAAGTGCATTCATTTGTGGTTCATTAATTGCAACAACCTGGTTAACAACTGGTATTACTTTGCCCACAGTCTTGACATACTGTATGTAGTAAGGGTTTCCACAATACAGTGATTCAGAGAGGCTTATCCATGGGCAAAGAAGTAATACAATATAGTAATATAGTTGTAATATGTTGTAATGTAGTGTTTCTCAGAATGTCACATTTCAGCTTATTATTCACATAGACTTAAGTCTGTGTTGTATGTTTTTTCCAGGTCAAAATGAATTAAATCTGTCGTGGGCAAAAACGCTCAGGAGATGGAGATTTAGAAAAAAGTTTTATTAGACCACCAATAAACACAAATTAAACACAGATCACAAAAACAAATTATGATGCTTACAGTCAAACAATAAATACAATTACAATTATAACAATAAATACATAGGCATATACTGTGTAGTGCAATGTACATATAATTTAGATATTGCAAAGGAGTGAATATGAGAAAGGGGTAGATAACTGGGCAGTCCTATGTACCAGGTTTAGTGTAAAAAAACTGGGACATGGGAAGTTTCAGACATCCTCAAGTTTCTTCTCTAGCAAACCCCGACTAAAAAGGAACCCCAGGCAGCAGGCCTCCTTGAGCCTTGTTGAGTCTAGTACCCAAACAAGGTGCTCCTCCCAGCACTCAGCATGAATATTGTCTATGTAGGCTGCTGCACACTCTTGCTGGAGGCAAAGTATGATGTCCATGAGTTGTTTGAGGTGTGCTGGCACCCCATCATCCATAAAATGGGAGAACCCAGCACTGCCAATGACCCCTGGGTGTGCTGAAGGCCATCTTCTTCCTGGCGACTGGACTGAGGGGCATCTGCCAATAACCTTTTGTAAGAGTCTAAAGTAGATATGAAGCACCAAGATGTTCTACCAGCTCATCCATGGGGAAGATATGGGGCAGAAATCGAATTGTGTAACCTTGTTCAGCCAGCTGAAGTCATTGCAAAATTACAGGGTGCTGTCTGGCTTGAGGACCATCACAATGGAGCTACAGCAAGGGCTTTGAGACTACTCAATCACACCTATCTGCTGCTTTTCCACCTCTTCCCCCAACGCCCAGCACTGTGCCTCTAGGATATGGTATTACCTTGAGCAGTGTTGTGATGTGGTCTTGGATGAGGATGTCCAGCCTGGATGGCCAAGAAACACATTTCAGTAGCCATGAACAATCTCTCGCAGATCCTGTTGTGAAGGGGGCTGAGGTCCTCTCTGGCACAGACTTTGTCAGGAGGCCCTGGACATTCACTGTTTATATTTATATTATTTTATAAAGCTGGAAACCATAGACAACCTGGAAACCACTCACGGGATGGCCATTGCCTGAATCAGTAGCTGTAGCCCCTTATTAATGCCTTCCTCTACAACCTGCTCCTTACAAAGCTCACCTGCTGAGGATGACACCAAGATGTACCTCCCAACATTTGAGGGAACTGCCAAAAAGGGAATGGTAGCTGTGGCTGGGCTGGGCCCAAGTATTAGCCCCTTTTTTGTCGAGGGAGGGTCAGGGAGCCCATAAGTGATCAGAACATCAAAAGAGTACAATGGCTTGAATGTAGAGTTTTTGGCATGATCTGGTCTCTTCTACAACTGGAGTCATTGCCATGATATTGTACTGAAAAACATGTATTCCATGAACTACAGAGTCTGGAAACCTGGCCTCCATTTCTCAGAGCCAGTTTCCCATATCAATCAGCTGGAACAGTCCCACTTTATTAGGAACACTAAACTAATACTCATGGGTAGCATCTCCCTTTGCTGTCAAAACAGCCTTCATGGCTTCATGGCATGGATTGAAAACAGTACTTTGACTACTCCATGCTGACAAGATTGCATTACGGAATATCTACAGATTTATCAGATTTGTCATAGATTGGTATTAACAGCCCAAGGTGTGCTAAGAAAACATTCTTTACACCATTACACCATTATCAGCCTGGACTGTTGACACAAGGGGGTCCATGAATTAATGATTTTGCCATTTCTGACCCTACCATCTGTGTGCCTCAACAGAAGTGGAACCTGACTTGTATTTATACACAATGGTTTCCTCAGTCACTATAACCTTCCATTAGCTGACCATGCTCCTCTGACCTCTTACATCCACAAGGTGTTTGCATCTGCAGAACTGCTGCTCACTGGATATGTTTTCATTTTCAGCAAAGTCTAAAGTCTATTGTGTTTGAAATCCCTGGATTCCAGAATCAGCAGTTACAAAAATACTCAAACCAGCCCATCTGGCACCAATCATCATGCCACTGTGATCACATTTTCCCCATTCTAGTGTTTTTGCAATTCTGGTGCTTGATTGAAAGTCCTTGTCAGTATTGGCATGATTTGATGAGTTGTACTGTTGCCAGATGATCAGCTCATTAGATAATTCAATGAATAAACAGGTGTACTGCTGCTCTTAATAAAATGCCCAGCGAGTTTAGCACCACACACCCTTGGTAGTATAATGTCAGAAAAGTTCTTGCAGAAACATCGATAGTACCCATTCCCAAAAAAACTTTCGAACTTCCTTTTTGTCTTGGGCATGGAAAAAGACTGAATAGCCTTAGACTGAATTTGGCAGAAGCAAACATGGTGAACTCCATAGGCTATGACTCAGAACAGCCACCCCATGTTCAAGTAAATACATGGTTTCCTTTTCAAATGATACACATTTGTGTAGACTAACCCGACAGTGATGCTGTGATGAGGAGGTGATTATCAACATCGATGTCATGCTTGATGATGTGTGTTTGTGAAGGGACATCAGCAAATAACAACGGAAACCAAGTGATTAGGGACATAATGTTCCACTGAGCAGCCAGAAGCAGGTGAGCTAGTTTATCCGAAAGTGGCCTTAGGGCTTTGGAATTCGGTAACCTGGCACATGGCATGCAATTCCTTGCGAGATATAACACATGACTCTCCAAAGAATAATTGCTGGGTCAGGCAACTAAAGCAGCAGAAAAGGGAGCCGAGGTGGGAGAAACTGTCAAAGGATTAGCGACTGACCGATCCACATATGGCTTCAACATATTTATATGACACATGCGATTCAGGGTTTGTAATACATAATTTGAGCGGCTCAGTTTCTCTTGCACAACATACGGTCCAGAGAATCTGCATTTAGGGAGGAACCAGACAAAGGGAGAAGAATGAGTACCCGATCGCCAGTCTGTAAAGCCTATTTTTTTGTCTTCTTATCGAAGTGTTTCTTGATCACAGATTGGAAGGCACTTGATGAGTGTTTAGTGAGTTCCCGAGCTACAGTCAACCTCTCTCTGAGTGAACCCACATAGTTTAATTTCTGAGGAGGCATAGTCAGAGACAACCATTGCTCTTGCAATATGTCTAAGGATCCTCATACAATGTGTCCGAAAACCAGTTCTGCTGGACTGGAACCTATCAACTCTTGCACCACATCTCTAACCGCAATGATAAGGAGGGGAAGCCATCATCCCACTCTTTCCTGGTTTGAAGCAGTATGTGCATAACACGTTATTAAAAGACTCCAGTGCTCCTAGGCTCTCCAGGTGATAAACGCTCAATATAGCATGTCAGATGTTCAGCTCACAAATGACCTGGGTAAACAGTTTTGATGTGAAGTTCGTACCCTCACCTGACTGCATGTACTTGGGTAGTCTGAAAGTAGTAAAAAAAATTTATAAGGCTTTTAATATATCTTTTGTCCTCAAGCTACAGATAGGAATAGCCTCGGGGAAATGGGTGGTGGCACACATGAGCGTAAACAGATACCAATTTCCTGGGCGAGTTTCCCTGGCTCCTCTAGTGGTTGACACGTGTGACATGATTACAGTACTGCTTAACGTCAGAACTTACCCCAGGCCAAAAGAAATGTTTTAGAATATGCCATAGCCCCATCATAAGATGAGTTGAGGGGATCCACTTCCTCATCAAGACCCGGTCGTTAAAGAAATACCCCATCAGGTGTTTCTCCAGGTAGGCCCTGATAGATCTGATAGATACCTTGTGACACTAAGCACGAGTCAAAACACAGGCTGGGAATATAGTAGGGTGCTCTTTAACAACATCATTGGGGCACAGCTCAGGTTTGGCTCAGGTAAAAGCACAAACTAACACCACGCATAGTGAATTGCAGCTTGACCATGACTCGTACGAACCAGAGAAATCCTCTGTAGGTATCCATGGTGCAATGGGTCTGTGGCCATTCATAACCCGATGCCTTGTACTAGCACGTCACTAAGTCGTATCTGAAATTGGCAACACATCTTTCACAAGAAATGACTAAGTGGCCCCTGTATCATGCAGGATAGTCACGGGGAGTTTCTGTCCCCTTTTCTCTACTGGCACAATCCATGCAAATGTAAAAGGCAAGAAAGTAAGTTCCACTGAGAGTGCTGGCATAGCATCGTAGGGTTCAGAGTGGTCATCTGCATGGACCTTTTTCTATGCCTCACAACCCTCTTTACGCTTCAGTGTGGGGCCCCCGGATATGATGTGCCCCAGCTGGTGGCGATAACAAAATTCCCTAATTTCAGGGGTCCCAAAGGAGGGTCAAACACCCCCAGAAGGTTGCGCCAGTTTGGCGGAGAACTTCAGGGGGCCTATAAGTGATCGGAATATCAGAAGAGTACAATGGCTTGAATGTAGAGTTTTTGGCATGATCTGGTCTCTCCTACAACTGGAGTCATTGCCATGATATTGTACTGAAAAACATGTATTCCATGAACTACAGAGTCTGGAAACCTGGCCTCCATTTCTCAGAGCCAGTTTACCATATCAATCAGCTGGAACAGTCCCACTTACTAGCTCTCTGCACAGTGCTTTCAGAATCAGTCCACACAGAAAAGGACCTCAGCCCAGCATCAGGATCTGTAGTGGATCATTGACAGCTACCAGGATGTACACTGCAGCCCCCCAGGCTATACCCACCTCACTTATACCTTGTCATTTGCTTGCTTGCTTGTGATTTCCTTGTCAGCTTTGACCTCCACTGCTGTTAAGCGCAGCAGCTGGGCATGGTGCTCCTGCTTCTTTATTTCCAACTCCAGTTCCTGGAGATGGATAGTGAGCAGGAGGTCCTCCCTGGGCAAGCTGACATCAGTGAGATCCCCACGAAATCCCAACTTGGACAATCCCTCACCGTTCTCCGCTGCTGTGGCCATCGAGAGCGATCCAGATGCAGCTGAGGAATCCCCAGGCTCAGGCAGAATCCCCATGCAGAACACTTGTTTGGTGGCACCACTAGGGACCACCACATTAAATCACCCTGCCAATTGCTAGGAAATCATCCTTCCGGCAGCAATCAAATTGTTCCTGAGTCGAGTCAAAACTAAATTATACCAAATCAAACTGAACCATTGTACAAACCCCAACCACATACATTAGACATACACACTGAAATATCCTTGCAGGGTCAGATTATCCTAGACAAGCCCACAAATTCTGCTACGAACCCCAGTCTAGAGGGATGGGGAGTAACGGAATAGATGTGTGGGTGGATGTGTGATGTGTGGGGCAGACCAAACATGGTGCACAAAACAGGTAATATAAACAGTGTGTGTATTTACAAGTTTGCTCACCACAGTGTAGGTACAGACTTTAAGAGTGACCCAGGCTAACACAACAAGCAAAGTAAGCTAAGTCCCAAACTAACTCACTTACAAAAGAAAAATGAAACAAAAGGCAATCACTTTCACTGTCTCCCCATCCAAATATACAAATAAATCGAAGAAAGAAAACAGCAGCCACTCTTTACACCAGACATGATGCAAACTCAGAATATTAACACCAGGGGCTAGGCTTTCTCGTAGTCAGGAACACAGGCAAAATGGTCTGTACACAAGGCAGATATAGAGAACAATTGACCAAAAATCAGGGGGCAAAGCAAAAGGCGATAAACCGGACCAGAGTTATACACAAGCAATCAAAACAGAATAAAGCACAAACATGGGTAAAACTGAGGAGCTGGGGATTTCAACGTTGTTGGCCCCCATCTACATATAACCTGGAAGTGACGACGTCCATTGAGAGACCCAGAGGTGGATCTCCGCATTGGTTGAAGAAAATGAAACACCAGACACAACAGACACAATTTGCACAATACGTAATAAACACAAACCCTTGCGGCACAAACCCCAAGACTTTATAGCACATAACACTTTCATCTCTGCCTAGACCTTATGTAGTGGTGTGGTTCAATACAGTCAAAGGCCTGTGATGAACTTCCCTACTCCCATTGGTCTGTGAATTACACAATACTTTCTGTCACATAAGCAGCTAAACAGAGCCACCTTGTGCAGTGGAGAGTGGAGTGAATGACAATTGAAATCAGGTTCCACTGACTCCACTTAAATGTATATCCTACGCTGCCAGGTGATCAAGCTCAAATCATGTTGTGATCAATACTGTCCAGCTCTAGAAATGTGTAAGAAATACACCTTTGTAATAAAACTAAATGAATAATGTTGGTTATGTGAATCTGACCTAAACCCTTTTTAGCTTTTTCACCTTGCAAAGTACAAGGGTTGCAAGTATAGTTGATTTTTTAATACATACAGTACAGAAATGCAAGTGCAACTGTGTTATTTGCCATACAGTAGACTTAAATGTTGTGATAACTTATGCATGGTTTCACATCCTGTATATTAATATTACTGATTTCTCTTCATATGGTCCAAGCTCACTGAGCACATGCTGATTCACTTTGCTTTCAGAATTTTAGTTTGGTGTTTTATTGTTACCACCCACCTACCCCCATCCCCACTTTCCATTTCCTATTCCTGTATAGAGCTCAGTCAAACCACAAAAAATGTTTTAATTTCCGTAATATAGTCCTAGTGGTGCTATTTGGTTTATGCAGTGCAGGGTGACCCTGGAGCTTATCCCCATGTCACAAACCAGGAGAACCTTGGATAAGACTCCTGATAAGATGGCACACACAAAAAGACTCACACAATGTTTTAAACAGAGGTCAGAAGCATGCCTCACATGTGAGTGTAATACAACTATTCACCATTAGGCTGCAGTGCCTAGTCATTAAATGACAAAAAGAAAGCAACCATGCAAATGGAAAACTGCATTACAGTGCTGCCTATTAAGGCATATTGATTTGTCTAAATATCCATAAATTAAATAACAAGTAGACATCAGAGTTGCATTACAAATATTACACATAACAAATGCAGACAATAATTAAAATATATAAAAATATTAAGATGTCATTCATAGTTAAGTAAATTTGTTAAACTATAGTTCTGAATTAGCATCTTTATACAAAGATTTTCTAGGCCTTTACATTTTGGATTTTGTATTGACATATGTCACACAATGTTCAGCGATTTTGGAATGCCATTTCTGTAACAAATGTCTAGGTCGTATCACATTTGAGAACCATTCTGTGAAAATTTACTGCCTCTATCTGCTTTACTTTATTCTGTAGGATGTGCAATGTGCATTACTTTAACAGAATATTATATTTACCTTTGTACATATTTGTAGCTGTTTGTTGGTGCTGTATAACAAAGTTAAAGGTTTCTGCTATCGATAGGTCTGTTTTTGTTTTGCCATTGTTAGTGACAGCAAAATGCACGCACCAGCACTCTGCAAGCCACTTGCAGGTCCGCTGTGGTTTTGCTCTGAGTCAAGGTGCAGGCCTTTCTGCGCTCTGGGCAGGCAGTGTGGTTTTGTCCCCTCCCCCCTCCTTCTGCCCCTAACCAAAGTCTTTGTGGCTTTTAGCAGGACATCTATGTTATTTCTACTGCACGCTACATTTCACACTACATTTCGAAACCAAAGTAGCAGCAGATAATATCGGCATGTTGTTTTCCATTGAGTGGCATTTTGTTTTTTTTTGTTATGTTTTCCTGTACACATTGTTTTATCACTGCCTGCAAAATCCAACAGCATTCAACAGAAATCACATGAACCCTTAATCACTCTCAGAGCAGAAATAAACCAGAAGTTTATAGACTCTGAAAATAGAACTATTCTAACTATTCACATGGATATGCCTTAACTAGTCCCTCAGAGCCTCACCAGGATTCTGATTCACACAGAGACTAACCAGGCCTCTTTATAGTGAAATGGACTATTAACTAGTTTCTGTTCAGATACACAGAGCCTGATCAGGTCCGTGTGCAATTAGAGAGAATTGCATAGGGCTTCTGTACAGTCACACAGAGACTGTATTAAGACGAACTTACAGGTGGCCCCGTATCTGGCCACGTCGCCCCAGTAGCATAGAATTAAAGAAATATGTTGAATGTTCCCCTGTCACTGTGATGATTAGGGAGGTTGTAATTATCCGGCTTCACTATTCACGATTTGGCGGAGTACCTCCAACTCCACCTAGTAGGCATACATACGAGGTGATTGAGGTGTGGATTGGTTTTGACCGTGTGTGGACTAATCATCTGGAAATTCAGATACAGCGTCCATATCGTCCATGATACACTTATAAAATTGTTGTGTTAAGGTTGAACGGTGGCTGAACTGTATAACTGTGGTTGAACCGTATAACTTGTTTCTCATGAGAAGAATCAGCTTATCGTGTCCCAAGAATTCTTGTCCTGGAATACTTACTCTGTTCAAGGACATTTGTTCTGCTATTTCTCTCCATGAGATGCTAACCCTGTTCAAGGAAGTTCATTTTGCTTCTTAGGGGCTTTCCTGGGAAGGAAGGGGAGGTCCAATATGTATTCCAACACGTGTTTTAACAATTAGTGTGTAGGCCGCTTATTTTGTTCTTAGATGTTTTCATGAGAAAGGGGAAGTTGATCAAGGATACCTGTCTAATTACTTTTGATTGAAACCATATCTAGCAGTTGGTGTGTGGGATACTGATCTTATCTAGAGAAAAGGGGAATGTGTTGATTATGGGAACTTGTTTTTTTTTTTTGTATTTTTAATTTTAACCGCAAGCTGGATTACCCGGACAAGATTGGAAATTTTAGAATGCCTTGCCTGAGGGGAGGGCTGAGCCTGGCCAGCTCGTCCCCTGCCCACACATAATGCCCAAAAATTAGTATAAAGGAAGGGGGAGATCTTAGTGTTGGTTGGAGCTCAACCATGGGACAGAGGGTGTATCGCCGGCACTTTCTCTGGACTCACTTGTTGATCTCCTACCAGGACTGAAACGGGCTCCCCAGTGTAAGAGTGAAGGTGGGTGATGATGGTACGTCCGAGTGTAAATAGCTTTGCAATGTTTATTTACTGATTTAATCATTATTGGGATTAATTATCATTTTATGAGAATCACAATAACAATATTATTTGGTACTTTCTATGTATGCATGTTTTATTGTCACCTTTTATATACTTATAATCAGTTATATATTGGCAGTTTGATTATTGTTTATGATTTATAATACCATTGGATATTACTTGTGATATGAAATTATTTTGCATTGCCTTTGATCCAATATTTTGGTATTGATTTTAATGCAGGGTTATTTTGTATTACTTGTAATAAAGCGTTTTTAGAAGCGGACCTAAGTGTGCCTGTTTGTTCCTTCGAAAAGCCCTATATCCCCCTCACGTCATCTTAAAACAGAGACTAATCAGGCCTCTTTATAGTGAAATGGAGTCTTCATTCTTCAACTCATTTCTGTTCAAATACACAGAACCCGATCAGGTCTGTGTGCAGTTAAAGAGAATCGCATAGGGCTTCTGAACAGTCACACAGAGACTAACCAGGCCTCTTTATAGTGAAATGGAGTCTTAACTAGTTTCTGTTCAGATACACAGAACCTGATCAAGTCTGTGTGCAGTTAGAGAGAATCACATAGGGTCTGTGTACAGTCACATAGTCTCACCAGGCTTCTATATAGTCAAAAGCAGTCTTACCAAGTCTGTGTACTGTCAAATAGAACCATATGGGTCCTTGTACAGTCACACTGTATCTCACAGGCTAAACTTCTATATAATGAAATGGAGTCTTACCAAGCCTTTGTAATGCCATACAGACCCTCCAGCCTCACCACACTTCTATACTGTTACACAGTCTCATCAGACCTCTTTGTAGTGAAACATAGTCTTATCTCGTTTCCATACTGTCACACAGAATCTTATGAGTCTATTTACAGTCACACAGTATCAAACAGCGTCTCTCTACAGTCGCATAGAGTCTCACCAGGCTTCTGGATAGTCAAATGGAGTCTTATGAAGTGTATGTTCTGTCAAACACCCTATGTCACTGGCTAGATTTCTGTATAATCATATGGAGTTCTACCACATCTGTGTACAGTTACACAGATCGTCACCCATGGCAGGATTATGGACTGGGCCAATAGGGCCGGTGTTCTAGGGTGGCCACAGAGCATTAGTTTTCATGAGTGATAACATTTATAGTTCAAACTATACACTATGATTCTTATATATAACCTGAGTAAACCACCAGGGCCTCATTTCCCGTGGCCTTCAGAATATATAGTACAAGTCGACCACTAGCAGGATGCTCAGGCCCCTTGGCATATACAGTGAGTGTTGACCCCCAAGGCTGTATACAGCGCAAGTTAATCATGAGGGCCCCTGGCCTATATAAAGCAAGCTGACCACCAGGGCCCCTGGGGTCTTTTCCACATGCAGTGAGTGTTAACTGCCATCATTCCCAGGCCCCCCCAGCATATACATTGCGAATTGACTACCTGGGACACTTGATACATACTATGCTCCTTGGTCCATACAGTGCAAGCTGAAAACAAGAGCACTTTATTAGAATATTATTATTATTCATTTGTATCCAAGACATTCTTATAATTCATTATACCACATTTATAAAGTATTAGTATATAGTGTTTCTCATGCATTATGAATGCTCTGGGAAGGTCTCATCTATAATGCACTAGAAATATAATAACTGCTTTAAGTAAATTGTTACCACATGCTTCTAGTAAAATTACCTGCTTGTATGGTGAAATAATGGCCCGAAATGCTAGTTTGGTAAAAAAAAAAAAATAAAAAAAAAAACTGTTTTTTTTTTTTTAACATACCAAGCAAGCTGAAATGTAACTAAGGTCTCAGTAATGGAGCAGACTCCACACCCTTTACTTGTGCCCTGCCCAGGGACTCTGACCTCATGGAGTCTATGTACAGTTACACAGAGCCTCACCAGGCCTCATTATAGGCAAATGCAGCCTAAACTAGTCTGCATACAGTCAAACAGAGTTCAAAATATCTCCTGATCCTTCATTTGCCTGGGAATACTGAGCACTAGACAGGAGGCAATCATCTGGAACCCCTCCTCCCCCCGAGACACCCAGGGTGCCGGATGATTGAAAATGCCTCCAGGCTAGTGTTCAGTATTCTCAGAATCATGTATGCAGGGGGTAAAATGGGTACTTACCAGAAGGAAGCAGGACAAAGAGTCAACAGGAAGAAAGGGAGGGGTCTTCTGAAATGTTGGAGATTTTTTGGGTGCTATGATTCTGAAAAATGTCATTAATGCAGTGGAGAGAGGTTCCAATGATTTTTTTTTCTATGTGTAGGGGCTTGCGGTCTTTGATTTTGCAGTTCCCAAACCAGACATTGATGCAGCTGGTCAGAACACTCTTCATGGTAAGGAAGAAGTATTCCACTCAGCTGCCTCAGGAACTGACAGGCACAAATTGACAATTTGTGTAAATATTTGTGCAAATATGTTAATGCATTCATATGGATAAATTGTTGCATATTAAACATTTTTTCCAAAACATTTAAGGCTACCATCTGCACCTTTTAGCATGCAAGCAAGCATAATTAGCCCCTATTATATTATGCTATTATTTTGTTATAACTGTGCCGTTTGTAAATCTGTTTTAAGAAACAACCCACATAATGGTGCATTTTAATGGCCGAGATACTTTAGGTTGCTTGACATTCCCCTTGACCACAGTGTGTACTTCTGCCGTCATCAACAGCAAACAGACCCCCGTTATTTTCCACTCCTGTTTAGGAGGCCTAGGTTCACACATCTCACTGCAGACAAACCACATGAAAACTCAAGTTTCCATACACACGACAGCAACACAAACAAGCTTGACTCATTGTAACAGTCACAAAGCTACCTATTGCACCTACAGTAGAGCTACCCAAAGCTACCTCCACACAATAGCCTAGTAGCTTCAGAATAGCTTTACTATACAGTATAATCCTATAAAAAATACAGGGATATAACCAGCAGAGACTTTAGAGTAATATTCAATTATTTTAGAGTAATATTAAATAGTTTTGTTAATAGGTTAATTAATAGGTGCTTTTACATGGGTGTCTTGTGATACATTCCTGTAGCATTTATACAGAACAATTCAAAAACGAAGACAAAGAAAGAAAGCCTGGTGACAACAGAGAGGAACCAAAAGCTCTCAAGTAGGGAGAAAAAAAAACCTCTGAGGGTCCAAGGTCAATTGGACCCTCCCCCCTTTCCATTATAGGAAAAAAAGAATGCGCTTGCTTGCTGAAACCAAGGTGCAAACTGGGGTCACGGTCAAAGTCCACGAATGACTCCATGCTGGCCTGTGTAGGGTGGCAGATTGAAGGCTGCACCCACCATGTTACAGTTCCTAAGTTGCATCCACAATGTCACCCCTCCATGGGACTGCAGGACTGAAGCTCAGATGGTGCCCACCCTGTGTGACAGACAATTCAAGCTGCTGCATTTTCAATACATTGCATGGTGTTTAGTATGTAGTTTATGCTACCAGATAATGGAGCATTACAATAATCTAACCTACTGAATGCAAAAACATGTATTAGTTTCTTACTGTCTTAAATAGTATGGTAAGGTTACATAGGTGCAGGAGGCACACCATCGACAATCCACATTGCATCCAAATGCAGTTTGAATTAGAGGCTTGTATTTATGGTGATGGCTAAGTTTCGGACTGAGCTGTTGAGGGAAAAGTCGGATGATAATACGTGGCCTGAAGGCCTTGAATTAATTAGGGAAATCTCAAAGGGAAGTATAGTAGTTGGCACTCAAATCATATTCATAAGAGTTTTCAAAGATCTATCCATCTTGCCATCTAACTTCGACACCACTTATCCAGTTTAGCATTGCAATGAGATTTTAAACTTTTCAACCCATCCATCCATCCATCCATCGAACTTCATGAGCCTGGAGTCTGTCCCAGGCAGTAGAGGGCATGGGCCTTTTAAAAGGAAAATTAAAAAATAATAGTTTTATAATGTGTATTGTGAACTATGAACGAGCATGGGTCCGACACCATGTTACGGAAATATTTTTCCCATCTTTAGAAATAATATTGTATCTATTTTTGTTCCATTAATGCCACCTGCTGGTCTAGATTATGCTAGCTACAAATCAAAAGTGATCATGGTGCAGTGTATGTGTCATTATTGATAAAGGAACTAATAACAAGGCAATGGTTCCCTCTTGTGACAGAACAGCATTCTACATTCTACAAGTGAGGCAAATAGCACATTACAAACATTCATGCTGTCAAGGAATCAACTAGGCATAAGCACAGCTAGGCTGACCTTCCAATGAATGCCCAGGTACAAATATAAGCAGTATTGGTGCAGGAGCTACACAACAGTGATGAAGTAACTAATAAAGTATGAAGCTAAAATAAGACTATTGAGGGGCCAGTACATGCAACATAACAGCCTAGAACAAAGAACATAAAGAGCCATCAGGTTAGTAGAGGAGGGATTCTGCTGACTGGTTTGACACATGAATTCCGATGGTTTGACAGCTCATTCCACCATTGGGAACCATGTGGAGTGACACTTTTCACACAAAGGAGGGAGCACTTTGTGAAATGTTCATCTCTATTGGGAAGCATTTAATAATATCAATGTTTTGTGGCTGAATAAACTACAATGGCAGATGACATCATTTGAAATGCTGATAAAAGCAAAAGGACTGATGTCAACCTGCTCCAGGCAGGGCTGTAAGCAAAGCCATACGATACAAAGACGAGAGAAATGAATGGGAGGCTTTATATGGGATAAGAGTGAAGATGGGCAAAATGGATACAGTGTGGCAGAAAAGGGTAAAATACACATCATCATAAAGGAAAGACAAGAAAACATTCACAAATCGAAGTCTTGGAAAGACCTACAACGCTGTGTGGGCTCTGGTATGATCTTAGAGCATCTTTATAGGTCGGATTATAAACAAAACAATCTTACAATTCTGGTGATGAGATACAGGTGAGCTGAAGGCAAGGATATGGCAACAGAGTATGCTTTAAACAAGTTAACATATTTAAGAGGCAAACAGAGACTAACAACAGAACTGGTACCTCAGACTCGAACTCATTATAACTCAAATTTCTTAAAAATCAAACAAACCAGTTCGAAAAAAAATTACCTAAAGCTCGATCTGAATCTCAGAAGTCAAACCGCCGACCTAAGAACTTGTACGCGAGGAAATGAGTCACGTGGCACGTCTCTCAGCGGAAACAAATGGTAAAGCTTCAGTCTCAGCCTCGCATTCGCTGTGATTGTCAGGTTCCATGCGGGCGAGCGGGGTAACAAGCAAGCTGAGCCGTGATTACGGGTAGAAGCAGGGGTTTATTAGAAGGGACACAGACAGCACACGGCAACAAACTTCAAACATCAATGACAGATCTGGGGAAACTAACTCAGTCGGTGGAGAAGTCACTGGGGCAGTCACGGGGGAAGCCAGGGCAATCCCCGAGGGGTCCCACTCAAGCTCCCCCTCCAACTCCACTATGGAGGGAGGAGCGTCAGAGCAGCAGTCTAGGACCTCCTCAGGGACAGGGGCCTCGGGCGGCACTGTCTCAGGCACAGCAGGGGCCACGGGGAATGCTGCAGGGGCCGCAGGAGTCACAGGGAGCACAGGGGACTGGGCAGGAGGCGCAGGAACAGCCTCGGGCGGCACGCCAGCAGGGGATGCCGCAGGAGCAGGAGATGACACAGGCACCTCTGGGGGCGCCGCAGGGCCTTCCTCCTCTGTGGGAGGAGCCAGCTCTGACTGCAAATGGAGCAGCTCCCTCAGGGTCTCCTCTGCCTTGGCTAGCTGCTGGAGCTGGGATTTGGGGGTGACAGCGGCAAACTCCCTCCGGAGTTGCTCCAGGAGCGGAACTGCTTCTGGGGAGTCTCTTACGGCGGGTTCCCCAACAACCCGCCAGTACCGTCCTTGGAGGGTGAAAAACCTCTGGGCTGTCTCCAGGCAGGGCTGCTGCACCACTGGCACTGGAATCACAGGGGGCGCTGTGGGCACTGCAGCCTCCGGAACCATGGGGGCCGCTGCAGCTGGCACCGCAGATTCGTAGCCAGCAGGGGGCACCACAGCAGGGGGCTCGTGCGTGGCAGCAGGAGGCACAGCAGCAGGGGGCGCTGGTGAGGCTGGCAGGACGGGCATGGCAGACAGGACAGGCGAGACGGGTAAGGTGGCAACATCAGGCAGGAGGGCCGCGGGCAAAGCGGAGTCGGCCGGAGGGGGGTCGAGCACCTCAACCAGCGCATCCCGAATCGGCGCTTCCCGATGATGCGTGGTCCCTTTAAGGGATCATGGGACCCACGGGATAGCATCCAATACAGCCCTGATTCCCACATATTCCAGGTGGCCACCCTGGAATATGGAGGCTGGTGGAGATGGTGGCTGCACGGCTGTGGTGATCCCCACAGGCTGCTGGCTCGGGAGGGGCTCCTCCCAACATTTAGCGAGAGAGAGGCTGCAGGGAGAAAGCAAGCCCCCAAACAGATCGTCGAGGCTTGTTTTTGTCCTCTCTTCTTGCGCCTCTTTTTTCGGCTTTGGCTGGTCTGTCGAGGCAGGGCTGTCGTGGAGAGGGTGAGTGGCTGGAGCCGCCTCTCCGTTACCCTGTCGAACAGCTGCCGGAGGTTTTCGCGCGCATCTGTGAATACGTGCGCTTCCGTGAGCGGGGTGATCTCCTTCAGGAGGGTCCCGCTCTGGCTGGCTAGATCCAGAGCGCCGGGGTCCTCCTGAACCTCCGGCTGGTTAAGCCAATACATCACTTCTTGCAGCAGACCGATATGTGTGTCCCCGGTCTTGTCCTTGTCGAGATCCGTCATTCTGTCAGGTTCCGTGAGGCCGAGTGGGGTAACAGGCAAGCTGAGGTTTATTAGACAGGACACATACAGCACACAGCAACAAACTTCAAACATCAATGACGGATCTGGGGAAACTAACTCAGACGCGGACTAAATACACAGGACAGGCGGAACATAACAGGCAACAGGTGATTACAATTGGGAAGTAACACGAGGTAACGAGGTGGGCGTGGCACACACGAGGATAGTACGAGCCTGGCGTGACAGTGATAGCACCGTGCATGTTTTCAACTGAATACATATATTTAGACAGTAAAAATACATTTAGACAATGACAGACAATAACAGTAATTATTATTATATAATAAAATACATTTAAAAATAAAGATTTCTCATTCATTATTTTAATATTAATATTAAATCATAAATACGTTTAATTATAATATTATTATAGGTAAACGTATTCATGATTTAATATTAATATTAAATCGGGATATTGTTGTGTCGAGCGGGGACGGAACGGAGACAAAGGCGCAGAAGTCAGGGTATCCGGGAATACGGAGTTTAATTACAGGTATGGCAGGCAAAACTCAGACGGACAATACAATGACCGGACTGGGGAAACAAACTGAAACGCGGACTAAATACAGAGGACTAATGACAACAAC
>JAODJW010000002.1:18476430-18492128 GCA_026777045.1 Hyperopisus bebe | reverse complement strand
ATAACAAAATAGGTCACTTGAATGACGAGGAGTGACAGCATTCACAAATATTTCCATTCATTTATCCATATATACAGTACAGATGGCATCATCTGAACCATACTCCACAATGTAACAGTACATCAAACTTGTATTCCTCAGATACATGTTGTGGGTGATTTTTTTTTTTTTTATCTCTCTCTCACACTCACAAAAACACACATTTTCCTGAGTTCAATAAAGATGCAGCTGAGCCAAGTACCTGATGTAACACTTAGATGCTATTTTCTGGGCATTCAGTCAGTTGCAGTCACACAGTTACACAGGATGTTTCAACACTTTCTCAAACATTTGGTCTAGAATTCTGATGGTCATGCAATTTTTGAAAAATCTTCTTTTAAAAATGACCCACCTGGCAAATGTAGTAAAGGTTTCCTGGAAGATAAGTATGCTTTTTTTTAACTGACCTTAATCACAGAAGTTTATATTCAGTGATCAAGAGGCTACAAAAAGCAAACTGCAAATGATGGACCAGGATGTGGCTGCTGGATTATACAGTAAAGAGTGAGAAATGAGCACAAAATTCTAAAATGTGTTATTGTGTGATGTCATATTCATATTCTGACGGAACAGCTTAGAATTCTCAATACGTCACTCGCGCACAACATCACGTGGTCTCTACCGCTGATGCCAAATTAGTATAGAAACAAAGAGGGTTCCTTGTGTAACATAGCGTAATATAACTGCTCATAAAAAAACTTAACGAGTAACATTGCAAAATAATAATAAATTAACCGCAATTAAGTCATAACTTCATTGATTGCGATGATTGTTTTCCACGGTATTGAAACAAGATTGCATTTCACGTTGCATTGCATATGTATATATGTGTGTGTGTGTGTGTATTACTAATATTTTTGTATTATGTGGCAGGGCGCCGGCATGACGGTGTGTCTGTTTGCCGCGGTTACTCTATACATGTGTGTCAAGTGTGTGTTTTATTGATTTCTGGAACCACCCCTCTGCTCTCTTCAGCAACGAGTGTGTCATTGTGGTTTGCTTGTGCAAACTCAATTTCCTTGAGTGAAATTGCCAAGGTGGCCTAGTCGGTTCTCTTAATATTTTGTCATATTGTATAAAAATTTCCCTTCGCGCCACCCATTATGATTTGATCGAAATCATTTTGTGTAATGTTTTTGGTTTAGGCAGTCTGTGAGTTTCTGTGAACTTTCGGCAAGCTCAGAAATATTCCCAATTAATTGATCACGGCAACTTGCGAATAATCAAAACGGCGGATGTCAAATGCGCGAATGTGAAGGGATTACTGTATGTATTAAAACATAAATTGTTTATAGATTTCACTTGTGTAATAAATTATGGCAACACATACTATTTATCAATCTTTTAATTGCTTGAGTGAAACTTGTACATTTGTTTAAAGGTTTCTCTTTTTGGTTCATAGGTTTTTCAGATACTTTTGTGACGGGTCTTCTCCATACTTGTAAATGACAAGATGAGTCATGGAGCCAGAGAGCATTCTAAACCTGGATGAGGTTCAAAAACACCATCCCTAAAATGTGCCATACCTGCTGTAATATATTTTATAAGCATTAACACAATGGAGTCAGTCATCAAACACTTTAATAAAAATCTTGTTAGTATGGAGATATTACTGTGATCATTATCATGATATTCATTTTGCCCATATCATCCACCCCCTATTGGCTATTCATAGTTTTGTATCACTTGACTGGGTCAGAGACCTGGGGGGTATTCCACGAAGCAGGATTAAGCGAAAGTCTGACTTATTTCGACAGGTCAGTCTTATTTAAGTTAGAGTTCCGTTCCATTAATGCGTCTTAAATGAATCCCCGCTGAGTTACCATTGCAATTTATACCTGCGAATAAGTCTGCTCCGGACCAGGCTAACTGTCTCGCTTAGTTAAGCGTTGTCTCAAAGAACGGCCGACGTGTGGGAACAGATTCCCAAAAGATCGTTCCCACGGACGAAATTCCGCAATCTTACTACTCATGTCATGTAATCTGTTGAATTATGTGTCCTCATCTGACATATTTAACATTATCTGATTGAATTATTTTATTAATCTGTAAGGTGTACCAAAATGACATGATTTTGTTTGAGTTTGAGTTAGCGGGAGAGTGAGCCTTATTTAGACGTATATAAAAAAATGGAACCCTGTAGTCAGTGCTGTGAGTAAAAACAAGATGAGAAAGCAGAGAATAAAAACCATCTTTTCGGAAGTAATCCTCTGCGCGATACTTCCATAATATGGAGAACAGAGCTGATATTGCTACATAATCAATATAATAAAGCCTATAAAATCACGTCTCAGCTTTCCAATTAATTCCAAGATAAAAGCGTACACATATTAAAGGTCAAACATGAAATCCAATGTCTGAAATTGGAAAAAATCCATTGAAATATGAACAGGAAAATATTTTTATATTTTGTTTAGTCACAATATTTGAGAGTTTATTATTAGGATAGTTATTTGTGAAGATTCCAATACGAATGCTCCTTACGTAAACTCTTCTTGGGCGATCATTACTTTTATCTTAATGCAGCTATAACTGAGAAATACTGTTAGTTTTCTTCCCCGAAGGCACATGCCCCAGATTTTATGTACTATGAGGTATTACCCGTATATTATGAAATTGTCCCATTTTGAAAAATAACACAGTGGTACCTGAGTACTCAAACTCAGAACTCAAATTTCTTAAAAGTTGAACCAACGAGTTCGAAGAAAAATGACCTAGAATTCGATCTGAATCTCAGAAGTTGAACCGTGAACGCCGACCTAAGATCACTTGTACGCGTGGGGAAATGAGTCACGCGGCATGTCTCAGCGGAAATAAAGGGTGACGCTTCAGTCTCAGCCTCGCATTCGCTGTGATAGCATCGTTTGTTGGTGATAGTCCTTTTTTAATTGAAAATATCAGGTAATACACTGTACTTTATCTTTTTGGTAGCCATTGCACATTGTTTGGATACATTTCTTATTTTACAAATTTGTCACGCCCGGCTCGTATGATCCTTCTGTGTGCCACGCCCCCATCGTTAACCTGGTGCGATATCCCCATGTCATCAGCTGTTTCTTGTTATTGCCAATTAGCCATGTGTCCGCGTTCAGGTATGTTTCCCCAGTCCTGTCATTCCGTGTTGTGCATTGTTTGTAAGCAATAAGCCCTGTGTTCTTGGATTTCCGTCTGCCTGACCCTGATTCCGCGCTCCCTGCTCGCTCGTCCTGTGCGAGGTGTGACAAAATTACTGTTTTTATAAATGTGCTTAGATGTGTTTAGTATATGCTGCTCTTGTTTTACCCTGTTCATTTTGTGTTTTAATGCTAAAAAAAAAAAAATATATATACATACATTTCAGTGTGATTTTTTTGGGGCCGGGAACCAATCAATTGGTTTCCCATTGTTTCTTATGGGGAAAATTTGATCAGAACTCCAACTTTTTAGGATTCGAACCCGAGTTCTGAGGTACCACTGTATTTAGCACTGATCCACAATGATGTATAACAATAGGTAATTACACATTTTCTGTATGATGTGAACCAGTCCACGAATCTCAAAAGGTTGTAACCTCTAATCAAGGCTGTAGATAATTTATACTTTACTAGAAAAAATGACCAATTGATTGTATCCATTCATCCATTTTCCACCGCTTATCTGGGGTAGAGTCACAGGGGCAGTAGTCTAAGCAGGGACGGTGAGACTTCTCTCTTACCAGCCACCTCCTCCAGCTCCATGGTGGAATACCAAGGTGATCCCAGGCCAACCGAGAGATATCTCTCCAGCATGTCCTGGGTCTGCCCCGGGGATTCCTTCCAGTTGGACATGCCTGAAACACCTCCCCAGGGAGCCATCCAGAAGCCATCCTAGACAGATTCTTGAACCACTTCAACTGGCTCCTTTCGACACGGAGGAGCAACATTTCTATATGGAGCCCCTCCCGATTGTCTGAGCTCCTCACCCTTTCTCTAAGGCTGAGCCCAGCCACCCTGCAGAGGAAGCTCATTTTGGCCACTTGTATCTGTGATCTCATTCTTTCGGTCACTACCCAGAGCTCATGGCTATAGGTGAGGGTAGGAACATAGATCGATTGGTAAACTGAGAATTTGCCTTCTGGCTCAGCTCCCTCTTTACCAAAACAGAACTCCCAATGCTGCACTCATCCATCTATCTGTCTCCTGCTCCCTTTTTCCCTCACTCATGAACAAGAGATACTACTCACCCCGAGATACTTAAACTCCTCCACTTGAAGCAGTACCTCATCCCCCAGGGCAAAAAAAGGGCAATCCACCCTTTTCTGGTTGAGATCGGTGGCCTCAGCTTTGGAGGTGCTGATCCTCATGTCGGCCACCTCACACTCAGCTGCAAACCCCCCAGTGCATGCTGAAGGTCACAGCCTGATGATGCCAACAGGACCACATCATCTGCGAAAAGCAAAGATGCAATTCTGAGGCCCCTGAACTGGACCCTCTCCAGCTCTTGGCTACCCCTAGAAATTCTGTCCAAAAAAATTTTGAACAGGCAGACCTGGCAGAGCCTAACACCTATCAGGAATGAGGAACTTACTGCTTGCATTGTGAACCAATGTTTTGCTCTGTTTGAGCTTGATGGCTCGTAACAACATACCCCATACCCCATACTCCTGGAGCACCCCCCACAGGACTCCCCCCTAGGGACATGGTCATATGCCTTTTCCAAATCTAGAACACACATGTATGCTGGTTGGGCAAACCCCCACAAACCCTCCAGTAACCTCGTAAGGGTGAAAAGATGATCCAGTGTTTCGTGACCAGGACAGAATCCTCATTGTTCCTCCTTGATCTGAGGTTCGACCAGTGGACGGACCCTCCTCTCCAGTACCCCGGCATAGACCTTCCCAGGAAGGCTGAGGAGTGTGATAACCCTAAAGCTGGAACACATTTTCCTGTCCCCTTTCTTAAACATTAGGACCACCCCCCCAGTCTGCCAATCCAAAGGCACTGTAATTGGTTTCATCGTGAATGAAATAACAGCAGTGAAAGCCCTGATGGCATTTAGATGTTCCAATGGCTGTTCCAGAGAAATCCCTAGACCTGCTCCACACATGATCACCAAAGGAGGCATGTGGCTTCCTTCCTGAAACACTGGTCAGTCCAGCATTTAGGGTCACTCCCTCCTCATGTGTCACCAAGGGCATCTGCCACAAGTCAAGTGGCTTTTATTGTAATTTCAACCATATACAGTGAACTATACGGTACATAGTGAAATCAGACAGCGTTCCTCCAGGACCATGGTACTATGTATAACTACATCAACACAGGACTACATAAAGTGCAAGTGTGCAAAATGTGCAAACATTGCAAAAACCCATACTGGATGAGTAAAAGTACTGGGTGTTTTTCACTAACCTGATTTATAAGATTCTAAATTACCAATGTAAATTAAATTGATTATTGAAATAGATATTTAAAATAAATTACCTAATTCTTCAATACAACTGTCATATAGTGTTTGCTGCTGTGTATTCTGCCAAACAAACTGGCCCTGAAAGATCTCCCTTCATGCATTTCCTCATGAAGCCAGCAGGGGGCAGCCGCAGCATTACTTTGGGCTCTAAAGCACAAATTGGACTTTTCCACTGCTGTGAATCTGTCCCAAGAGGAGGAAGATGAACCTCTTTGTCTCAGTGCTAGTGACTGTAAGGCCATTTCCTTTGCAATTTGGCTCAGAGTAATACAGCTGGTACTACAAGTCTTTGAAGGTGAAGATGCTGGAATGGAAGGGTGTTTTCCTGCTTTACATATATTATGTTTGAAAGTACTGATTCCCATTTCTGATTTCCAAAGTGACTACCAAATCATTAAACATTTGTTTTGCTTTTCAGCTGAACTACATAAATCACTCCTACCAATAAGCACAAATAGGAGCAGTAAAGCTTAGAAAGTTTTTTTAATACTGGAATCACAAACACAACTGACAGACAGCAGTTTTTTTTTTTTTACAAAACATCTGCAAGGCTTTGCTATTATATTTGTGTATTTTCTAAAATTCTGGATCCCAAAATGTTTGGTGAAAGAGGTTGTAGAAGGAAGGCATTCATTTATCATCAATTTATCATCATAAATTGTCAGATTCAAAGCCTGCTCCTCCCAAAATGGCATTGACACCACACATACAAGCTTAGTTTTGTAAAAACATAAAAACTATTCCTAACACAATGACATGCAGTCCAATCATTACACCTGCACTATTGGACTGCATATCACAGAGCTCCAAGGTTCCACATGAACATTAAACTCAGGAATAGACTTTATATTGTGCTTTTCCAGACCAGGCCCTGTAGCTTCCAGTGCATTTTGATTAGCACTTAAGTGACCCCTGAAACACCAGCTGTGGTAACTGTGCCCTATTAATTACATCAGTGGAGTAAAAATACACAGGACTCTAACACACAAGGGACAGGGTTTAGTCCCTCTGTTTCACATACAAACTATGAAATGAACTGTAAACAGGGAGAAGTTTTAATGCAACTTAAATGCAGCAATTGAAATTGACTTCCATCTCCTGACTACAAACACACACGCATACAAACATCAAACACGGATGGATGATAAAGATGAAAACTTGTCTTCATCCTTCCTCAAGGCCCTTTGGCTTGGAATTCCACAGTGTAATGAACTTTATCAGGTTACTTCCAGTGTCCCAGGCTTCCAGTTTGTGACTTCACATTTCAGTAGAATGACTGAGATAGACTACATGTACCCATCCAAGATTCAAACCAGCAATGTTCTGGCCACGTTGGTAAAATCCCCCCAGCCCAATTATGTGGGTTCAGCCCTATACTCCGTCTCTGATGTGTTGTCGGAACTACTAATAGAAATGAATTTTAATAAATAAATAATCATTAAAAACAATCTGGGATTCTGTGTGCATCTGATTGTACCAACCAACCCAATGTAATAAAACTTTTTAGCCCTAAAAAAAGTTTTTTTTTTGTTTTTGTTTTGTTTAGGAAGTACTATCATTTGTCATAATAAATAATTATGAAGTAGAAATTAAACATGTAATACATACTGAACACATTCTATCTTTGCATTTGAGCCCTACTAATATATATTTATATATTTCTTTTTTTCATATGAAGTGAAACCTACCCAGAAGATTTAGTTTTGGGCACAGATTCCCTCTTATCTTAGGTATACAACCAGCTCCCACATGCACCACAAGTATCACAAACAATACACATCACTTGCTACTATAAAACGGAGCAGTGTTTCATTAAATGAGATGAAGTCTCTTTCCATTCTATTTCTGTCCACATCACCTTGTCATGAGCTGCTTGCCATTCCTAGCACCATGTCCCTCTGGTTCAACAATACTGAACCTCAAACTTTAAAAAAATTTTTTTTTTTCATTCAACACCAACATAGGTAGATGAGGCACGTGCCATGATATTCATTCAGTCTGAAGGATCCCAGTCCAGAGGCCCTTTTAGTTTGTGATCTAGGGGAATTCTATTTGGTGATTTTCAATATTTTTCTTCTTTAATAACCAGGGGGAAAGTCACACACTTACCCAGAGGGTATACCAAGCATGTCCTTCACAGGTGTATTGCACCTGCCCCCATTTGTTCTCGACCTATAAGGCTTCTCCTCTTAAAAAAAATCCCCAGCATGTGTATCACATTTGGGTAACCAATCCCAGAGCAGTTTGCTGCACGATAATGGAATTCAGTAAACAATTCATACAAAATACCTAAAACCCTGAATACAACAAAATGCTAATTAATACATTACTTAGATTAGATAAATTAGTTGAAGACAAAAAATGTGACAGTTATGTTTTGAAACATTCACATTGATAATCTGACCTGCATAAATAAGTGAGACGGACAAGCTGTAAAGGCACTTTCCCCTCTGAAGTTTCCAGAACATTCTAGATGACAACAGTCATTAAACTGTCTGAATAAGACCTCACTATGCAAATTGCTGGATTGGGCTTCAAAAGGAAATATTACATAAAATATTGCATCAAAATTTGCCAATTACATGTAGTGTACATGCAGTGTAAAAATAACTAAGAAACTGCTTGGCAGACATCAATGCCCCGGATTTACAGCTTACTTCGTCGTACTTTTACACAGCTATACACAGAAGCACTTTTAGTGAAGGAATGCAGGCAATGTTTTCCCTATCAGAAATTCACTAAATAAATTAAATTTTCTAAAATTTAAATCCCTAACCTACCCCACCTGTTACATACTATGTACTCTGTACATAATTATAGTTAAAATGAAAATGACATAATTGCTTTACTAAACGGTTGCATGTAAAAACACTTTCTTTCATATTCTGATGTAAATTGCTTTACGGCAGCATTGTCATATTGTCATGGCAGATGGAGGTACTGTATAAGGTTACAGCAGAAACAGGTCTCAAGTCTCTTAAAGATCAGTGTGCTTAAAGGGACTCCATTAGGGAAGAAGTGATTGTGATTAGCATGATGCTAACAATGACTTCAGAGAAGAAGTGGATGTGCTTTTTATAACACTAACATTTTCTCACAGGAAGGAGAGGTTGTGCTTACTGCAGTGCTAACAGCCCTCTTGAAGATGGGTAGCACGTGCTTTTTAAGATGCTAACAGCATTCCCACAGGAAGAGAAGGCTATCTTTAGCATGATGCTAATAGGCCTCTCACAGGAAAGGGGTAATACGTTTAGCGATAAGGTTTCCAGAGCTCTGGCAGGAAGGTAAGCATGTCCTTTTTGGAATGCTACCCAGTGCTCTCACAGAAAAGGGAAGCTATGTTTAATGCAATACTAACTGTGCTCTTACAGCAAGGAGAAAGACACAAGGCCCTTAGGAGTTAAATGTACTGACACTAGTATTGATTGATGGAAGACCACTCAATAAGTAAAAAAAAAAAAAAAAAGTCGCTTCAGTTTTTCGTCTTTTGTTATGCTGTTAAAACATTTTTGTTATTGTTATTCTTTCATTTTTCTTCTTGCCAACAGCTTTTGGTCTTAGTAAAAATTGGTAAAAGGATGTAAATTTCAGCAACCGTCCCGACTAAATATGGCACATTCGGCACAATTCACCCCGAGAATGTCACTAACATTTAGCTTTACATGGAGCTTAGCTTTTTCTTTCTTCAAATCAGCTTACATATACCAAGTCAAATTTAAGTGTTACTGTGCAGTAATAGATCTCACCACATGGGGGCAGCACATATGGCCAGGAGGAGAAAGACAGTGATGGAGTGAGATGCAGACAGCTGGTTGACGCCTGATGTAATGCGATTCCCATGGCCCTGATTGGGCCTGGTCCACTTAGTTCCAGTCCTGTCCCTGACACGGGGAGGTTTATTTGGACTGGGTGGGTTGCGGGCAGGTTTACTATAAGGTGGAGAGGGAGGCCCAGAGCCTGGCTCATCGCTATACCTGTCACCACCATCTCCACCCCCTGACCCACTTCCTTCTTCACCTGTACCGAGGGAGAGAGGGAGGTCAAAGGTTAAACTGAGGCTGACATACATGTATTTGTGTTTCCAATGGTTTCATGTACAAAGCTGAAGCATGTTTATGTGTGTTTAGGGTTTGGGTTTGTGGATGCATTACTCACTATCCATAAAGTCACTGTCCTGTCCAGCCTGGGCCTGTCTTAGCCTGTTGGTAGCAACACGGAGTTCCATAATCAGCTGCCGTGTCCTCACATCCGGTCGCGCAATATCCACTTCCACCTCCGGGTTGTTAATCTGACTGACCAGCCCATCCCTCGTCACATCTGGGAGGTACCTGTGAAAACACCTCATGCTTTAAAAGTCTCACTCACAAACGCACCCAAGTTACAATTATGAGCCAAGAATCATGAATAGTGAAGCCAAAGGAACACTGGACCTTAAAACGTGTAAGTAATAGAGGTGGAAATCCTTGGCACCAAGGAAATTCGATTCAATTATGATTATTGAGGGAACGATTTGATGCATCGGAAATAACCAATATGTCATCTCTAAGGCTAACATTACTTTTTACTTTTTTTTTTTTACAGAGTCTTGATCATGGCCACAATAGCTTGAAAAAGGAATGACTTTTTCAGCTGCAAAACAGAGGCATTTCCCAAATGCATCATAAGGTTAAGATTATCTTAACCAAGCATTCTGTGGTACAAAACAAGGGCGAGCTTCCCAATGCATTGTAGTACAAAGATCAAGTAGCTCTTCCCTTATGAAGATTAATGAACCTTTCCCTGACATCCTACTTTTTGGAAATTCACGTGCTGCAGGTGCTACTGTGCCTGTGACTGCAGCATGTGTATGCCAGAGCATGCAGTATGGAAGTAGGAGTATCTTTATTTTACCCCCAAGAATCAATTTTGAAAGAAGCCTTATGAGCCTCCTAATGAAGTTCACTACATTGGGAAATTCAAAAAAAATTGAGGATGACAGATCGAAGCATTGAATCTCCAGATTATTAATCAGTTTATCACGATGCATCGAGACATCTTTATACCCTTAGCAGGCAAATGGAAGAAAGAAGGGAACATTGTCTTAATGCAGTGTTTTCCAATCAGGTCCTTTGGGACCCACAGACAGTTCATGTTTTTGCTCCCTCCCAGCTCCCTATCCACAGCAAAAATGTGGACTGTCTGTGGGTCCCGGAGGACCAGGCTGGGAAACACTGCCTTTATGTGAGACTAACCTCCCTGTGCTGAGGTCTTTTTCTTTGTCCTTTCCTTCTCCCCTATTTACTATCTCTTCTCCTCCACTGTCTTTCTTACCGTCCTCTTGCCTGCCCATTCCAGCATTTGTCCTCATTTGTTACATCAGCAGCCAGGTTGTCATCGTTGCAGAGTGTGTGTGGAAGTGACACCCAGAAGCCCTTCATAGGACGCAGGCGTTCTTTCAGGTCCAGTACCTGGGGCGGAGGTTACACAGATGTGATTCAAGGTCAGAGGGTAGAAAAGACAGAATTAAATCAATGGCACCTGATAAGTACACAGGGGGAAACTAGCAGCACTGCAAAAGTATTGTAAAGGCATGGACTAGAGTATACAAGATTGTCAAAAATTGTCATCCACCATATGTAATTCTAATAAAAAATGAAGATTAAAAGCAACCTAATAACTCCAAGATATTTTAGGTAGACCACTGCTTACAGAATTGGAGTTCACTTAAGCCAGTGAGCCTAAGGCCTAAGACCCCTTAAAACCGCTGCACCTCAATGTGAGACTTCTTCATATGGCTACAGGGAAAAACAGTATTATGAGTGTAAATTACTCATTAAAGATTAAACTAAAAGGAAGTGTGGCCTTTTCCTCACCAGACGGTCCAGGTTGGTGCCGGCAGCCGTAGTGGGTTTCTCTTCAGGGCTATATGTGCGAAATGGCCTCCTGTTGCCCCCTTGCTCCCTGGGGGAGCGCCGTGACCGGCTGGGGGCAGGACGGGGGCTGCCACATCCCTGGAACACCTGGAGAAAGAGAAGACCAAGCCACGGTGCCCATTGTATGTTATCCATTGATAGAGTCTGCAAGACACTCTAGTGTCTGCAAGTCGTATTTTATTCTACAAACAAGATAATCAACGTCCACGCACAAAGTGCTGTGGTCCTCACAGGAAAATACAGCATCCAAGATTTCACAGTTATCTGCCTCCATCTCACCAATTACCATTTTGCATTGTTCCACACCTCACTTCCTTTTCCTCGTCCCACATCCTCATTCCCTTATAATCAGAATTTTCGTAACACTTTACTTGATGGGGCACAAATAATATAGTATTATGTTACTTTAAATTACTTATGTATTAATTAACTACAAACTAAGTCTTATTACATACTGATCACTTGCTCATTCATCATTAATGAATCTTGACATCTTTTATCTCAAGTAATTACTGTATTTGTTACTATATCTGTTAATTCTGTAATGCTTTACATTAAATGGAACCATATAATACCTTTATAATGCATTCGTAGAACATTCATTGCACCTTCATAATGCATTCATAGAACATTCATAAGCAGCGTGTAAGTATACCTTAACATCATATGATAACAAACATTATAATCATATAATTGTATAATGTTTGCTATTAGTGTATATGAAAGTTGTTAAGGTGTACTTATGTGCTGGTAATTAATGTTATATGAATGCATAATGAATGCATTATGAAGGTGCAGTTAATATAAAGCATTACCATTTATTCTGTAAACCTTTGTAAACTAATGGAGGAACAAATAACATACATTAAACATTGATCTCATGTTTGTTCTTCATGAATGAATCACGGTGCATTTTTTTCTCAAACAGTTACTATATTTGCTACTATATCTCTTAATTCTGTAAAACTTTGTTAACAATGAAAGGAACAAGTAACGCAAAACACAAGTAAAATACTGAACAAGTGAACTACGAAAGGAACAAATGAAAGAAGTACTAAGGAACTACTGAAGGAAGAAGTAATGAATAATACAAGTGAAACACCGATCTCATGTTTGTCTATGTTTTGCCCACTCCCTCAACTCAGTGCCCCAGTAGCTCACCTTGGTGGAGGTGGTGACACTGTTCTCCTGCATGTGCATTATGGCCTCAGAAACCTTGACTGCAATGGAATCAGCTGCCAGCTCCATGTTGAATGGCCCCTCTAGCTTCTCTGATACTTGGAGCAGAGCATCTGAGGATAGTAGGTGGGGTTGACAGGGAGAGGTGAGGTAAGAAAGATCCTGGAAATGGAAAAACCTGTATCTAGAGTTCAACAAAAATGTATTTATAAAAATCCATTAGTAAGGAAGCTCCTCAGACTACAGGCCAACTGAGGGACCATCTGGACACTCACCAATGAAGTTGTTCCATTCACTGTCCAGGTCAGCCTGGTTAGCCAAACAGCCTTTCATCACATTGAGGCAGAATGAGTGGCACGGGCGCAGGGTGGGCATGCCGCGGCACAGAGGGCAGTACCACTGTCGCATTAGGGCCCGAAGACACTCTCCACCCACGTTCAACTATAGGGTCAGGTCAGCAAGGGATAGTGGACACTTGTCAACATTAAATCCTAAAAGTTCAAAAGTAGGCACTGGGAAGAGACACAGATATGCAAGTATGTACATACGTACTCACCTTTGATGCCTTGTTAATAATGTCACGTCCTGTAGCCAGTCCCTGAACTAGTGCCCTGGCAGCTATGAATGCCCTTGACACCTGAGAGAAAAAAGGTGAGAGGAGTTCAGTTAAAGTTATGAGAAAATGACTATGTGTACATAGTCTATGCTGGTAAAATAGGTGAACCTCTACAATGGGTTTTAGGTGCCCTGCCATCCCCTCCAAGATCCACAAAGTCTGGCCATTATTAGATTTGGTTCTTCCTAAAAGAGAGCTGTTAGAACTGAAATATGCACGGATGGAAACTAATGTCAGAAAAGTTGTTGAGGCTCATAACGTAAGGAAGGGTTATGAAAAGTCTTTTAAAACTTGGGCTTTCATCAATCTACAGTCAAGCAGATAGTTTACAAAACTATTGCTGCTCTGCCTAATAATAGGTATCCTTCAAAGATTACTGCAAGGGCAAAATGTACAATCAAGCACGTGACAAAAAACCCTAGAGTGACCACTACAGATCTGCAGGCAACCCTTAGTTTATAAAAGGAAAATCATTAAACAAAACTGGTGTTTATGGGAGAAAGATGTGAAGAAAACCACTGCTCTTAAGTGCATCAGAAACTGCTGAGGCCCTCTGAGATGTCTTTTAATTGACGGACTTCTCTCGTGAAGAACAGGGAAACACAAAAGAGTGGGCAAGTTACATACATACTCAAATTGACTGGAACACCTTAATCCAGCTACCCTCTTTGAAAGGTCACTATCCAGTGGGGTTTATATACTTTTCCATAAATGCCCTTGATTGTTTAAACTACTAATAAAGATATGCCAAGTCAAATTGTGTGTGCTGTTTGTGAAATATAATTGTATGTATTTTGACTTAGATCAGGTCCCATTTTACCTACCATTTATACAGAAATTAACAATCAGAAATTCAGGGTCAACATCCCATTTTTTTAACACAAATGTATCATATTTGTATTCCTTGCAGGGCTGCAACTCTCCCACGTTGACTGTCAGATTCCCGCAATTGGGCCCAATCTCATGCTCTCATGCTAAGCTTGTAATTTCTCCTGTGAATTTTAGAATCCTATCCAACTGTTATATCAATTGGGGGTGAGATGAATATCCAGTTAAAATGAGCATCTGGTACTAATAATGTGTTCTTTCCGAAACCAGTTGTCATCCGATCATTGCTGATGAATATCCGTCTTCAACATCTCTTTCCATTTTATCATTGGATTTCAGGGAAGCAATGATATCATTGGCTGCTACACATACTGTTCCTCCCACATAACCATTAACTGCATGATGTTCTTCATAACTGACACCAGTCACTCATGCACATGAGAAAGGGAAAGTTTCCCAGACAAAGAGTGATATTTTAGTGTTTGACCTGCATTACATGTGTAAACTCTGTTCTGTTGTGTGCTGTATTATGTTGTGCTTAGATGGCTGATTTGCTTTGCATACATACACATTTATTTTTCCTGGTTCATGTTGTGTTTACTCATTCTCCCTTGCATGGATTTAAAAAAAAATCTGTTGGTTTTTTATCTGGTAGGCTTACTTTTGCTAACAAGGTTAAAGTAAGTCATCTAGCGTTTTTGGCAAGCTAGTTAATTGGCATTTAGCAGTCAATGTTGCTCTCTCCCACAAACACATACACGTTTGCAGTCATATCTTTGTGGGGTCCATCCATTAATTTCAACCCTAAAAAAACAATAAACCCTAATTCCAACAATAATAACCTTAACCCCTACCTAGCCCTAACCCTAACTATAAGTAACCAAACCAAATACAAATCTTTGGGCATTTTTAGTTTTTTGATTGTAGTCACAGGTTTTTCTAAAATTGAGTTTCCCCTTATGGGAACCAAAAAAATGGTACCCATAAAGTTCAAAATGACATGTGGTCCCCACAATGCAATATGTACTTAACCCACACACACACACACGCAGTCACACACAGACCACTACATCCTACTAATAATTCAATTAAAATCAGTTTCAAGGTACCATTCCAAAACGTAAATTTAGTCCATATCATACCTGTCATATATTTAGCTACTATCATATCTATTATACATTGGAGAATCCCATGGAAAAAAAAAACACCATAGGCTTTGGCAATATCTAATTCGGTATGGTATTTGGTATTTGGTATTTTGAACGGGGAGGGGGTGGGGGCGTCAAAAAACTGAAGTACATTGTATTCAAAATTGACTTGCCCTTTTGTCAGCAAACAAGCTACTTCTTTAAGACACCTGACTGAACGGTCAGGCTACATTGTTGATAAGTTTCATTTCCCAATAATATATATAATATATTATATAATATATATAGTGCTGTCAAATGATTAAAATTTTCAATCAGATTAATCACAGGGTTGCTGTGGATTTTTTTTGATTAATCACGATTAAATATCCTTCATTTTTAATCACATTTCATTTTGCATGAGCAAACAGACTCGGGGAAAAAAGGGACTATATATGCACTTAAGAAATGCAAGAAGTGCAATACCATGGACCCTTATCAAAAAGCAAGATTTTTTGCTTAGCCGGACAACTTGTCGGATTTAAGGTACCTCAGTTTAAATGGTCTTTATCT
>JAODJW010000002.1:18424680-18436174 GCA_026777045.1 Hyperopisus bebe | reverse complement strand
CTTGCTCTACATTATTGTCATCTATACGTTTGATAAGAATAGTACACTTGTATGATCTATCAGTTTCCTTTGTGAAACACTTTGCGAATTCCATCTTGGCCAATTTGTGTAACAAAAATTGATAACTATACAGATGAATTCTGGGTAGATCTGGGCATGCCTTAGAGTCGTAGTGTTAGTGGTACCAGAGCGAAATCGGAGCGAGACAGAGCGACCGCTCCAGCCTTAATTAAAAAACCGCTCCGCGCTCTGACCAAATTCTGCCCGCTCCGCTCCTCACTCACATGCTCTGGTATGGTGACCAAACCTACACACAATATTCTAGGTGGGGTCTTACCAGTGGCTTCTGACTTCTGATTTGGTGGGGAAGGAAAAAGCACAACAATAACTATATTGCAAGCTCATATTAATGTGGACACACAGCCTTCTGCATATCCCAGAACTGCAAAAGGGTCTTCAGTATGCAGTATATTGGGGTCACTGAGGTACTGCAGAACCTCCACAGAAGCATCTTCTGTAGAATTCTTGACCCATCTGCTTTCCCCCACATCACTGTCCAGAAGATCCCACAGACCTGGAATTAAAATGACAGAGCATGAATCATTATACGCACTGTACATTTTGTACCGTGAAATAATTATGTATCCCAATTCAGTTTAATTGATCAATATCATTAAAATGTAAAAGGTTGCAACAGTATTGGTGGGCATTACAATACCAGATGATGTTCCTGCAGGCTCCAGTTCTGGTGGCTGGATGCATGTGGGTGTGGATGGGTTCTACTGGGCCTCCTGTTATCTTATGATAGACGCACACTCTGCTGTAAGGTGTTTCACAGCAGCCTGAGCATTAGATTGGTTACAGAAACCTGCAGTTTTATATTTTGGATTCAGTGGCCAGTGTCATAATGCTCATGGTGTCATACATTGACAACCTCTCAGTGAGCAACTTCAAAAGGTTCTTGCACAACTGCTGGCTCTTGACATTCTGAGTCTGGGACAGTTTCAGATTCACGGCATGTCTGCTGGATTCTGATACTCTCTTTGCTTCAGAAAGTTCAACAGTTGCCTCATTGAAATGACACAAAACACCCAGATACTCATAAATTATACACTACATTGCCAAAAGTATTGGGACACCTGTCTTTACACCTACGTGAACTTTAATGACATCCCATTCTTAATATATAGGCTTTAATACGGAGTTGGCCCACCCTTTGCAGCTATAACATTTTCAGTACTTCTGGGAAGGCTGTCCACAAGGCTTAGAATATGTATATGGGGTATTTTTGACCATTCTTCTAAGAGAGCATTTGTGAGTTCAGGCACTGATGTTGGACGAGAAGGCCTGGCTCGCAGTCTCCGCTCTAATTCATCTCAAAGGTGTTCTATCGGGTTGAGGTCAGGGCTCTCTGCAGACCAGTCAAGTTCCTCTATACCATGTCCATGTCCCTGTGGACCTTGCTTTGTGCACTGATGCACAGTCATGTTGGAACAGGAAGAGGCCATCCCCAAATTGTTCACACAAAGTTGGGAGCATGAAATTGTCCAAAATGGCTTTGAATGTAGCAGCATTTAGCATTCCTTTCACTGGAACTAAGGGGCCAAGCCCAACCCTTGAAAAACAACCCCACATCATAATCCCCCCTCCACCAAACTTTACACTTGGCACAATGTAGTCAGCCAAGTACCAGTCTTCTGGCACCCGCCAAACCCAGACCTGTCCATCGGATGCAGCTGCTCGGCCATGTAAACCCATTCCATGAAGTTCTCTACACACTGTTCTTGAGCTAATCTGAAGGCCACATGAAGTTTGGAGGTCTGTTGCTATTGACTCTGCAGTGAGCCAGCCACTTCTGCATACTGTGCACCTCAGCCTGCATTGTCCCTCCAATGTGATTTTACGTGGCCTACCACTTCACAGCTGAGTTGCTGTTGTTCCCAATTGCTTCCACTTTGTTATAGTACCATACTACTAACATAGACTGTGGAATATTTAGCAGCGAGGAAATTCACACTTGAATTCACTGAGCTCCTGAGCATTGACCATTCAGGAAAAGGTAAAACTCCTGGATATGCTTCGGAAAGGAAAGCGTTACGCGAACGTCGCTCGCCATTATGGCTTTAATGAATCAATGGTACAATACATCAAAAAGGATGAAAAGAATATAAAAGAGCCACCGCATCACATCCTTTAGTCAAACAGGAAAGAGGGTGGCATGACCTCAGAATAAAGCCATCGTTAACATGGAATCACATACAAATGAATTATCATTCAATAATAATATTATTATTATTATGTTACTCATATCCTTAGCCTGACATCCACATATCATATGTGTTGTTTTAATAAGTTTACATGTGTTTAAAGCATGTGGGAGGGGGATTTTAAGGCTTTAACTATAAAAAAAATATTTATTTATATGGTCTTTCTATATCGCGGATTTTCACCTATCGCTGATGGGTATGGAACGCATCTTCCGTGATAGCCGGGAATCACTGTATAATATTCTTCTAAGGTCAGGTTTGTCAGCTCTGTCTTCAGAGTGACCATTGCAGTACCAACTGGCTCTCTTTCATCATGTAATCATTGTACCATGGAATATAGTTAAGTCCTTGTGTCTGATCAATGACCTTCTTAACAACCAAATTTAGTGCATGTGCAATGCAGATTGCGCCCCTGACTTTTAAATTGCTAACACAGGCAATCATATTTGGTGCAATGTCAGTAACAAGGCATCAGACTTTATTTTGATTTCCCACTGCTCCATTTTCTACAGAATGAGACTCCAGGAATTTTCTTACTCCCCATAATACTGTAGACAACTCAGTCTTATCATTTACAAAATGGCATGGGACTACTAAATAAGCGTCCCTATGTATAAATGTTCACATGTCAGATGTTAGACTTACTGCTTTGGCCTTTTTCACCTCTTCCTTTGCTTTCACTTTTTCCATCTTAAGTTTTTCTGCCACCATACCCTTTAATGATTGGACTGGATGGGAGAATGTAGGTTGGATGCAAGATACTCACAAACTCCCTAAATCCAGCATCATCCACAGTACTGAAGGGTTGTGAATCCTTCACAGTCATGATGACCAAAGCCTCATCAATCATTTCTTTCTTCATCTTTGTAATGGGAACTGAAAATATACACAGTAACGTAATACAGGTTATTGGGTAATACCCTCACCCAAGTCTGACTTTATGTATTCATACAATTAAACTGTTTCTTGAACATAATAAAGATTATTATTATTGTTATTATTATTACTATTAGTAGTAGTAGTAGTAGTAGTACTAGTAGTAATAGTAGTAGTAATAGTAAGTTATTAGTTATTATTAGTATATCTGTAATACAGATGTACTACACCTGGGTTTCTTGTAGACTGACTTATGGATGGAACATTCAGGGCATTCTAATGCTTAGCACAGACAAGTCTCAACAATGATGAGGTGTTCTTACTATAACTGCTGAGAGCACTCCATACATTCTGGCTGGAGCAGGGCAATCCAACAATAACAGCATTAATACTTTTACACGCACACACGCACACATGCATATATAAATATTGCCACATATTTGTTGATACGAAAGTGTTGCCAAACATTTACTTGTTGAAACTGAAGTGTTGCCAAACTTCAGAATGACCTCTTTTGCTTTCTGGTTCCATATCTTACTTACAGTGCAGTGTGTGTGCTCCAACATATGTGCTCTACAACACCTTCAAAACAGGCAATGAGGTTTGGTGTCACTTTCCAAAAGAGTCACGTGGTTGAGTGCAGAATGAAGCTTCAGATGGCCATGGCCACGTGTTTAATGTGGACTGGAGGAAGCATCAAAGCTGTGCTTCAGAATACACTGTATCATTTCTTTCGGTACATGCCTCAGAGCTGCAGTGTCATGCTTAACATCACTACCCCAGTCACTGCTCAGTTTCTTTCTGGTTTGTTTGCCCCAATTCCTGCTTCTGTGTCCATCGTCCCACATTACATAATACGCAAACTGGTACCATATTGTGGTTTCATACATGTGGATGTCACGCCCAGCTACGTCCGATCCTCCTGTGTGCCACGCCCACCTCATTACCTAGTGTTTATACCTGATTGTTCTCACCTGTGGCTTGTTCAGTTCGACCTGTCCGTATATTTAGTCCTTGTCTCAGTCCGTATTCCCCAGATCCGTCATTGTATTGTCGTGCCATGTTCGTGGATGTTCGCCTATCTCAGCACAATAAACCCCATATACCCGTCAGTCCGGCTCCTCTCGCCTGATTCCCCGCTCGCCTGCACCACGAAGCGTGACAGTGGAGTCCTACTGAAGAGACTCAAACCTTTGTTTACCCTGTCATATCCTTGTCCACCCTGCCATGTGCTTGTCCACCCTAGTGTCTTCATGTTTTCTTAAAATGAGTGGTAACACTGTCCTTGAGGGGGCACAAGTAACTAAGTAACTCAGTTACTATGCAAGTTCAAATCATAAACAAATATAGTAACTGCATGAAATACATGAACTGTTATGATTGATTAATGATGAACAATCATGGGATCAGTATGTAACTAACACTTAGTTACTGGTTAATTAATACATTAGATAAGCGTGTATTACTAATTTGTGCCTCACCAAATCAATAATTAATTTAACCTAGTAAAACATTATAATCGATTTTTAATAAGCAGCAGTGGTAGAAATAATATAATTTGCATTATTTATTTTTTTGTTCATTTTTGCAGTTGCTGATTGTCACAAATTAACATCCAGTTAACGCAGAGGCTGCTGTGGTCAAACTGTAGTTGAGTTAAAGTAGGTATGGATACTGAATTAGGGATTAGTCCAGAACAACTGTTGTCCAACATGGTTTCTTACCCATGTTTCTATAATCATTTTCAGCTCAAATGATCAGATTAAAAATGATAAACAGTTAAAACGTCTGAGTGTAGGAAGGGTCAGCACGTTTCCTCATCTGATTAAAAAGCACGTGAACAACGTTATTTTTGTTATTTTGCTGTTTGATGTTTCTGTTGCTCTCCTGCATTAATAATTGATCATTCACTGTCTAATTTCAACACCTGCCTGTAGGCAACATGCACATGAATTGAAAAATACTCATATAAAAATGTTCATTACTGACGCCAAGTTAACTCACTTTTGTCCTCTCTCACACTACGGACTGGATCCTATTTGTAGTCTTTAATTCTCTGAATCATAATTTACTGTTTGAGAAACGCATTACTCTCAATATTCAGTGCTCTCTCTGCTTCTGGTTTCCTGGACTTCCTGACCAGCAGGAAACAGGTTATGAAGAGGGGTGACCATATTTCAGACCCGATATTCCTTACCTCTGGTGCCCCACAAGGATGTGTTATCCCTCTCCTGCTCTACTCCCTATATACACTGCATTTCACAAAGCAACTCTGCAAAACTCCACAAGTTTGCAGAAAACACCACCCTGTTTGGACTCAACGGCGAGGAATCCAGCTATGGTGGTGACTACTACGTGGTTGCATTTGTCTGTGAGTTTGCGCCATCATGCGGCCTCTCGACGTATAGCGAAGGAAACCGGGCTGGTCGTTTTGTGCGGGCTGCCGATGGGCGGAGTTACGGGGTCACATGTGCAGTACGTTTACTCCTTTACAAAATGGCCGACTTCAGAACTTGTTCTTTCGAGTATTTCCCCGACAATCTTTTAATAGACATTTTGTCATATTTGAGTGTCCGAGAGCTCGTTCGGGCCGGCAGGTAAACATTTGTCGAACGAGCTGTTTTATGCCGGATGCGCTGTTGGTAGAGTAGCCGGCTAAAAAATTCTAAACTTGCATTTCAGTAACTCAGGTCGATCGCGATGCCTTGCACTACTCTCAAAAAAAGTGCTAGATTCGTTACATAATTTAGCTGCATTATATACATTTACCTTGGCATTTCGTATGCGATTCTTAATGTGAAGAGATAAAGGGATTTCGGTTCTTTGCAGGGCAGCATGAAAGCTTCTATTTAACGTGTAATTCAGGAATGTGCGATCTTATCTGCGAACGGCCGGTGTGGGTGTTGGTTTTCATTCCAGTCAAGCAGGAGCCACACCTGATTCCACCTATGAAATCAACTGAGCTTGGCTTTCAATACACACAGGTGTGGCTTCTGCTTGGTTGGAATGAGGAGCTGCACGTACAATGGCCCTTTCCGGATAAAATTGGAAACCAACCTCTGGTGTAATTGGTCTGACAGTGTGCACTGCATCCACAAGCCACATTTAATGGTTCCAGTATGATTGCTTAGGAAAGTTTGAGTTTCAGCTTAGGACAGGAAATGATGACAATGTTAAAAATATAAACGTACAAGCAGAGGCACATCCTGTATGCGCCCTTTGAAATAAATGGCAAAGATAAATGCTGGCAGAATCTGTATTTATAAAGACTGCTTTAAGTGAACATACATGTGTCTTGGTATGTGCGGTCTTGTAGCTTGTCTTGTAGCTTATCTTGTACCCTCATTCCATTCTGTGAATGGGTAAAAAGATGGTGAAAATGGTTGAGAGTGTCCTGAGGTCACACTTTTTGAGTGAACTAGATTGTGTAGTTATTAAATCAAGTTTATGTTTGCCCTTCTGTAGGGTATGCAAGAGATGGAGAAACTTGGTCAGGGAGCAGAGGCTGTGGCAGTCTGTGGACCTCAGCAAAACCAAAGGGGTGAGAATGTGCCGTTATTCACACACGTACATTTTTATAAGGCAACTTTCCATTATGATTCAGCACGTATTCCTGCATCACCATTTTTTATTACATGTAGCTTGTGCATGACGGGTACCTTCCAGAGCTCAGAAATGTTTATTATATAGGAAGTGTTCCTGAAGTATTTTGAGGAACTTTTGTCCATTGTTTTTCAAGAGGAAGTCCAGGAATTCCACAGGCCACATTTCCCCTGTTTGTATAATGGAAAAGAAATGCAGAGCCAAACCCAAAGTTTCTGTTTTGTTAGTGGTTCTTTTGATCCCACCACCACATTCTACACTTTTCAGGAAATCCTCATGAATAAGCTGAAGTCGGATCATCCCAGGTTTACCAAAATTGAATACTGTACACGTCAGGTATACTTTAGGCTATTTTATGAAAGGAGTGGATTAAAAGAGTGAGATTAATGTGTATAGTTTGTGTTTTTTATAAGTTCAAAGCTTTGTAACTCTTTTGCATGACAACAAACTGACTTTGAATAACAGTTGTGAAGAAAACTTTCTTTTCTTTTTAGTCTTGAAAATTGTTTCTTTTTTCCCTATAAACTTGTACGTTTCTGGGGTTGTTATCTCCTGAAGGGGACCAAGCAACAGGTCAATATACAAGTAGTACACATACATACATATTTCATTCTGAATAATTGACTTGTTACTCCAAGCCCTTTACTGTTTTAAATAACCAAATGTAGTTAAAAAAAAAAGCTTCGATCTTGAAAAGTAAGACTTAGATTATGAGCTGTAATTGCGATAGGTAGTATATAAATAGGTAACTATTTTCAAAAACAAAATGTCTTCTTTGTACCAATTTTGCAAAACAGATGACATCACGAGTTCTCTGGTTCCTGCTGAGGCAGTACCTGGGGCGTGGTCTGCGCTGCTTACAACTCCGGGGCCTGCTGCTTTCTGCTCGCGGTGGAGCCTTCCTGTCAGAGTCCTGGCTGCAGGCCCTATCTTCGCGCTGCCCACACCTGCGCATTCTTTCCCTCCTGCATGCTGACCTGCGTGGGCTGCACAGCTGTCTCCTCCTACCCTCGACGCTGCAGGTCCTGGAGCTGCGTGGCTGCGAACTGCCTCCAGGGTTCTTCTCTCAGGGCTCCTCCTCAGCTGGCGGCACGAAGACAGGCAACAGGGTGGGAAGGGTGTCATTGGCCACCAAGCTCGCTGGGAGTCAGACAGGAAATGGCCCGGCCAACATCTTCCATAAGGGAATAGCTGTTGAAACCTTGGTGCTGGATAATGTGCCTTCCTTCACAGACCTGCATCTGCAGAGCCTGAGTTCTTGGGAGAGGTTGAACCGCCTGGAGATGCGGGACGTTATCCGGATTACTGCAGCCGGACTGCGGAACTGTGCCATCCGTGATGGGGGTAGAGAAGCATCGGGTGGCCTCTCCAAACTCACAGCACTGGAACTGGGGAATTCGGGCAGACCTGGCTCCCAAACCCAGATGGCCTCACTGGGTCTCGGTGAGGGCTGGGCCGGGCTGCAGGAGCTGACCCTGGGGGGTCGAGAAGTGGGACCTGGACTGCTGTGCGTCAGCCGGCTGCAAGACCTGCGGCATCTGCGGCTGCGCAGTTGCAGGCTCAGTCAGGTGCAGGTGCTGCGCAGCTGCAGGGGACTGCACAGCTTGCGTGGCATGGAGTTCTGTGAGGTGGTCTTCCCTAGGCATCAGCAAAATTGTGACGGTGAGGAAGAGGAACATGGGAATGATGAAGGTAGTGACGAAGAGGGTGACCCAGTGCCAACTCTCCGGCGTGCTTTGGCTAGCCTGCTGCCTCAGTGTACCCTTCAGTTTACACGCTGCTCTGTCACCTTATCCGCTGATTAATAACTACACATGTGCATCATACCTTATTTTGTAAGGCAGGGTCGGACGATCCCTGGTGTAATTAGGGGTTAAGGGTCTTGCTCAAGGGCCCCCAGCGAAAATACTTTGCTGACCTTGGGATTTAAAATGGCAAACTTCTGATTACTAACACAGCATCCTAACCTACTGAGCCACACCACCATTTTTTATTTTTTAACTGCTTCAGCTATACAAGGAAGCCTTGTGAAGACAGGATGCCAGGCATCTTATCATCATCTCCCCATGTTTGTTCTGGTTTCTATGAGATAATTCCCAAAAAGAAGCACATGCATGACTTGGTGTCTACAACTGGCCATAGCGTGCGTGATCCCTGCTCCGGGCACAGCAAACCCAATGCTGCATTAGCGATATGGGAGATGGATCCATATGTCATGTCATGTATATAATGTCATGAGGGATACTATTGTAAATTTTAGGACATTATAGAGGTTATTTTCAGTTCAGTTTCTAGTTCCTATTTTCAAGTGTTGTATCCTGTTTAAAGTGGGTTTAAAGTTTTTTATAGACATTAAAAAATAAGCTATTTTACTGTGATTGGAATAATCTCTAATGTTTTCTGTGCAAACTTGTGTGTTGGACATTCCTTGATTCTACCACTTTTCTATTAATACGTCTCAACATGGCATTTTTTCCCTCTATGCATCTGCATGTAGTATTTTTTACCATGTAGATATGGTAAAATGCCTGTGTTTAGGCAGCATAAAAATATGTTTAAAAAAAATGTGTAGACATGGATTTTTTTATACTGCGTCAACACAATACATACAGTATATACGTGTTAAAAAGGCCTTTTGGTTCTAAGATATAGGCTACCTAGGCTAATATCTTTCTATTCAAAGTTGTTTAATGCATTACATAAGTTGCCATATGATAACATTTTTGCATTTCAATCATAACCACTGAAAATAAAAAATTGCAAAAAATTCACTGAAGAGGTTTATTGTTTTGTTTGATATGCTGAATTAAATGTCTGATTTGGAGCAAATGAAGTTAAAAAAGCAGTATGGCCGCCACGTTCCTTCCACACATCATTTATGCACCTACGCATACGCAAGATGCAGTAGCACCAAAAATCTTGGAGGCAGTTTGGTCACCTTTTGTCACAAGAATGTGTTTAAATATGGTACAGTTAATATCAAGGGTGTTGTTAGGCCTATTTAAGGGGATGGGGGGAGGGTTTAGCCTGTCAATGTCATATACCAATTTGGAATATTTTTGTCAGGACAGAAACACTCGCAGAGATAGGGGAGTCACTTTTCCCTGGAGACAGAGTACTCATTAAAGCCCAGGCAAACAAGGGGAGCAAACATGCAAACATTGGGCTACGGGTGAAGCAGCTCCAGCTTCAAACAGGGCTTGGCAGAGGAGAGCAATGGGAGTGAGGGGCCTTTGGAGGCTGGTGGGCTGGGGCAGGAACTGTACAGAAGGACGTGGGGGTCCCCGAGCAAAGCAGAGAAGCACAGTGGGCTGAAAGAGGCAGAGGGTCGAGGTAGGGAGAGGGAGAGATGCTCAATATGCTGACAGCACAATACTACACAACATAACAATACCTTGCACCATGCAGAGAGCCCTCACTTAATGGGTTGGACACAGATATGGCTTATTAGCCCCTTAGCTCTTGGCTGGCTCATGGCATGGACATGACAGTTTCGCAATCATTGTCTAACTCTAGACACCAAATGGTCTTTCTCCCTTCTGTAGCAGACTGATCCCCATCAGTGATGAGTCCAATAAAGGTGGCTCTGTAGGCAAATTGCAAGGGGTCCAAGATAGACTAGAGTTGGGACAACACCCAATTCCTCTCCTGAATTAAAGGTAGCTGTTGAGTTGGGGTAGGGGGCTGTCAGGGTCAGCACCTGTCTGTCCCAGCCTTTCGTGTCTCCTCCCTGTTTGGCCAGCAGGTGTTGCAGGTGTTGATCTGGTTCAGAGGAGGGGGCACGAACTGTGAATGTACCACTATAAAGGTTATGTTGACCAGAAAATCTTTGAAACACACCACGAGGGTGGCAGCTGGATGGTTGTTCCCTGAGCTCATTAATAAAGCGAAGTCACATACAAAGGCATCAGTCTGTATTGTCATAAATTTCTACCACAGTTTCCTTTGTATTAGTTTTTCTACTTCTTGAGTTTTGTGATTTGCATTTTGTTTTGGGTCTTGCTAGGTGCCTGTGTTTGTGATTTTGGGTGTGTTTGACGATGGAGCCGCTTATAGCGCTGGCTTAAAGCAATGCATTCTGGTCCTGACGCAATGCATCATGGTTAGATTTTTGTGCCCGACTTCAGCTGGCACTGTGAAACATCACCACGCTTCAACATGTCACATGGTACAAAAACCTTGCGAGAGCAGGACGACTTAAGACCTCTGTCAGTGCCCGATGTGTGCTGACTGCACGATCGGTTCCCCGCATGCGCACTCGGAGAGATGCCATGTTGCTATGTGCCAGCTGCACGATCGGTTCCGCACATGCGCCGCCATGTTGCTGCACGATCAGTTCCACGAAACGCTTTACAGCAGACAGCGCGTTTCCGGACCCGCACATACTGGACTGTTTATAGCGAAACACAAAAGCAATATATATCTAGAATTTTTGATATATAAAGTAAAAATAAATATGTAATTTTTTTAATATGGACACATGCATTATGTTTTAGTTTAAGTTCTTTCTGTGTATTTGTAAACTGCTTACCTTTTCTTAATGACCTGTTTTGAGTGTCCTTTTTATTTCTAAAATCCATCCTTTTCTATTAGTTCATACTATATTCCATTAGTATATATATATACACACACTGAACAAAAATATAAACGCAACACTCTTGTTTTTGCTCTCATTTTTCATGAGCTGAACTCAAACATCAGAAATTTTTTCTACATACACAAAATACCCATTTCTCTCAAATATTGTT
>JAODJW010000002.1:18341905-18354991 GCA_026777045.1 Hyperopisus bebe | reverse complement strand
GGAGACGTTTTCTTAATTTGTTGTGGTTTTTTTCTGTTTGCATGTGTTTTCTGAAGTTGCAGCGCGTTGAGCTCTCTTGGCCACCGTAAATATTACTTATATGAAAGCAACACCAAATGTTGATACGAAAAATTGTTTCCTACTAAAAACTGTACTGATTTTCTAGACTAGTTATATTCTTACCTTTTGCATTATTCAAAATAGCCTAAAGCTATGATTAGTCAAACCATCTATGTAAACATGACATTTGTTATCAAGCAGGACCTCATGTGACACAATTTCTCCATAATTGTGAAAAACAATAAATTCTGATACACCTTAGATCATCTTAATTAGACACGTAATACACACGTAATTTCAGGCACCTGTGTTGTGTCTAACTTTTAGCAAAAATCATCTGACACTCATAGTTTGAAACGATATAAAACAAGAATATTAGTGAGGCTATATTCATAAATCTGCATCATCTCTGTTTATTTTGCCCTTTATATCTTTCAGGTGATCCTGGGAATAATATGCGTGTTTATCATCATCATCATCATCACCATCATTGGTAAGGAAATGATATGCAGTATATCATGAGTTGAGCCAGCAACAGAACATGGTTCTCCATTTTCTTGACATTGTATTATTTTTTTCTTTCTCAACTAATGTATTTTAGAACCTTAAAAGACAAAAATTACACCACAGCAGCTGCACACCAGCCTTCTGCAATACTATCAATATGTGGTAAAATGCTTTAATTGGAGATTGTGCCCTTAGCCATATGGACAAATCACAGCCTAGTTAAGGGTTTGACTGAGAAGTTATTCTGGGTAAATGCAATGTGTATTTCTGTTCTGCAACACCAACCAGTATACAGATAGCCAGATGTTAGTCTTCCATTAATTCTCCTTCTGTTCTCTTTCTGATAGTATTATAGACTAGAGTGAGTCTGCACAGCCCTGCAGGGAAGGGAGGATCTTGTACCTGTCACTCATTTTTTGCACTGAAATAATCAGGAACACCCTTGTTCCTGATGGAATGAGTCCTCTGAAATCTGGAACTAGACAAGTGTACTTCCATCTGTCACTGTTCCTAACCCGATCAATGGCCATAAATATATTACAGTTAGCCGTAGAATATGCTACAAAGAGAAAGAATTCATTAAAATTATCTTAACACAAGAAACTGAGAACATGCATACACATAGTTCCTAATGAACAATTAAGCACAAGCATGTAATGATATATGCTTCTTTGATGCTCATTTCCAGTGGGAAAAAGATATCTTATTGTTTAATGTGTAAGGCTGCTCAAAGTAATGTGTTTGTTGAGAAAGATCATTAGGCTTTATGTGACTAGTGCTCTTTAGCAGGGTGACCAGAATATGTATGGTTGAGTTTTACTTAGTGCAGCTGCCTGGGAAAAGAGTTATGTACATCATGTGTTTTGGGTATGTGGGATAATATAAATTGCAATTTCATGTCTGTATAAGCAAAACTGCCAGTATATCACTTGGCAAGTGCCGACTGATTCAACCTGTACCAGGTTTTACATTTGGATCTCACAATATTTACATCTTCACAGAAGACTTTCACTAAACAGAAGGCTAACCGAGGTACTTCCACTCGCCTTCTTCTTTGCAAACATTCGTTGTCCCTCCACTCCCAGTGCCGCGTGACTTCTTGGGGTGGGCAAGGAATAAACTAAACAACGTCATGGTCTAACACGTGGAGTTCTGCATGCGAGGACTGCTTCGTCCCGTAATGACACCAACAGCGGTGCGCTTAAAAAGCGTACGCCAGCAAGATGTGCTTCTGCTTTACAACTGCTAAGTGACATGGTAAACTAATATAGTAAACCGTGTTAGCGCCAAAATACCTTTGGAAATGGCCTAGAAATGTTGCAGCTTAAATGTAAAATCTCTATCATCAAAACGAAAAGCTCACACATAATGTCGAATTAGTTAATCTTTTTTTTAGTTTTTTACATGACAAGATTTATTTTAAATGTAATACACAGCTCTGCTGTGCAGAAGTAAAATTTGGGCAATTAACATGTGCAAATAATAATGCCACGCAAGGTTCTTCAACCGTGTATTAATTAAAAGCGCTTATAAATTTGATGTTTATTTAAATAGTTATTGTTTAAAGTAATTTAAATACAGTTTATAAATGCGGACTGGTCATAAAGAATAACCTAAAATAAGAAACAGCTTATTATTGTCAACGATCACATAACTAACGTGTACACCTGGTTAGTTGTTAGTCTTTAATTTTCGCCTTACAAGCATAATACCCGTTCAAACGTGCGCACTTATTTGGCATATTACGATGCGTTATGACAGCGGACAGTTCTGTTCGAGCTTTAGAGCAAGCAGGCAGCAACGTGACAGCAGAGACTCGTGCAGCAGACTATGACTTACTCAGCCAATGGGTCGATTGGTGGGCGTGGTTTTCTTGCTCGAGGAACCAATGGGTTCTTAGGATTTAGCCCAAACCGTTAAGTGCAAAGGCACGTGTACTTCTCCGTGTCTGCTGGCGTGGGGAGGCAAGATTTGTGTTGAACAATAGGCAGTCATAGGAAGACGTCAAGTCAACTAGTCTACCCGTTCGGAAGGAATATACCAGCTGGGATTAATGCACCTGTCTAGCTCGCTACTTGATTTTAAGTATATTAGTGATCTAACGAAGAATCTTAAAAGGATATTATACGCGACAAGTGAGCCAGACAATTCAACGAAAGGGTAAGATTAACTTTGGCTAACTGTCAATGGGTGGTGGTTCTCTGTTATCAGCCTTTTGTTTGTCAATCTGATGGCTGCCTACTAGAATTAGATTATATATTTACGGTTTTTAGCGTTGTAGCTATGTAGTCTGAACAGTTAATATATAATTATAGGCTTTACGACAAGGGACTTACGGTTTCAGTGGACTCCATTAACTCTATTGGTAGACTGAAGGTTAGATCCCGTGCAGTTGACACTAGATGGCCACATAAGGTGGCCGGAGTATAAAATATCGCAAACAGAATGCTACTTGTTGGTTACCGGTTGTATGAATCTCGATAGGGTAACTCACGTGTTTGCAAAGACTCGCCTTGTCCACCTACAACAGCACACATTAGTTTAACACAACGTTCGCAACTCGCTGGCCAGCGAACCTGCGTGACACTTCGTACGCTTCGTTTGGTTTCTATTTCGAAATCCATAACGCATTTTACTTGCTTGAAATACGCCTTCTGTGTTCGCTATATTGATTTAATCGTACCGTATGGATGAGACGAGGGCAGTAAAAGTTTACCTATGTATTTTTCATAATCTGTGTATGCCCTGATTTTACTTTGCGTTTAATGTGTCTCATTTCACATTTGCTGCGTCTTATCTGTTCTGTCGTTGTGGATCAGGTAGGCCTTATATACCGATGGGCGTCTGCTTTGAAATAGTAATAGGACGCGTTCACGAAACGCAGTCACAAGGTAGCGCGCGTGGAGTCGCCTGCCCAAAGTCTACAGCAAATTTTGTTCAAGTTGGGCGTTTACGAGAGGCGTGACAAAAACAAGCGACATATCCGTAGCATTTAAATAGCTATTTTATGCCATATACATGATGTGGAATTCTTGTGTCAGATGGCACATCATCATGATCAGTCTTTCTCTGACGATCGGACCCATGGTTTTTATTTAAGGGAAGACCGCGTCCGCCCGTTTTGAGAGGCGCCTGCGCTGCGTATGCACAAGCACCGGCGTGTGGCGCAGACCTCAAACCTATGTGCGGAGCCGTAACAGCCAGGCACACGTACCAACACGAGGAGCGCGCTCTAAGGCGCACGAGCTGATCCCCTGTAAGGATCTCAGTCGTGCTGAGCAATTGGATAATTTTAATGCATTGCATTGACCTAAAAGAAATGTATTAAATGGACTAACTCTGGTTTGCAGCTTGTTTATATTGGTAAGGAGGTATGATTCGTTTTAAGAATTCGGTTTAAGAGGGAAAAATGTAAGCAAAGATTCCATGTAACCTACGCATTTTATACTTGCTTTTATATACTTATTTGTATACTGTTGGTTTCCTGGAGTTTTGCAAACTTATTAATTAACTGCATTATTATATAACTTAATAACATTGTTAACCAAATTTCTAAAAGAGTTTAAAAGTACAAACTGGATATAAGGATAAAGACCATAAATAGCTTATTTTAAACAATAATTATTAAAAGTTATTTATTTAACGAAACTTTACATCTGAGTGCATTAGCTGCAACTAAGTCAATTTACTTTTTCCGATATTGTCGTTATTATAGTAGTGATCAGCTTGAAGTAGTTGCTTAATTTGGTCCTGGAAGTTAAAGTTGCATATATCTGTAAAGTGGTGCTATCATTGAACAAAACGAGTGTAAACAGGAAATGGGCCATGTCTGGTATTGGACTAAGTGCAAAACATTTTTTTACATATCTTCCCATTTTCTTCCATTTACCTGTATTTTCTTTAAAGTAAAATGCTAAATTTTAGCATTTGAGTATTATTTCTGTGAGTCATAAACTTGGTTTATAATTATAAATTTAAGCGATGTCACAATATATGGGTCAAAAGAAACAATAAATATTGATTCATAAGGGAGTTAGTTGCAAGCTGTTATATAAACATTAGAAATGTGGTTTTGTAGGCACCTTACACCACTAGTCTGCTCGGAGAGGGGATTTACTACTTTTGGTCTCAAGAAAAGCAAGATTTTAAGTGCAAGTGAAGGTAAAAGTGAACTTTGCACTGATCTGTAACTCTAACGCTTTGTTACGGGGACATTTTTTTCTAAATGCCCCTTTATACTAGTGGTTTTGAAATCATTTTGGATCTTCCCATTGGACATTAGATTAGATTAGATTAGATTAGTAAACATTATTGATCCCAGGGGGGCTTTCCTGTGCATTCCTGTTACACCACCCATGCTCCTCTGTGTGCTGCATGATGGATGGCCATAAGTAACAACTCACTGCTCATACGGCTCCCCTTGGGAGCTGGAGTCTGGAGCATGGAACTGCTGACGCAAAATTTTCATGTCCCATTATTGAATACGTCATAGAAGAACAAAGCCAGCCTGTTGATAACCTCTCAGGGTGCTGAATCCCGCCTGCCAGGCAGATCAGCTGGCAGGATATACCCACATGTGATGAAGGCAGTGTAACAGTTTAGGGAAATGGGGTGCTTTTGTAAAGCTAGGTTCAAGTACCAAAACTGAATTCATTTACTTTTTCCTTGGACTGTATTTTTTAATTGAAATGTATGCTAAGCTAAAAATAATGAGTGTTGGGCTAATGGATCCTGATGGCTAGGTCATTCCTTACCTGCTGTGCGGGTCTCATCACTGCTATTGCACATTTGGACAAAGGCTAAGCACTAACATGATGAAAAACTTATAATGAGCTGTAGATATCGTCACAACTCTGTTTTTTCCCCTTCCCTCTGACCTGTTTTGTTTGTTTCCATTAAAAACAATTAGTTATAACAATAACTCCACTCCCTAGGTCTAATTTCCAAATCCTGAAATTGGGAAAATTTAAAGGATAGCATTGGGCAGGGAAAAAAATTGTAAATGAGATAAGGTGTGTTTCAGGAGGGCAAAGAGTGTTGCTGCCAGTAAGAGGGGCTGCAGGAGCAATGTTGATGGATGCAGAGTAGATGTTCCTAACACTGGACCTTTTTGCTGGATTGTTCACTACAGAAGCTCTTCATTTCTTTATTTATGAAAATATTTTGCTAAAAAGTCTCTTTGCCTGCTGTTTCAGTAGTCAGTTGAGTACTAATTAAAATATGATATTTTAATATTTAATATTTTTAAATATAAAAAGTGGTCCCACGCCTGTCGCGGAAGTTAAGTTCCAGACCCATCAGTGATAGGTGAAAAGAAATGAGAGTCCATATAAATAAACATTTTTTTAAATAGTTTAAGCCTTAAAATATCCCCCCCCCACATGCTTTAAAAACATGTAAACATGTAAAATACACTTTGTAAACATACATGACATGTGGATGTCGGGCTAAGTATATGAGTAACAATAATAATAATAATAATAATAATATGTAATGTATATGTATATATATATATACACACATTCCAGAGAACTGTGATGCATCGGGGAAACATGAATGACATAGCACAAAACAAATTGGAGGTTTATTTAATATCTTTTGATTCCCTGGACTGAAATTCCCACTGACCCACAATGCTTTGAATTTTCCAAAAAAAAAAAAAAAGACTACAGCATGACGGACACAAAGAAAAAGGGTAGCAGCATAATGTGGCAATTCTGTCCGGTGGTAAATGGTTGGATTTTTAGCAGCCTACGCAGTTTCACTTTATCCCAGGTTCCCTGTTTCAGAAGTGATGGCAAACCCTGGTTAAAATCAGACAGGTAAGCTGGGCCTCAGTTTAAGAAGAACATCCAGATGTGGAATTAGCTGTGATTGAGACTCCTGCCAACTTGAGCATGGTTCATCTCAAAATGTATATGTTGTAATGTCACGTTAACACGTTACCAGCTGGCGGTAATCCTCTAGAAAGGTTTAAGTAAACCACCAGGATAGGACAGGGGTGCATTGTGACTATGCAGATACAGCAGTTTTATAGTCCACACAGATAAGATGTAACCATTTTAATGTTTAATTTCCTATTGCACAACATGGCAAAGACCTTCAGTTCTAATGTGGCATGGTAATAGTTGGAAAGTCTTTTTTTCTCGATTTTTAATAATTATTATTATTATTATTATTATTATTGCCTTGTCATTATTTCTTTGAAAAACCAAACTAATATAATCCAGTGAAATGCAACAATTTTCAGCATTTTTCAGTCTGTGTCAATAAAAAACATGTGGCTCAACATTTTATGAATGTAAGATGAAGGTTTGCTTATATATGTGACGTGTGTCAAGATGTGATTTTCTTCAGAGCACTCCAGAGGCATGTAAGCAAAGAGCTGGTCTCCTGACATCCTCCAGAGGAAGGTTTAGACCCAGAGGTTCACCAGCTTTGGAATTATCTGTAGGATAATGTAGGATGAGGAAAAGTGTAGTACTAATCTAGTAATCTTGGAAAATCCCAAATAAGAATCCATGGCAAAAAAAATCCCAAATAGCTGTTTAAGTTTTAATTCTTTTTTTATTATATGCAGTGTGATCATAAAGTGCATTGCGGCATCTGATCTTTAACATTTTTTTTGCATTTAATTCATCTAGGTTTATATAGCTAACATATTTCTGATGATTATGGAAAGAAATTTGGGGCATCGTTTAATTTGTTTCTTGTCAAAGGCAATCAGGTGTAAGGTGTCATTGCTAGCTCACTCAAACCAAGTAATGGGTTTAACCTTTTCACATTTATATGTTACATAACTTTGTTTACAAAGCAGATTATATAAGTATCAAAACGTGTGATTTGTTGCGTCATGTTCCCTTTTATCTGAAGGGGAAAAAATGCTTTGGCCAAAAATCTGATACCTTTCATTAAAAAAATGCTGCGCATGAGGGTGGGGCAAATGTCATGTGCCATATGTACCTGTTTACAACATGTTACATAACACCTGCCACATTTTAAATAATAATGTAACACCGGGAAAGGGTGTGTTTTTCCTCTTAAAATGCAGTTGGCACTTAGCATTTTTGATTGTATGAAGACTGGAATATTTAAATATCACTAGCACACATTTATGCATGCTGCTGTCCTGTACGTAGTTTCATTTATTTATTTGTTTACATTGACCTTTTTAATGTATTTAACAGCAAGAAGTACTTTTATGTTGAGCCAAACAGTGTTTATGCTATGAATTAAATTGTAATATTGCCGTAAAATATTGTCATAGGACACGGGAAAGCTGGGTTCAGTGAAAAGTAAATGGCGTGCTTTTTAGCAAGATGGTCGGGAAAGCAGTCTCCAAGTTTCCCTCTTACTAGCTGCTTTACCGAGCACATTAGCAGGTGGCTGGGCTGGGAGAGAGACTGCAGTCGAGGGCACGTGTTTCATGTGTACCCATAGTAGGGCAGCTGAGTCAGGTCTCCCAACAGCCAATCAGATGTCACGCTGGCTGCTGGGGGCCATACAGTGGGCGTGATCAGGTGAAAGGGAGGCGTTACGCGCGAGCCCCGAGCGTCCGTGTCCGCGTGCGAGTGTGCTTGTGAGCGCACCCGTGCGCGCCCGTCACTAGCGGCCCCCCCCCCCACCCCCCGAGGAAAGAGCCGTGGCAACAGCCGAAAGGAGCGCTGCCTCCAGGAGTAGCACGTCCGCGCATCTCCGTCGTTTAGGGTAGGAATGCGTGCGGTTGTACGTATAACGTCATCAGTGTTGTGTGTTGATGCGAGCCGTCGCGTTGCATAACCGGGACTTCCGCTACCGAGATCTCGCTTGGCGCCACATGTGAATTTTTCTGGTGTGCTCTGCTGCGCTTCACATGTACTTCCACATCCAGCTTTGTTTTATCCTTTAAATGACGACATGAAAGTTTTTGGTTTTTAGTGTCCAAACATACAAGTCACGTATAACTTTGTATTTGAACTGGTTTGATCACCATTTATGAAATATATTTTTGTAGATAAAAAATTGATTGTTAATGTTACCTTAGTTTTCATTTTGATGATTTTTATAGTGACTAGTCAGTTGTGGCATAATATGCCTGAACATAGAAATCCTGTTTTTCTGAAACAAGCAGAATTATTTTAATGCTTATATGTGTCTCAAATATAGTATGATTTTTAGTAGAGTTGTAAAGTTAGCTATATACATTTTTTATATACTTTTGTGACACAAAGTTGCTGTTTACCAATAGCAAAATTGACTCAAGTGACTCAATTGACTCAAGTGCTGATGTTTGGGGTCTGTTTTTAATTGGACAGTGTGAAGTTTTCAATACGGGTGGAATGAAGTGCATGTCACCCCCAGTGTGTCACTTTACGGGCTTTTACATCTTTTACATGCACTTTACATCTGCTGTTGGCCCACTGTAGGTTTCATAGTACATTGATGAGAAACAGAGTAACCCAGCAGAGAAAATTAACCAGTGTTTCTTTGAAACTAAACATAACCTAACTTTGAACTTTGCATTTTACATTTGAGTTATATTTCATTTCAGGTATTCAGCATTAATTGCTTGGTTCAGTTGTACTGGGAAGGAGCAAAAATGTGGGCTGTCTGGGGGTCCACTGAGTTGAGAAACACATGCCTAAAGTGATAACAGTGTTAATGCAAAACAAAGAAACCTGCCTTTATAATAACACAGCCATATATACTATACAATCAGTTTGACTGACACTTGGAATATGTTTCACTAATGGTTTTAAATCTCATTTATGTTATGAACTTTTATCAGCGTTTTCATTTTCTGTTTACCGAACAAATATTAGTTGTTTGGAGTACCGTTTATGTATTAATAATAAGTCAGTGGAGGAAAGGAATGTTATGTTTAGTATTAAGACTCTTTATGTTTTTATACCTTTATGAAATATTCAGATTCTTTATAGCTAACTGTTAATTTTTTTGTTGAACTTGAATATGAATAATTTCAGGGCAATTCTATGCGATGGTCAGCCTTATGATAGAGAAATTACGTTGTGAGCACAGGAACAAAACTATTAAAAAGTGGACTTAATTCTATATTTTTCTATATCCTCTCTGATCAAATTTTAAAGGAAATTGTATCTCATATAAATGGGGCACCCATACACCCATATCTGATTAATTGTATCATGTTTGTTTTTTCTGATCCATTTATAGGAATAAACATTCATAAGGATGCATTCATAAGAGCTCGAAGACCCAATCACATCACTTAAATCAGTAGTTTGGGAACATTCTGATTTCCAAATAAATTTCACAAACACTGGAGGAAGAGTAGTTAAGGCCAAGACTCTGATTTGTCATTTAAGGGGCTTTTCTCAAAAAAATCAGACGAGCCTAAATCTTTATTTTACATATTTATATTTGCAGTGTACAAATACGCGTTTCTTAGCTTTTGTTATACAAACATTTCAGCAGACACATTAACTATTTTTGGTTTACAATGGTTTGTAATGTTGTTTTTGGTTTTATTAATAAACAATTTAAGAAATAAAAAATACACCGAAATTGCGGCAAATCATGAACTCAAAATCAAGATTTATGCACCATTACGCCTCTTGTAAAAATGTCTCATGACAGTTTTTCCTTATTATTTATTTATTTTTTTTACAAAAATAAATATTTTCTAATCTATATTTTTTGTGTTCATCCAAATATCTTTCATGTGATACAAATGTAATGTTTCCCACAACGGTCTTTAAAATGTATATAAACCAAATTTGTGGAAAATCTGTGGTCTCCCATAAAAGTTTCCCCATTTAATGTCACATTCATGACGCTATGCATTCCTAACATTCAATCCAGGAGGTTATATGAAAATATATGCAAATTGACTCATTGATTCTGAGCTTTTCCACATCTTGGATGCATTTTGAATTTTGTTTACCAGTATGAGTCTATCACATCCATAATGCTGGACTTGCCCTTCAGTTCTTCAGAGATTTTATTTTTAGGCCGTATCGCCCAGCTGTAGTCTCCCTGCAGGTTTTATGTTGGGGTCCATTATTGTTTACAGTCTCTGGAAGATTCCAGAAAAAAATGTACTTGACATAAAATAAATAATTGTGTTGGTTGAAACTTTAGCCCATGTTGTTTTGTCTCCTTTACAGGTCAGTTTGAGACCAAGGAACTGCAAAACAGAGTGATGCTGGAGCAAGAGAAGGATAGAAAACGAAAAAGATACATGTTTTTGTAGTCTTTTCCTTGAAAAGCAGTTCCGGTTGTTCTCCTGCCTGCTTTCTCTGCTCGGATGGTTTTTATCAGTAACTTGTTCTGCTAATAAATATAAAATCACATTTTTGTACCCATCAGGGTGTCATTACATGGATTCACAGAAACTTCATAGAAATAAGATAGCTTGAAAATGTTTTGATTGAATTTTGAATAAAAGGCTTCACCAGCTGAAACTGCTGGATTGTGCACATAAAGCAGATGATACTTTCGTAATTCTACTAGCAAAGTATTTTCAAACATGATTCCATTTTGTAGTCAGACCAGCCCAACTTAATCTGGGAAGCTGAGAATTTTTTGAAGAAGCCAAAATCCGAACAAATTTGTTTTCCTTTAATATGAGTGATGACAATTCAGACTCTGCCCCCAACAGTGACCCTCGGGGCACAGGGGGAGGAGCTGGGGAGGAGACCACCCCCAGGTCTCTCTCTGGCTCTGGTGAGACTGGGGCCTCCCCGACGGGGATCCAGGGGCCACGAGGCTTATCTAGGCAGCGGCCAGGCACTCAACCAGATGACACTGATGCCCTGTCTAGCGGGAATGACTCAGGGGAGCGGGAAAGAGAGGGCCGGATAGAAAGGCAGAGCGGATCCCGGGGACGTCAGTCCACCTGTAGTTCCCAAAGCTCCTCAAGTCACAATGGAAAAGATTCTGGCTTAATGCTGGAGACCACAGAGAGCAACAAGAGGTAAGGAAGAAGAGGGAATGAAGGGAGAAGAGCATGGGATAGGCTTCATCTAGGGCAGCAGTGGAGAACCTGTTCCATGGAGGGCCGGTGTGGGTTTGGGTTTTTGGGATGCCCTCTCAATTAGCCAATAATAAAGTAGTGGTTCTCAACTCCAGTCCTGGGAACCCACTGTTATTGGCTGATTGAGAGGGCATCCCAAAAACCCGCACCCACATCAGCCCTCCATGGAACAGGTACCCCACCCCTGATCTAGAGAGAGATCTGAAGAACGCATAAATGTACAGGGTGGTGTGTGGCTGTGCAGGTTAGGATTCTGTGCCTATGATTGGATGGTCAGCACTTCAATCCCGCGGCCAGTGGAGTGATTTCATATTTGGGCTCTTGAGAAAGGCCCTTAACCCCAATTGCTCCAAGGACTGCTGACCCTGCTGTCTCAGTGTATGTCACTTTGGATTAAAGTGTCTGATAAATACATTTTAACAGATATGTAATAAAATTGCCAGACATCTGCCAGATTACAATCACGTTTTTCTGATGTGTTTTTGCATTTGCTGCAACGCTGCGTCTTCTCAGAAAGGGAGTGGTAGAATATGTGGCGTGACAGCAGCTATATGGCTGAGAGGCTCCAAATATTATCTGCTAATGAGAAATCAGAGAAACTGCCCCCCCCCCCCAGGTAATGGAACGAAGGAATGATTGATTAGCAAGCAAGTAGGTATCTAGAAACTGGTTCCATTGCCTGTTTCTATCAGAAAGTGAGTCACCTGGGTTCACCACAGGGCCAGGTCACAATGGGAGGTGGTGGTACGTGGGCAGGCCCAGGGCCACCTTCTGATGAGCTGTGCCTGTAGATGACACATTTTTAGTTTTAAATGCACCCTCCACTCATGCCCCCAACCTTCCGCAGCTCCAACTCCCACAGCCCGTCGCCTCCCAGCAGCTCTGCGGCCTACAGTTTGCTGAGCGCCAGCTCCGAGCAAGACCACCCCTCCACCAGCGGCTGCAGTAGCGACCAGTCGGCCCGCGTGCAGACACAGAAGGCACTGAGGAAGGCCTTGCGGGAGCTGAAGATCCGGGTGCCAGCCGACCGCAAGGGCCGACCAGGGACGCTGGACGCCCTTAAGTACGCCCTCAGCTGCGTCAAGCAAGTGCGAGGTGAGGCGCTGTATATTTTCCCTACAAAAGGACTTTGTTTGGTAATTAAAAATGAGATTAGTTTAAGGTCTTTGTTTTTGGTCTTCTAAATGTACGTGCATGTTTGTTTGTGTTTTACAGCCAACCAGGAGTATTATCGACAGTGGAGTGTGGAGGAGAGTCATAGCTGCAGTCTGGACCTCTCCACGTTCACTGTTGAGGAACTGGACAACATCACCTCCGAGTACACCCTCAAAAACACAGTGAGTATCTCAAACACAAGATCACAGTGCCCTAGCTCTGCTACACCCTCAAAAACGCAGTATCTCAAACACAAGATCATAGTGCCCTAGCTCTGCTACACCCTCAAAAACACAGTATCTCAAACACAAGATCATAGTGCCCTAGCTCTGCTACACCCTCAAAAACACAGTATCTCAAACACAAGATCA
>JAODJW010000002.1:18306930-18325351 GCA_026777045.1 Hyperopisus bebe | reverse complement strand
TGTGTGTGTGTCTGTGTCTGGGTGTATGTTTTAACCATACAATCAACAATTAGAGTACACACTGTATTTGTGAAATGCTGCACGTGAAGGGTAATAGAAGCCATAACATTTATGTATATTTCTGGCATTCTCTTACGATATATTTTAAATTTACATTTTTCCAGATAAACACATTTCTGTCTAAAACAGCTTTTAAAAAGCTCATTCAGGAGGCAAGGAAGAATCTTGCAGTAAAAACTTTAAAGGGAATGTGCTGGAACTCAGATCAATGTCTGCAGTGTAAGGTGTGTATGTATATGTGTGTTTGCATAAGTGTCATTATACACTGATGTGTGTGTATGTTTACTGTAGCTGTTAATACAGCCTCTGTGAGTTTTCTGGGTTTACGTGTGTGTCTGTGGCGAGGGGGAGTGCATGTGGGCCACATTGGTGTGTGCTGTGTTAGTGCACTCCAACGGACCAACCTCTATAAAAACACTGGTTTTGAAGGCAAGTTCATCACACCCTTCTGATGCTGAAGTCAGAAAAGATCTGTGCTTTGACACAATACCCACAACCTTTTCGTATGATACTATAAAATGATTGAGACAATATCACAAACAAAAATATGCCATTTTTTTTAACAATCATCTTTTCAATAAAATATTTTTAATGCAAAAACTGTGGTGTGTGACTCTCCTGTCTCTTGCATCATAAAGCTGGGTTTTTTGGTTAGCAAGATGACTTGTCAGACTAGGTTAAATGGAAATGACTGAAGATAAAGTGCATTTAAACTGGGTTATCTTAAATCTGAAAAATTGTCTAACCAATCAACAGATCTTGCTTTGTGATACAGGCCCCAGGTTTGGAAGGCTGCTGGTTCAAATCCCAGGGTCAGCAAAAATTTAAAAATCTAATCTTAAAAATGTTTTGCATGGACTTTAGGGTAAACAGTAAATAACTGGAAGGTGCTGTCACTTCGTACTGCGTGGTCAGGGGTTTGAAACCCCCTCTTCTGTGTTTGAATCCCCCTCTCCTGTGTTTGTTTGTATGTGTTTTGTGAGTTATGATACTGGGGTTTGGATTAAAGTGACACCATGGGCATAGTTAGGTCCGATAACTCGGGGTGATAGCCCCAAGTATTTTAGCCCCAATAAAAACATAAGAAATTTACAAATGAGAGGAGGCCATTCGGCCCATCAAGCTCATTTGGGGAGAACTTAACTAATAGCTCAGAGTTGTTAAAAATCTTATCTAGCTCTGATCTGAGTAACCCAGGGTTTTAGCTTGCAATACATGAACAGGAAAACTATTCCATACTCTAACTACACACTGTATAAAGAACTGTTTTCTCAAATTCAGTTTAAAATGTTTTCCCGCTAATTTCCACATATGGTTATGAGTTCTAGTACCAACCTTCCCTCAAATAAAACAGTAAACTTGACTTAGCCCCTGATCTTTTCAATAACTTTAAACTCCCCTGAGTGACAGTCAGCCATTTCCTTAAGCTCCAAACAAGAGTAAACACACTCACAACAATTATTATATAATATATATATAAGTGAACTATTTTTCCTGTACCAAAATGATTAGCAAAGAGCTTCTTGATCTCGCTAATAACTGTTTGTTTTGAAACTTCCTGTATATGAAGAGATTTTTTTATGCAGCACCTGTATAATTGTGCTTAAAACTAAGATTTCCATATAAAAAAGTTTTCTTTTCTCCATTTCTGTCCCTCTCTTTAGGCCAGTGTTTCTCTGTGGTGGTCATCTCGTTACAGACTCTGGTTACTTTGCTAGCGAAGGCTTCCCCAACTACTACAAACCCAACCGGAAATGTACCTGGCATATTACGGTGAGTCTCCTGCACCTTGGCCCACGTTCCCCTTCCTATACATTACGCATACATCACCCTGCTGTAGCTCAGTGTCTGGTTGCATCATACCCAATCAGCTATAACTGTCACCACACCAGGTCCCAGAAGGCCATGTGGTCATGCTGTCCTTCCGCATCTTCGACCTGGAAGCTGACCCACGCTGCCGCTATGACTTTGTAGACGTCTACAACGGGCACTCCCGCACGACACAGATGCTGGGCAGGTTCTGCGGAACCTTCCGTCCTGGCAGCCTTATTTCCACCAGCAACACCATGATGGTGGAGATGCAGTCAGATTCCGAGACGGGGGGCCGTGGCTTCCTAGCCTACTTTCGTGGGGGCAAACCACATGTGGATGGTGAGGGGACGCTGCAAATCTTCTGTCCCATGATTGTCTGTGAGCACTTTCTTCTCTCCCAGACTTGTACCTTTAAGACGCTGTATTTCCTGGGATAAGGTTTTTTATCTTTGTTTCTGCTTTGTTTCCTTCTTGCATCTCACAGTTAAATGAAGGTAAACAGGATATCCTGTATAAGCAGGATAATGTGATTTTGAAATGATATGTTCTGAAATATTGAAGTTATGTAACTCCTTATACAGTGTTATAAGGCATATATAATATAAGGTGGTAATATCTTACTTGAGGGGCACAAATTTAGTAGTATACGCTTACCTAATGTATTAATTACCCAGAACCTAAGTGTTACTTACATGCTGATCCCATTTTATTCATCAACATAACAGTTCATGTATTTCATGCGGGAACTATTTTAGTTCATGATTTGTACTTAAGTTTTAACTGAGTTACTTGTGCCTCCTCAAGTAAAGTGTTAGTGCAGATCACCGCCCTTCTGCACCCTTGTCCTGTCTCCGTTCTCCCCTCCCCCTTCCTAATCACTAAAGTTCAGTGTGAAGTTCAAGCAGTTCGAGTGATGTGAACCACATATCTGCTCACGCTGACGTAAAATACCAGTCATTAATGCAAGAACTGGAATGTCACGTAGTAACACAAGAAGAGAACCTTCAGGGTTAGAGATGAGAATATAAATGGTGCCCAAAAGGGATTTCAGGGCTTACTCTGTTCCTCTGAATCCAAGAGCACCAGTTCTGCGGAGGTCGGCTGACGAAGCCGCAGGGGACAGTCAAGACGCCCAACTGGCCGGAAGTGGATTACCCAGCAGGCATCAGCTGCTCCTGGCACATCTCCGTGGAACCCAACATGGTAGGACCCTAAGACCCCCCTTCCTCACCCCACTCCACCTCTTCCGCTCTAACAGGGGGTTTCTGTGTGTTTGGGCCCAGCCCAGGTACCCAGCTTGTTCTGGGGAATGAATGGTGTCATTGAAAGTACAGCAAGTCAGCACATAATCAATGGCCCCCTAATCTAAGCAAAGCTGCTTCTGGATGTGGCTGTTCATTCGCCAGCCTGTCAGCTTGATATGGACATTCTGTCTGCTTCTATTAGGGAGTTATTCAACATTATGGTCTTTGTCAGGCGGGTCACATGACGTGCAGTGTGCTTGTATTTCCTGTCACACAGCTGATTGAAGTAAAGTTTGACAAGTTCGACCTAGAGGCCGACAGCTACTGTCGCTATGACTACGTGGCATTCTTCAACGGTGGCGAAACAGACGACTCCCGTCGGATTGGCAAGTTCTGCGGCACCGAGGTGCCCAAGTGAGTCTCAGTCATTTACTGAACTGAATAATGCAGATGTCCACCTGGAACAGGTATTGGATATCTTTCTTTCTTAAAGGTTCACCCCTTAGCAGCTCCCACAATTATTGTGAAGCTTTACTGCCTGGAAAATAAGTGAAGTAGTGATACTTAAATCCCCTAATGTTGACTTTGGACAGGTAACCCCTGCACCACAGATATGATAAAGCTTATGCAATTAAAAGAAAACATTGATTTTACTTGTAAATTTTGCATGGGAAACTGTACCTGTAGCCATAGTATGCGATAAGGTTTCAAACTTTGACACAAAACCCTATGTTTCCTATGTCCCCATAAAATGTTTGACGTTTAGAAGTACAGATGCTCCTCTATGTACGAATGAGATACGTTCCAAAAGGACATTGAAATGTTTGTAAGTCATTATTCAACATAATTTTAAGGGTATACACAAGTACAAAGAACTAGGATGCTGGGAGTACACACGCTACACTGCTGCACGGCAAGAGTAGCAGCCAGAAGTCATACTAGGCAGAATTTGCATGCAGAAAAAAAATTGATGTTGCGGACAGGACAGGAAACGGGTGCCCAAGGAACACAATTTGGATGTTCAGTCCTCTTCGTTTGTATATCTGAAAGTTTGTTAGTTGAAAGTTCGTAAGTAGAGGAGCGTCTGTATCTTGCAAAATTGCCCATTGTGTGACTTTGTGTCTGTCTGGCTGTGTTTGAATGTGTGCGTGTGTGTGTGTGTGTGTGTGTGTGCGGGTATATGTTACCTTATGGGGACACAATGTCCCCACAACGTTATAAATAAAAATCTGTGACTGCAATGAAAAAACTAAAAATGCAAAAACTTTTGTGTTTTGCTTGGTTACTTATGGTTATGTTTAGGGCTGGGTAGGGGTTAAGGTTGTCATAGTTAGTGTTAGAATTTTTCCCATAGAAATGAATGAGTGGTCCCCATAAAGATATGTTTACCCAACATGTGTGTGAGTGTGTGTGTGTGTGTACCCTGGGATGGTCTGGCATCCCATCCCATGTGTTTTTTTGCCTTCTGCCCTAAGCTGTCTGCCCTCCCACAACCCTACACTGGCTGCTGGAAGATAGATGGATGGATAAACAATACTTATGCTTTGCTTATTTTAATATTTTTTTATTATTAAACTATAGCTATTTCTGGATTCTCAGCAGCTAAGTTCAGCTGTTTGTTTTGTCCCCCTCCAGGACTATAGTGACCAGTGGGAATAACCTCCTGGTCCAGTTTGTGTCTGACCTTAGTGTGACCTCTGATGGCTTCATGGCCAGCTACTCCAGTGTACCCCGTGGGTCCAGAACACCTACTACAGGAAATGAAGGACCCAGAGTACCATTAGTACCTCCTCGTGCTAAGCCCAGCAAGCCCATATTTCCATCCCCAAAACTCAAACCCAAATTGAGCCCTAAACCAACCACTAAACCAACAGCCGCACCAAGTCATGCCAAGGTGACACCAAAACCAAGACCAACACCTAAATCTTTTCTTAAACCTGGACTCAAACCCCAGATCAAGCCAGGCACCAAACCCGCTCCTAAAACTCAAACTAAGCTCATCCTCAGACCTGGAACCAAGCCTACTCTAAAACCAGGAACTAAACTCATTCCCAAACCTGGAACTAAACTCATTCAGAAGCCTAGCACCAAACCTGCACCCAAGCCTGGGATTAAACCAGTTCCTAAACCAGGAATAAAACCCATTCCCAAGGCTGGAACTAAACCTATTCCCAAGCCTGACACTAAACCCATTCTGAAACCTGCAGCAAAATCCAAGTCCAAGGTAGATACTGAAATGAACAAGCTGAACCAAAACAGAACCAAAACAGTGGTGAAGAAACCTGGAGCAAACCAGAAGCGTGAGTATGTCAGATACTTCTGCAGAAAGTGTACAGTCTCCTATCTATGTAGCCCATGCAGTGTCATGTTGTTGTGTTGCAACTTGACGGGGTACAAATAATATAGTATTATACTATTACTTATGTATTAATTAACCACAAACCCCACCTTGGTTACATACTCATTTCATGGTAATTCATCATTAATGAATCGTGATGCATGTTTTATCTCAAGCATTTACTAAATTTGTTACAATACCTGTTAATTCTTCAAATCTTTGTGAACTACTGAAGGAACTATTGAAGGAACAAGTACTGAATAACAACAAGTTAAATACTGATCTCATGTTTGTTCATCATTAATGAATTGTGATGCATATTTTAACTCGTAGCACCTATATTTGTTCATGATTTGTTCATAATTTGTACTTCAGTAGTAACTGAGTTATTTTTAAGTATTTGTGCCCTGTCATGTAGTGTTACAGTTTTGTCTAGTTGTTTGTGACATTTTGGTTTTACATCTTGTGTTACTCTGTTTGTATATTACTGTGTGTGTGATGATAGTTAAGTGTAGATAAGTATGATACTGACTGTGTGTGTGGCTTGCAGCAGTGAAAGCAACCTCACCGTGCCCCCAGCTGTGTAAAACGAACACTACTCTCAAGGCTGGGTTCTGCACTAGTCAATTTGGTGAGTCATACACATTTACACAGAATCACCAACACCATCAAGTTAAGAATCATGTACAAGCATGTGAATACAGTTCTCCTTCTTCAAACCTGGAACTTGGTTCTGGATGGCAGCTCCATCTGAACTTCACCACCATAAATCTGGCAGTGAGAATAAGCCTAAACTGGACAGAATGTAGCCTGATGATAAAGACCCCAAACAGACAAAATGATGCATTACCTCCCTTTTCCATAATGGGGGACAAGAGATTTCATTGACTCATTCACCACTTAGAAGAGATCACAAGGTACCAGCCCACAACATGACTGTGTATAATTCATAACTAATCGTTCATTATTAAATCTGACTAGCAGATCGATCTTTCATTTTCCAGAGAATAAAAAATGATGTGATGTCATCTGTGGCGATAAGCTTGGCAAATTTCATCGCCAGCAACTGTAAGACTTAATATGCACCTATCTGTAAAGGTAAACCACACATTATGTATCTGTAAACCCACACACCCACAAAGATTTGACCCCCTTCTAAGTATTTTTCAGCTCAATCACTGGCCATGACAAGCAGGTTGTGTAATTTGCCGGCCTTGTTACTGCCAGCCGCTGCTAGACTGAACAGTCTGCTGCTTGCACAGATGGACACTGCAACAGCACAACCGGGAGAAGTGTTAGAAATATATACTTTTATGGTTATGCACTAGGGCATGGATACTCAGCCAACCACCACCACCCCCCCCTACTTCCCAACACACACACAGTCTACCAAGGGCTTCTAAAACTAAACTAAAACTAAAGTTAAAAAAGTCATGTAGCTCATTAAAAATACAACTTAAATAACATGATTAACAACTTATAAAACTAAACTGAAATAAAACTGAAAGGTAAACAAAATTTTAAAAACATATTAAAATTAAAACTAATTTTTTAAAAATGGAACTACAATTACCTTGATTCGAAGTTGTGAAGGTTGAACTGAATCTGTTGCTTCTCCCCACTGTGTAGTGATCACAGGAAAGGTAGTGGCTGTGGCTGCGAGCGCCGAGGGTGGCCTGTCAGTGACCGTGTCTGTCATCCGGACCTACAAGCCTGGGAGGCTGGCCATTGGCCAGGGGGCCCAAACCGCGTCCGTCAAAGTGACCTCCGTCTGCCAGAAGTGCCCCAGTCTGCGCAAAGGTACAGACACATGCCCCCTGTACCCACACACACAGACACCTATTTATGAATGTATTACACTATGTACATTATTTTCTTCTTGTCTCCTGGGCCAAGTTTCATTTCCATTTTTGCCAAAATACCATTTCCATCTTTGTAGTCACAGTGTTTCTCATTCATGGACGTACTGAATTTTCACATCAACAATCCCTGAGCTACTTAAACATTCAAAATTATTTTTGTAACTGTAATTTGGCCATTAGACACAATGTACTATAGTTTCATGGTCTTCAGCAAAAACAAGAACTGTAAATGGAAGCTATACACCTCGGGTGACATTCACAATTACATGGACTCAAAATTTGCTGGAGGATCTTTGATTAGTGAAGTGGCAGGATGGAATGACCTTGGAAATGTTACACATATGTGCTAAGGTGCTGTAATGTTTGGAAAACAAGATCATTATTATCCTACAAGGGATTGTGATGAGGAACTACTATATGAAGCAGTGAAACACTGCATCAAGATTTCTCATGCTCAACGGGGTGTGGATCCAGTGGGCAAAAAACTATACTCCTATATACTACATTGCCAAAAGTATTGGGACACCTGCATTTACACACACATGAACTTTAATGACATCCCATTCTTAATACATAGGTTTAATATGGAGTTGGCCCACCCTTTGCAGCTATAACAGTTTCAACTCTTCTGGAAGGGCTGTCCATAAGGTTTAGGAGTGTGTTTATGGAAATTTTTGACCATTCTTCCAGGAGAGCATTTGTGAGGTCATGCACTGATTTTGGACGAGAACGCCTGGCTCATAGTCTCTGCTCTAATTCATCCGAAAGGTGTTCTATCGGGTTGAGGTCAGGGCTCTTTGCAGGCCAGTCAAGTTCTTCCACACCAGACTCGCTCATCCATGTCCTTATGGACCATGCTTTGTGAACTGGTACACAGGCATGTTGGAACCAGAAGGGGCCATCTCCAAACTGTTCCCACAAAGTTGGAAGCATCAAATTGTCCAAAATGGCTTTTAATACTGCAATATTAAGATGTAAGACTTGGATGCAGTTGCTCAGCCATGGAAACCCATTCCATGAAGTTCTCTACATACCGTTCTTGAGCTAATCTGAAGTCCACACGAAATTTGGAGGTCAGTAGCTATTGACAGTTGGCGACTTCTGCACACTGTGCGCCTCAGCATGCGTTATCCCTGCTCTGTGATTTTACATAATCTACCACTTCAAGACCGAGTTGCTGTTGTTCCCAATTGCTTCCACTTTGTTATAACACCACTAACAGTTGACCGTGGAATATTTAGTAGCAAGGAAATTTCACAAATGGACTTATTGTACAGGTGGCATCCTATCACGGTACCACGCTTGAATGCACTGTTCTCCTGAGAGCGACCTATTCTTTCACAAATGTTTGCAGAAGCAATCTGCATGCCTAGGTGCTTGATTGTATATACCTGTGGCTATAGAAGTGATTTTAACACCTGAATTCAATGATTTGGAGCGATGTCTCAATACTTTTGGCAATATAGTGTATAACAAGTATGACCTTATAACTGGATGCAAGCTAGAAAATCATGAATCAACAAGATCCTCTTTCACAACCTATGTACCACGTATGACCTATAAAAAGACCATGGCTATGGGACAGCAGTATTAATAGCTAAGGAAATCATTCCTCCATGCAACTGTTAATACCACATCGTAACATCTGAGTGCTGTGTTTTAGAATTAAATTGAAAAACTAACAGTTTAATGGGTGAACAGCATATAGACCTTTTCTCTTCCTCAGGGTTAAACTACGTCATGATGGGCCAGGTGGACGAGGAGGGACATGGTGTTCTGGTCCCCAGCAGCTTTGTTCTCCCTTACAAGACAGACCACCAGAAGCTCCTGACCAATCTCGTGAGCTGGACGTGCTGACCAGATGGACCAGGTGACCAAGGGCATGAATCCAGTCAAACAGGTGATTGCAGTACTGCAAGCCTGGGCAATTAAGGCTGCAATAACCAAATAGGAAATGAAACTAACATTAAGGAAACAAACAGTTCATGAACTCCAACATATTCAAGGAGGCATAAGTAGGCCAAAATTAAAAACAAAAAGTATTTTATAAAAGGGAGGCCGAACTGCCTCACAAACAGCATTGTTCAGTAAGCTTTTACAAGGCCTTTGCACAAGTGGCCTTTACGGTTTAATTTTTCGCCATATACCTTCATAGATATCAAGCTTTTAATAACTTATAATTGTCTTATGTATTCCTTTGTTGATTTATAAAATATACCTTTCGGCCATGGTGCACGTTGTTTGGTCTCATTCATCAAAGTGATGTAAAGTGATGCAAATGCTTAGAGTTTATTAAGTAGCGCTTAACACGTGGCGTCACCGTGGCTCATGCCTCAAGCATCTTTGTTAGATCGTAATGGGTGCATTGAGACCAAAAAGAAGGTTTAAGAGGTTTAAAGGTGGTTTAAACAGCACTCTTTCATTCACACCATTAGGAAAGAAATATCACATTTAATGGATTACACGACCTCTTGTGCAGCCCTAACAGCATCCTTACTGGCTATTTATACTCCATGATTGACAGTGAGGCATCCAATGACAGAGGATCATAGATAGCATGCAGTGCACTGAATGGGAAAGTGTATTTCCGGGCTGCGCATGTACTGGGGGCAGCACATCGGTTTACGTTAAATTCCATTCGTAAGCTTCCTGCTGAAAAGGCACAAACCAAAGCAAACGATGCTGGATCCTTTCTGGAGATTTAACACCAAGCCAATGAGGACACATAGTGGTGGACTGTGTTATGAGTTATGATGAGTATTAGGAGACCAGAGGGTGCATCCAAAAGCTGGCTTTGACGTGCATTAAAGCTCTGATCCATTCATTGTAAGACTAGCAGGCAGTTCTTCCATTCATTTTAGTATGTTTAGTGCTGCCTATTTTTTACGTTTCAGACATGACCATCTCAATATACCTGAGTGTGTTACTAGTCACACCCTTGAGTCTGGTGAGCTGCTTATATTTGAGGTAGGATTGAAACACGATCTCTGACACTTAGCTGCTGGTAATGTCTTCCGTTTTCCCTCTCCCTGTCACACACAAACATATGCAGGCTATACGCACAGAGATTCACCGACACAGGAAAGTGACAGATAGAGGAGACAGAGAGAGACAGCAAAACACAACACCACTCAGACAAAGGGGGGAGGGAGGGGAGGGAGGAGGGAAGAGACTCATTCATTCATTCTTAATCCCTGGGCACATGTCTGCCCTCTGTTTCCATAAGCACGCCTACTTCTTTGTACAGCCAGCCATCCATCTCATGTTTCTCAGGCTGTCTCGGTCAGGGCTCTTGGGGGGGGGGTCTATGACATAACACTAGAGCTGCCAGCTGCTCCTGTAACTCAGCCCCGTGAGACACGCACACAGACACACACATTCACAGGCATCACGGCAAAAGAGACGAAACATTTACATGGTATAAATCAAGAGGCACTTTGGCCCTTTAAAACATGCACAGAAAAAATGGTCCATAAGCATTATAATCTTTTTTTTAGAGCAGTGTTTTCCAATCTAGTTCTCAGGGACCCACAGCCGGTCCACATTTTTGCTCCCTCCTAAGACCCTGCCAGACAGTCAACATTAAACCAGGACTGTCTGTGGGTCCCCAAGGAACGAATTGGAAAACACTGGTTTATAGGAACACATGAACTTCCAGGAGTAAAAAGGAAAATAATGTTGAGTTGGGTCAGCAGTGTGCTAGTTAGAAGTGTGATCACGCCTATGGCCAGCCACAGACAAACAGACGCCTGGCATTTTCCCCCAGTCTCTCTTCAAACAGATTCTCACTCACTGTACATTTGCATAATTCAGAGCTTGGCATGGAAATGCAAAATAGAGTCTAAGATCGTTCATGTCAGCATGAGAAACTTTATTAATCCTAAATCAGAGAATCGTGCATATTTCATCATTATGAAAAGTTTGAGAAGAGACATTTAACACTAGCACACACACAGTCAGCGAAGACACCTAGAAAAATCTGCATTTGATTCCCCCTGAGAACAATTCGCTGTTGTCTCTTCAACATGTTCACATTCATCACCTTCATGCCTGTGACATTGCAGCAACTTTACAAGCATTGCAGTGGGAGCGATTACCTAATATAACATCACCGTACAGTACAGGTGTGTGACCTGTGCAGACTTCTGCAGAGTGCATGTCTGACACAGAATGCAACTTCACTCGGCCCCCTACCATGCATTAAAAAACAGTGATTGTATAGTCACATGGGTATTCTACCTCACAGGAAAAGGAACAAACATAAAGGCAAGTAAAGGGGTATATGCTGATAAAGTCTTCATTTTGATTGTTGTAGATTTATGCCACACTTAAGTCTGGCAATGATAAGTGTATCATGGAAAATTGTCTGGCCAGACCCACAAACACATGGTTGGATGCTTGGCCTCTCCGATTGGCTGGACACATAATCACCAAGGTTACTGCATGATATATATATTTATTTCTACATCCATTCTAAAATGAGGAATAACCCAGCCCATCCCTCATTTCACATCAAAAGCTTTTCCCCAGTGTGCAAATAAATATCAGAAATTACTACTTACAACAGCAGCACTTCTTGTTAACAATCTAACTTAACATTTTAAAACACAGATATAACTGGTTGGCATCATCGCAGTGACTAACATCACCACTGCCTCCAATACTCCAACCAGAGCTGTGTTCATTAAGCTGCATCTTTAAAACATTACAATAATTCACACTAAAGCTATAGATGTAGGGATTGTCTTATTAAGGGTCCCTATGTACATTTTGCAGACAGACAGGGAAGGTAATTCTGGATAAGCTTGATAAGCAGGCTTAATGAGCACTACTGTGTAAAAAATGACCTGACAAAAGGCGCCAACATGAAACCAAAAACAAAACTCCAAAAAGAACAGATTTCATGTGACACTCTTGGTTCTTCAAAGCATTGATTGCAAGTTAACAATCAATTTGCCTGGAGGCCTTAGGGATTGCCAGTCATGTGGGTCTCAATCCGCTTGTTAAGTCTGACCCAAAGCATGACGTAAAAACTGAGTGATGGGTGTAGCTGTTCTCTGAGAAGGAATTGTCGGTACATGTTTGGTACATCGTTTTCGGTTTTTTATGCACAATGAAACAAATGAACACATTTCTTAACAAAAGCAGAACCTAAATTCAGAAGTAGATATGGAAAACATTATGCTAATTGTTGCTGTGAGTTTGTTACAGGAGGTTTGCTACTCCTGGTTACGGCCAGTCATAATCGATGGCTTGGGAACATTTTGATGTCACAATAAATTATACCCGCACTGGAGACCGAGAGGGTGATTTGTGAAGTGTCTGTCAGCTCAGTTATACTGAACTCGGATATGCAGCTGGAAACACAGCCAACATGCTAACTCATTCAAGACAACATCATCTAAATGTATGCATGACTGGAGCAAGGCAGAAACAGCCTCTGCGAGTTAGCCTCCCTGTGGCATTTAGGCAAATTCAGCTACTATACTATAGAGTACTATAGAACACAGGATTTAATCAATTAAAATTATGATGTTATATTTGCAATCGAAGATTTTATTTTATATATTTACAATATGCAAATACGTGCCTCATGATATTCAGACATCAGCGGACGCACTGCCTCTGATTTACAACTCTTCCTAATTGTTTTTGCAGTTTTAATACCAAATAATCTCAGAACAAATTCTGTTTTCCCTGCTGTACCGAAATTACACATAACAGTGAACCCAAAATTTAGGTTTATAGTAATTTTTGTGTACCATTATACCCATAATGAAATGCATGACATAATAGCATTTAAAGAATTGTGATAAATGGCTGTTTAGTTTATGCAGCCACTTCCTCTTCTCTTTTTTGTTACATGGAAAAAGGAAGTAGGACAATTCTTTAGTTTTACTTTTTTTGTTTTGCATTGTTTAAGATTGATTAAAACACTGAAGCATACAACACTGTATTAGCCTGTACCCAGGTTGGCCCTGCAAACAGTTTCATCATGTGATTCAAACACCGTGACTTAACAAGCGGATTGGCTTGATGAGTACTTCAAAGTCTTAGATTCTGATATGGCTTTCTATGCAAATTATGGCTTTGATATTTTTTATTTTACTATTTTTAAAATATTTTTACTAATAAGTAAAACAGAGCCTCAGGAAAGGGCATCATGGTTGACAGCACTGTTGCCTCCAGAGATGCTGGTTTCAGTCCTGCTTCTGCTCTGTGTGTGGACTTTGCATGTTCTCCCTGAGTCATTTGGGTCTTTTTGGGGTAATCTGGTTTCATCCAGCTGTCTGAAAACATGCAGTTAGGCTTCTTGGGCGTCTCTAAATTGCCCACAGTGTGTGTCTGTGTCTCTATGTCATATGATGGATGCTTTGGAATCCTGTTCGGAGTGTTTCCCAGCCTTGTGCCCAATGCTGCCTCATGTAGGCTCCCAGTCCTCCTGTCACCATGCACAGGGATACATGTTTAGAAGATGGATGGATGGACCCTCTCAAAACTTACTGCCCCAATTGTAATTCTATCCATTCGCTTTACCTTATTTGCCACCAAAACGGTCTCCTGAGCAGTTCATTGGCCTGTTTACTTACAGGCTCTCAGTTCTGCTAATCTGGAGGCACAACTGCCCTACAGCCAAAAGTATTTGTGTTGTGTCTACTGCTCTACCTCCCTTCAAGGCTTCAAGAAGAGGAAACGAGACTGAGGCCACAGGAAAAAAGAAGTGAGGAAGAGTGAGACTGAGAGAGAAGTGTAATGGGAGAACAGGGAAGAGCATGGAAAGAGGTGGCAAAGGATAAGATGAGAAGTGACACCAACTACATTCAATTAACCAGAGACATTTAAAGCACCTTGTAGCTGTATAGGACCCTGTCAAAGGAGACTGGCTTCAACAAGTCACAATGGGAACCTAGAAGACTGGAGCTGTCCCAACTTGTAAAGACAACTCCACTCTAAGGAAATGCACAAAGACACCAAAAACAATAATTCAACTGCAACTACCATACCTTGCCACTGTCACCCAGCGATGCAAAATCCTTTTTAAAATGGAATCGATGGCTGACAAACTGAACTAACAATGAATAGCAGAGGCACACAGCTTGAGGGGGGATACGCATAGAAACTAGCAGAACAATTAACAAACCTATTCAGAAGAGGAACATATGGACAAACTAGCAGAACAATGGATAAACAAGGGGCAAACTTACTGAGAAAGAGAGCATATAGAAAGCAGCAGGCAGATGGCAAGGAGGCAAACAGGGAGTTTGGGTAGAATAACTTTGCACATGCAGCTGAGGCTGTGACTGCCTACATCCCCATCTGGCCAAGCAGACTCTACAACAAAGCCATAGCTTCCACTGGATGATCTTTCAAACCACACAAGCAGGGTGTCCCTGTATGCCAGACTGATGACAGTGAAGAAGTGATGTCCCCACTTTGTGTTTAATGTGCATGCCCATGATGTGGGGGGGGGCAGTCTGTGCGTTTCCAGGCGCATGCGAAGGTCGTGCCCTGCACTCCTGAATTTGTGTACTCTCACTGTGATGGTCGATCATTTGTTTAAACAAAGCTCCTCCACTCCAGGGAGAATGCATTCGACCAGTCAACTGCAGTATCTAGTTCAGCGCTAATCTGGTTTAAAAATGATTTGTTGAAAAAAAGTCACATGCTTGCTGTTTGCCACTGCTGACAGCAACCTTAGAACAGTACTATATAACTAGATAATGATTTTACAGTACTTGTGACAATTATATTTACGTTATATTTTGCTATATTTAGTTACTCAGAACCAGTGCTCAGAAATCAAATGTTTGCATGTTAACTTTAGATCATAAAAAAGACTATTTATGATAATCAAACAAGAAAAAAAAATGGTTATCATTTGTATAAAGCATACCCTGATTTGGAAGCTATGAATCTGTACAATCAGAATTTCATAAAACATACAGAAATGTATTGCCCTGGGAGCAACTGTGCGTCAGACCAGAGGTGCAGTTTCATTGCTACTTGACTGATGAAAGTTACCTCCTATTTGCACAAAGGCAGAAACAAGGCCGTTGACAGCCTGCATGTACAACAATGATCTTGAATCACAAAAGGCCTTATTAAGAACTAGTTTTCTCATGTAAAATGGAATACAACTTATCGAGAATTGGAAAGAAAAAAGTAATGAGAGGAGGTCAGGGCTGGTGTTCACTGTGGCTTGAGGTGCTCTGCCTTGGTGCTCTGATTTCGGCAGGCCCCCCAGGAAAACCAGGAGATAATGGCACCAATGCAGCCTTGCAGGGTGAACATCACACCATAGGTGGAGTAGAGGGTGGGCCCTGGCAGTGGGGGTGGGGCCAAGGCAGGTAGGGTCAGGGCTGGATGCAAGGCAAGGGCCCGAATTTCAGCCTTGATCATGTGCAACTCATCCAGGATGGAGAGGAAGGTGCAGCAATGGAACCATTGGTGGCTGTGGCCCCAGATGTCAAACTTCCCTGGGGACAGCCGCTCGGGGAACTTGCTGATGTTGAAAAGTGCTGACACCAGCAGCCAGAAGCAGTGCCGGGAGAAGAAAAGACCAAGAGATCCTGGGGAGAAAGATGAGGACTGGGCTGAGGTGACTGTTGGGCGGAGGAGGCGGTAAAAGACGGGTGTAGATGCCACAATGAAGGGCAACAGGAAGACCATGGTGCGGATGACGTAGCGGTGCCTTCTCCAGCGCTGGCGGGTGTTGCAGCAGGCCAGGGTGCAGATGAGCGCCACCACACAGGCGCTAGGGATATAGAAGCTCTCAAAGAACACGTGGAACTCTGGGAGGGCCGACGGAGAGGACGAGAAGGAAGGAGGAGGCAGAGGGGGCCCCTCCTGGACTGTCTTCACCTCCCATGTGGCATTGTGATGTCCTAGTGCAGTGATTCCAGCCCGTGGATGGATGTAGTAAAAATAAGCTAATGAGGAGCCCACAGTATAGGCGCTGATGGTGCCATAGTCCACAAAGAAGCAGATCTCTCGAATCAGCAGTGACATGGAGTTGAGAAGGTGAGCCATGCTGCTAGCCATCAACAGCAAGAACACACCGATGAAGTAGTTCCAGAAGGGGTAGAAAAATGGATCGCTGTAAGATGGCCGGCCCTCCCAGCCAAACAGCTCGAGGAAGTGGAAGGCAAAGATGAACACAGCCAGGAAGTGCGTCCAGAAGTTGCCGGTCTCGTTGGTGGGCCGGAAGGCGGAGGCCAGGCACTCGCGTAGACTGTAGTTGGGGAAGCGGTAGCCTGAGAGGATGAAGCTCTCTGTCACACGTTGCGGTACGTCAGTGTGCCTCAGCAAAGGCTGGGTGGGCCGGCTGCATCTCAGCAACATGGTGGATCAGGAGCGACAGTTCAATTACCTTAATGAAATCCTGCTTAAAGGCTGGATCGGATATTGTTTACTGCTGCAGCTTGTGTACGTTCCACTGTCTTCATTCCCAGTCAGTGTGATTCAGCTAGAAAGACTCCATCAGACCAAGGCACTCTTAAACCAGCAGTTAATTTCATCAATGAACATATTAAAGTTGTGCAATTCTTTAAAATAATGCTATTCCATTACATAGTCAAGTATAACTCTTTGCAATTAATCAAAGTCCAAAGGGTTGATTTCCATAGAGGTTTTTCTGGTTGTAATCCAAAGTCCCACTGTAGTACAATGTCTGCTTGCAGACCTGTGTCCATAAGCATTTTTTTCACAGACAGCAAAAGTTCTTGTGATGTACCGCTACTTGGCCTGAAACAATAGTTTTGGTTTCAACATTTTAAAAAATGCGTATATTAAAATGCCCAGAAAAATGTATAATTGTTCTTCTCGCTTCTGCTTTATCTTTGGGTTTCTCCTTGACCTTGCAGTACGTTAGAACAAAGTCACAAACAGCAAGTTAATATTTTATCTGTTTTGCATTACTGCTGTGTCATTCAGCTCATCGTGTGATAATGAATTATCTGTATAACCGTTTTCTGTTCCTCGACAATTTTTATCTACAGCAATACATTATTTGAAATTAAAATACTTGATCACTGTATACAAGTATATTGTTTTATTAACATACCATATATCATGTTCGACGTCTCACACAGCAATATTCTGCCGACTAACAAAGCGATTTTAACTTGCATCTAAATAAAGCACCTTGTGAAAGTAGGTCATATGAATCCAGATAGTGGGATTAACAATATGTTTTGCTGTATTATTGATGACTCTTCGTGCATTATGTACGTTTCCAATAAATGTATCTATTTACCTGTATTTTTCGCTGATCAATGACTCCAGTCGATTTCGGTAGAAAAAAAAAACTTGTCACCTGTATCACATTAAAATCCGCTAGTGAGGTAACAGGTCAGAATAATGGATCGCTTCGGAACACAGCGTTTCGCATGAATCCCACAGTTCATTACCTGTCAATGTTGCCTTTTGAATCTTTTTCAGTTGTTTCCGACGCCAGTGATGGCAATATTTACGTAGTTTCCGCATGTTTGGCAATGGTTTTGATACTTGAAATCATTATAGATTTAAAGTTGATTGTCAAGACTAGCTAAATTTAAATCCTCTGCCTGTTTATATTTTCCCCGCTCGGTATCAGGCGGAACAGTTTAGATAAATGGTGCGAATAACAAAATGGTAGATCGCGGGACCGGATGATATTGAGATCAACTTAAAGTAGCGGAACTGCAGTCACCTTCCCCTCTCTGTTAGCCGGTCATGCGGGTTAAAACGCTGCTTTCTAGCACCCCCAACGACTCTCCAGTACATAGTCTTCGGTACGTTGTCAAGTCTTGCGTAAAATAAAGAACGTGTTACAATGTCCTCATTCCTGATTGAATCTCACAATACAGTAAAAGCGGCCAATGCAGATAGACGCGGTCCGATGTGATGGTATCTCTGATGTCGTATTTAGCAGGAAAATGATCAAACACTAATAATACGTTCTGTTAAAAAATACAGTGTTAAAAAAGATTGGTCTTATTCTGAGCTGCCGGTTTTTGTTCAATCATGTTGAGTGAGCTAACCTGCGCGGTGTGTCCTATTCGCACTACCGCACACGGCATCTGTCTTCAAGTGCCGTCATGCAGTCAGAAGCTTCCTCTGTCCCC
>JAODJW010000002.1:18275537-18299872 GCA_026777045.1 Hyperopisus bebe | reverse complement strand
CACCTTCTCCATCCTTCCACTGACTTATCGCAGCTCTCCTCCATTTTTACCTTCCTGCGCTGCCGGTGCAGGCTGATATCAGCGCATGCCTATAAGCAAAAAGCCACATGAATTCCGATCTGAGCGTTCACATTCAGGTCGCATGGCCGCAAATCGGATACGTATTCGATTTAGTACCACATATGAAAATGGCACAAATCCGATTTGAAAAGATCAGATTTGCGTGTCCACACAGCCCTGAAAAGATCAGATCTGTGTCAGATTAAGGCAAAAAATCCAATTTGAGTCACTTTAGCACAGCAGTGTGAACGTAGCCTTAGAGTATGCAGAAGATGGCTTTGAGGTCAGAGGCCAGTCATACCCAATGGTAAAGTGAGACTGGAGCCTGGGAAGGTGATACAGCAGGGTGGCAGATTCCTCTTTCAGGGGACCATGCAGATCCTTAGTATTAGTTAAAAAGTTGTGTTCCTGTATGAAAAGATGGTAGCGCTTGTGGGAACACAAATACTTAGTAGTAACTCAGTTACTACTGAAGTACAAATCATGAACAAATATAGTTGCTACTTGAGATAAAAGATTCATTAATGATGAACAAACAAGAGATCAGTATTTAACTTGTATTATTCATTAGTAGTTCCTTCAGTAGTTCACAGAGGTTTACAGAATTAGTTGATATAGTAACAAATATAAGCAACTGTTTGGCATAAAAGATGCATCATAATTCATTAATGATTAACAAACAAGACATCAGTATTTCACCTGTGTTATTTCTTGTTTGCTACTTCACTAGTTCCTTCAGTAGGTTTACATTATTTACGATATTAACAGACATAGTAACAAACATGGTTGCTGCTTGGCATAAAAGATGTGTCAATGATGAATGAACTAGAGATCAGTATGTGACAATGACTTTATTGTTAATAAATACATGAGTAATAGCATAATACTGCATCGTTTGTGCCCCGTCAAGTAAAATGTTAGCAAAAAAGTTCATTTAGGACGAGAAGTTTAAATTACTGTCCTTTAATGTTTGTATTCATAATAAAAATAATGTTAAAATCACAGTGACAGAAAATATGAAAACGATATATAGCCTATAAATGGAATTACAGAATTTTCACTGGATGACTCATGCTCTGTAATAATAAATTACACATACATCTATAACAAATAGGACAGTGTCCTCAGCCATGGACCATACCAACCTGCTAGCCAAATGGGGGTGTTGTCTGCAGTCTGCTGAACTTCAGGCTGCACCTCCATATGGGGGGAGAATAGAGGCTGATTCCAGCGAACCCAGTAGCCATAACCCAGTTGGTTTCGGGTCAGTAAATATTCCAAGACAAAGTCCTCTGCCATCACATCTGAGAAAGAGAAGGGACACAAAATGGGGAAAAATGACTGATTGAGACAGAAAGAAACAATCATAAAATGTCACAACAGCAAAAAATGCTATTGTGCACATCAGGTAGCACGAATTTCTGTTAATTCCTAACATGTAGTATTATTAAAGTCCTGTGGTTTTGATAGTGCACAGATCTTCTTAACAAAATTTGAGAGTAGTAATGGGGGCTGAAAACAGAGAGAGAAAGACTTGACGAGGATAAGCGACCTGCATTTTTAGGCAGAGATGCTGGCTGCTCCCCGTCACCTTGGCCCACTGAGCTTCCTACCTGCAGTGCAGGTGAGTGCAGGTTGACCGGCTCTGCACCAAAGAATCTATATAAATAGTGCAGCTTATAGAGGAGTGACAGACCTGGGAAGGAATAACTGACAGATTCAGGAATTAGACGATGTGCTATTAGTGCAGACTGCTGGAGCACAGGAACACACACCTCTGTCTTATATGCAGATCTGACCAGCGTGGACAGCACCCATTTATGAAAAAATATTACCTTTAAAAGGTGAAAGCAAAACTCTGCAGTAGGTAAACGTTATTCTGGTACTGCTGGGCCAAAGAATTTACCAACCAGTTTTAACTGAACTAATCAAGTCAATTTGAAAAAGCCACTTTGACTGCTACATCCCATTCTGGATCTCAGATAGCCTCTCCTTTACTTAGTATGGCCTGGTTGAAAAATGTGTATCCTTTACATCAGGGGTGGAGGAGAAATTTTTGAAGTAGGAGATCAAACAGTGAGCAAAAGGTCTCAGCTGTTAAGCTTATCCAGCCATGCTTGATTACGCATTCAGCATGAATATACTAAACATTTTGATTGTCAAATGTTGTTTGATTGACACATGATGTTACAGTGTTGTCTGGTATGGGAATCACCCAGAAGTGGCCTACAGTCAGGAAAGTACAGTACAGGACAGTATTTTACCTGTGTACTGAAATATATTCGAATTGAAGTTATACAATGAGCATGGACATAATGTCCAGACTCTCAGATTTCATTTTAGGGTATCCACATTCAAATTGGACGAAGGGTTGTCTTGTTTGCATTTGGAAGATTGAGGTGTGAACATACAACATGCGGTCAAAGGAACTCAGTATGGATGTCAAACAGGCCATCCTTAGGCTGCAAAAACAGACGACAACAGTGGTGGATGATCACAGAATCATTTCCATGGTGAAGAGAAACCCCTTCATAACAGCCAACCAAGTGAACAACACTCTCCAGGAGGTAGGTGTGTCAATATCCAAGTCTACCATAAAGAGAAGACTGCATGAAAGCAAATACAGAGGGTTCACTGCAAGATGCAAGCCACTCATAATCCTTAAGAATAGAGATAAAAGATTCATTAATGATAACCAAACAAGAGATCAGTATTTAACTAGTATTATTCATTAGTAGTTCCTTCAGTAGTTCACAAAAGTTTACAGAATTAGTTGATATAGTAACAAATATAGCAATTGCTTGGCATAAAAGATACATCATGATTAATTAATTAATGATTAACAAACTTTGCAACAAAACATCTAAAAAAGCCAGCATAGTTCTGGAACAGCATTCTTTGGACAGGTGAACCAAGATCAACCTATATCAAAATGATGGAAAGAAAAAAGTATGGAGAAGGGCTGGAACAGCTTATGATCCAAAGAACACTGCATCATCTGTAACAAATGGTGGAGGCAGTGTGATGGCTTGGGCGTGTATGGCTGCCAGTGGCACTGGGTCTTTAGTGTTTCTTGATGATATGACACAGGATGGAAGCAGCTGAATGAATGTTGAGATGTTCAGAGATATCATGTCCGCTCAAATGCAACCAAATGCAGCCAACTTGATTGGGCTGCGTTTCATAATACAGATGGACAATGACCCAAAACACACAGCAAAAGCAACCCAGGACTTAATTAAAGCAAAGAAGTGGAATATTCTCGAATGGCCAAGTCAGTCACCTGATCGCAACCCCACTGAGCATGCATTTCACTTGCTAAAGACTAAACTACAGACAGAAAGACCCTCTAACAAACAGCAACTGAAAGCTGCTGCAGTAAAGGCCTGGCAGAGCATTAAAAAGGAGGAAACCCAGCGTCTGGTTATGTCCATGAGTTCAAGACTTCAGACAGTCATTGCCTGCAAAGGGTTTTCAACTAAGTATTAGAACTGAACATTTTATTTGCAGTTACATGTATATTAATCTGTCCAATTACTTATGAGCCCCTGAAAGTAGGGGATTGTGTAGAAAAATGACTTTAGTTCCCCAAATTTTTATGCAATGTTTTTGTTCTACCCACTGAAATAAAGCTGAAATTCTGCACTTCAACTGCATCTGACTTGTTTCTTTTAAAATTTATTGTGGTAATGTACAGAACTTAAAAATTGAAAAACTTTGTTTCTGTCCAAATATTTATGGTCCTGATGTATTAGACAATAGCAAACAACAGATTTCTCTACAATTTGTTGCAAGTTTAAATTTACTGAGGCCCAGTATATTGTAATGTTACATGTTATGTGAGGACATATTCATAGATTTAAAGCTCTACTCTAACAGACATACTTTCATGTGATGTCAAACTTAGATAGAGTTGATAGCTTTGTTGCTATAACGTAAATAGGCCAATCTGAGATATGGGAAAATTTATGATGACAATTGCATTCAAAAATTGCTTTGTATAGATCAAGTCACTTTGCATTGTTTGGTATTTGAAAGAATGCTACCACTGGTGGGTTACGTAGAGCACTTCACTGAAGGCACTTCATCACTTGCTTACATACATTATTCCTGTTATACTGAACTAATTTCTTAATGACTTTAGATGTTAGTTATTTAAACAGACTGGAAAAACTATTTGTTTATTTACAGGGAACAAGAGCATATTGCAGTCTGTGGTGACCCTTTATGGTCAATCTCATCATTAATCTGACCCTTCTGCTGCCCCCTGTGGCTGAACCATGGAAAGGCAGCCTATGCCTATTAGATTTGCTCACCATGTGTATGTCTCCTTTACACACATCAACTGACTGGTCGAAGTCCCCCGCCCACCCAGAGCCAGAAGCAGATGCAGGAGTATGTAAATACTTGATATAAAACAAATTCATCAAAGTGCCTAGTTGTCTATGTCTCTAATAAACATGAATAAAGTTCTCAATGTTTTAGGACAGATATAACTAGGTCCACACCAGGGTGAAAGCACCGCATCTGGCCATCAGGTCTGGTTGCATTAGGGCCATCTGTCCCAGTCCATCATAGCTGCCAAAAAAGAATAACAGACCAGAGCAGATTATAAACCCTGACAGTCTTGGAAAGTCTTTCTCCAGGTTTGATGCAGCACACAAGCCAGAGAATACCAATGGCATGTACAGACTTTTCAGGGGACAGGTGCTCAAAACTAGGTGCATGGCTTAGAGTACATTTTGTCAACCTGGGGCAGGGTTTAGCGTAAAAGAGGCAGGTTCTCAGGTGCTTTCAGCCCACCCCCGTTGAACATCACCCTTCTCACTAATGAACAAGCACTCCATAATGGAAATGAGGATCACTTTGTGTAGAGTGAACCCACATAAGATTTCAGGTCATGACAATATTGCAAGGTTCATCTGTCCTTATGTGCTTGCAGATATTCTGACAGACATCTCTAAAACCTCAATCAAACACGTATTTATTCCTGAGAGCTTCAAAACTGCCAAAATCATTCCAGTGCTTAAGAAAACATCTGCTTCAACACTTAAAAAGTATCAACTTGTAGCTCTCACCTCTGTCATAATGAAGCACTTTGATTGACTGGTCATGGGAAATATTAAACCAAACCTGCTGACCTCCATTGATTTGCATACCGCCCCAACAGGTCTACAGGGGACACCGTAATCTTGGCCCTATACACCAGAGTGACACACCTAGACAATACAGACCCTTACGTATTCAAAACAGTAATTCCACAACAACTTACCCAAAAGATGTCCTAGTTAGGCCAGAAAACCTCACTGTGCCCCTGGATCCTGGAAGGTCTGTCAAAGAGAAGACAGCACTTCCACTTCCTTCAGACTGAGCACAGGAACTCCCCAAGGCTGCTGCCTCATCCCCCTAATCTTCCCACTGCTCCACCGAGACCACCTCTTCCCATGTCACAGAGTGCAGACAACATCTCCATGAATAAGTGTTGGTTATGTGTCTGCATGCAGACAGGTGGTGAGAGAGCTGGAGAAGTGCTGCAAGGCCCACAATCTGCTGCTCAAAGTCAACAAGATGAAGGAAATGATTGTGGACTTCAGGAGGACCTGGGGAGAACAGAACCAGCAATAAATGCACTACAGTGCTTGAGAGAGTTGAGACTGCCACCTCCCATTCTGTCCATCTTCTTCAGAGGCATAATTGAGAGTGTCCTCACAACCTGTGTCACGGCCTGTTTTTGGGTCCTGCATTGCCTAAGAAAACCAGTGCCTCTACAGGGTCATTAAAACAGCAGCGAAGATTGCTGGGGCCACTCTGCTTTCTCTGTTGGTCATCATCCATTGGTGCTGCATCCAGAGGGATACTGGCATGATCAGAAACAAATCCCATCCCGCTCTTTACCTCTTTGCCCTACTGCCTTCTGATAGGAGGTTCTGCAGCCTCAAAGCCAGGACAGTGAGGCTTAAAAACAGTTTTCCCCCAGGCAGTCTAAGACTGGATCTCCTAAAAGAATTAATGTTCCCCCTCACTGCACTGCACTGGATAACACAGAACCTAAAATGTATTTTATCTATTTATCCCATCTGCTCATTCAGTTTCATTACCCATTTTTCCGACCTAATCAGGTTTTTAACTGTAATTTTTTTCCAATGTCTAATGTTTACTGTCATATGTCTTATGTTCATATGACCACTGAGGAAAAATATTTCATCTCTGTGTACGACCCATGCATCATAGACCTGAGAGAAGAATAAACTTTGACTTTTTTCTTTGACTTTTTGATTTTTATTGTCTGCTGGTAGACTAATTAAGAAGAGTACTACCATAGTACCAGACTCAACAAGAGTAAGCAGCAAAGAGGTCACATGGGGCATGGAAGAGCCAATATATCAAACAATGTAAATGTTCAGATAAAAATAAACTAAATACGGCTGAAATACAGACATCAACTCAGGAGTTTGTTAAGTGCTGTAGACGTAATCCCTGAAAAATGTTCAAGGTCCCATCCTGCTGAAGGTGGTGGTTCGATTAGACCGGAGCACAATCTCAGAGAGTGCAACCTTGGAGAGGAATTTGACCTTGGCTATTGTATGTCTTTCTGTGAAACCTAAAATGTGTAAAATGTTAATCAAGAATTTTACTTCCCTCAGCAAAAAGAACGTAAAGATTAAAAGCAGTTTTTTTTATAATCTCTTGCTTCCAACATGGTCTAGCATTTTTATAAAGCTATACATCTTAGTGTAACCCAAACCTAAATCAAAGTAGCAGCACAAACTAAAGATATCCACAAAGACGTAAACATTAAGATATACAACTTGATAGCATTCCTTAAATTTATTAGCAGGATAAATACAATATCTATTATAGCATAACAGTTAATTCTATTCTCTTTTTAGAGGCTTTCAGTTGTCTGTTAAAAACTGAATGGCAAAATAATATCCTTCGAATTCCAGTTAAGGAAAGAAGCAGTAAGACTATTACTAATATTTTAGTGGCCTTGCTGGTCTCTTACTGATAATAAATATACAAACAACAGAGAAAATCTTGAAATATCATTTGTGTTTGTATGCCAATTATGAACAGTTGAGTTACTATGAAAAAGTTACACTAGGTGGCGCTTTTGCTCAATCAAACTGACGAGCATTACAAGCATTATTTTCAATTGAAGGTTTCTCTTTTTATCACTTAAATCCAGCTAAAGCCTAGTCTAGTTTGAAGATTGAGATAGATTGAGAAGTTTTTCTATTTTTCCAGTATTAATAATACATAACCTCTGTACAGTCCATTCATTCTATACTTTATTTTGTTATTACTCTTTGTGGCCTCTCAGATACACCTGCTTGCTACTACAAACAGCCCGCACCTCGAAATAGCAAATCATTTGGCTGCAACTGAATACATGCAGAAAAAGGTTCACTCAAAATTTGACTACCCATTAGAATTGCTAAGCTGTATGGCGTTCTAAGCAACAAAGAATGTGCCGTATGTGGTGGTTCCAGTAACCAGAGAGTGCCCTGATTCACCAAAGCTAACAGGAAGGCCAGAAGTGCAAACAGAACAGCAATGTGCAGAAAGGTTTCTCTGAACACACAACTCATCTACCCTTGAAGTGGTTCTGGAGGCAAAATTGGGTCCTACCCAGTACCAAATGAAGTCTCCACTGAAGGTATGTGCGTTATTTTATTTGCACGTCTTTAATCCTTCCAATAAGGCGTTAATGAACTGCACATGACTCACTCGTTTTCAAATTTGAAAAGTATTTATACATTATCATTAGCAACTTTTTTTTTCATCGGATAATGGATATATGCTGTTTATTAGGTTGGATTCAAAACCATTATCAAGTTTATTTGGCCAAGCATGTTTGCACATATAGGGAATTTGTCCCTGGTCGTCAGTAGCTCTTATACATACAGCAGATACATTCAAGACAAGACAAGACAATGGTCAGATACAATCCAGTTAATATATATAATGTGGATTATGTTACTGGTAAATGAACAGAAAGTGCAGGAATGCATGACAGGCAAGGACTGCTGTTATAAATACAGTATGCACAAAACAATAAAAGTACAGTGAGTTCTCTACAGCAATGAGGTTTTGCTTATCAAGGGGATTGGGGGGGGGGAACTGTACATCTGATCCGAGGCAGCTGGGTCAGCTGTTCATACGAGTGATGGATTGTGGGAAGAAACTGTTCTTGTGTCCGTCTGTTTTGGCACATAATGATCTGTAGCGCCTACTATAGGGGAGAAGTTCAAAAAGGTTGCGAGCTGGGTGTGGGAGTCTGTGATGAATTTCCCTGCCTGTATCCTAACTCGGTATGAGTTTAGATCCTGGAGGGTGGGCAGGTTAACACCCATGATCTTTTCTGCACGCTTGGCTATTTGTTATAACTTGTTCATATATTTTTTGGTGTTTGATTTGAACCAGGCTGTGATGGATGAGCTGAGAACAGATTTGATAACTGTTGTGTAGATGCAGATCAGTAGCTCCAGTGGCAGGTTGAACTTCTTCAGCTGGCACAGGAAGTACATCCTCTGCTGGGCCTTTCTTGTGATGGAGATGGTCTCCCATTTCAGGTCCTGAGGAATTGTAGATCTTGAATTCGAGAAGGTTTCCACAACAGACACAGTGCTATTGAGCACAGAGAGGCAGGGCAGTGTTGGGGGAGCTCTTCTTGAAGTCCATGTAATCTCCACAGTTTTTAGTATATTGAGTTCCAGGCTGTTACAAGCCCACCAGAGGGCCAGCTGTTCTCATCTGCATGCAGTCTCCTCACATTACTGATGAGTCTAATACAGTTATAATATACTGTGATTTAGAGATTCTTTTGGACTATAGGTTTATTAGGTATACCTGCTTTACTCTCACTTGTTCTTTTGTCCCTTAGAAATAAAAAAAGAAACTTTCTTTTTCTTCCTTCCTCCCCATCTTCTATCTATCTATCTATCTATCTATCTATCTATCTATCTATCTATCTATCTATCTATCTAACCCACTCTCTCTCTCAGTCTCATTCTCTCTCCTGCAGCTGGTTGTGGGTTAGTTACATCCCATTGCATTCCCTGCGTTCTTAGGAATTCTCATCTGTCAGTACTTGAGTGTTGTGTGTCTCTCCTCTATTTCAGTCTCTCTCTTTCCCTCCCTTTCTCCTTCTTTCCTTAGCTTCTCAACCCTCTTCTCTTGGATTTCTTTATTATATATATATTCAATAACCATCTTCTTTATCTGTTTTAGAATAAATTTCAATTTAGGGTAGACTATACTAATACTTAACATAAATGATCTAATTTAATGTTTATTCTCAGGGAAAAATTCTAATTTCTTAATCAATTAATTTACCAATCACATTTAACCAATCACATTTAGTTTTAAATGGTTAGTTATAGGACTAGGCCATGGTGTTGCAACTTAGCAAACTTGAATTCTTGCTAAAGTAAAATATTCAGGTTACCCATAACTGTAGAATAAACTGTAAAATAAAAGAAGATTCATAATTTTAAAAAAAACAATGACAATGTAAATGCCCCCTACAACAGTACTGCAAAGTGCAAAAAATCATTTAATATAATTCAAGGAGAACATTTATAAAGCATGACCTAGTACCGAAAGCTACAACAAAGACTTCCAAAATTATTTCCCTTGTAGCCTAAAATAGTTTTATGACTATAAACTGTGCATTTCTGTTGAATTGTGATTTTCTGAACATTTTAGCCTGCTTTTATTATTTGCTACCCAAGTGTGCCGAGTGTAAATATGTAGATTTCACACAATTGTGATAATTTCAGTTCTTCAAACTGAACCAGATCATTAATGCTCTAGCTGTGATATTTTTTGTTTGCTGAATGGCAGTTTTCAGTATTTCTCTGTGCCTCCCGATATTATTCTCTCCCTTCCTCTTTCTTGACCCCATACGGCCTCCCCCCATCCCCTCCCCTTTCTCGTTCATTGTCCAGTGAGCTCCATATTGCCGGCCTGACCTCACTGTTTCTCACGCTCCCGCTGTTCACTCTTCTCCCTCACTCTCCACTTCAAGTAATTTTCATTCTTTGTGGACAAAACAAAGTAGATAAAAGTCAATCTCAGTTATGAAAATCACATTTGTCAATCCAGAGAGCAATTAATGGAGCGTTTTCTTTTGAAATAGTGGAGTTAATTGGTTAACTTTGGCTGTCATTATAGAAAATTGATTTTTATTAATTAATGTAAATGTTATTTAATATGAGTATGTATACATATGTGTATGTGTGCAGGAGTCTCTAGTCCTATACATTTCATGAAGAATTTGATGATTTATTATATGCACATTGTAGTGTGGATGTCATTGTGTGGGTGAGCAACATGAGTAAAAAGTACATGTTGTTCGTCTCCATGGCTGCAAAGCCAGCTGTGCTGCTGAATCACCAAGACATTGACAGATGGGTAGATGAGATAAGGGGGCTAAGAAGGATAAAGATGAACCAAATGGGAACTGGGTATCTCGTGGTAGAAATAAGAAAAATATAAATAGGGAAAAAAGTGAAAATGGGAAAGCTGCAGAGGCAATAAACACAGTTACAAGTATATATATATATGTGTGTGTGTGTGTGTGTGTGTGTGTGTGTGAAAAACCTACTGGAAATGTTGGATATCTTTAATATTTTCAGTGTTTAATGATATGATAATGTACCGTTTCTGAAAGTTACATTTTGCAAAAAGGTGTCGTTGTCGTACTTACAGTTGATCATTTTCCTTAAAGAATACCCAGTTTCATAACATTTCCAGTGCCTTTCTCGGATCCCTCCCCCTGCCTTTGACTGGTGCGAGAATCTGTCCATTACCTGAAGAGCATCTGCGAAATGAGTCACACGATCCGCCCTTCTTGTAGGAAGGGCCTTCTAACCACGCCCCCTCGTGTATTGTTTCGGCATTTTAAACGCCAATCAAAGCTTCTCACTTCATCACCACTCCCCCTTTAAGCTTTCGCGCTGGTTTCCTTGCTTAAGATTGACAGTCAATAGTCGCTCGCGGTGGGGAGGTGTAATTCTAGAGAAAGAAAACTTCTGAGGCAGTTATCTTCCTCAGTTTTCGAATCTGGTTAGTACAGTTCCGTATGCTTTGGACGCCACGGGAAAAGAAGCAGGGAGGTCCGAGGAAGATTTACACGTCGAAAAAGATCATATAGGAGGAATATTTATATTTAATGGCTGCTGGGGATGGTTCCCAGCTGCCGGCGACTATAGCGGCCAGCCGGAGCGTGGAGAAAGCGCTCGAGGAGGCCGCCTCGAGCGGGGTTCTCAACCTGTCTAACCGCAAACTGAAGGAGTTTCCCCGAACCGCCAAGAACCACGACTTATCCGATATCACTCATGCAGGTGAGCGCCGTGTCACCTCACCGAAAAATGAGACGTCGTCTCTAGGTTTTCAGTTTAGTAGGTTGTATCGTATCTTCCTTATTTCCTTTGTTATATTGTGTAATATCCTGCGTTTTCTGACCTTCTCTGTCCTAATCGACGAATTTACTGGAAGAGTGGCGGTTAGTCTGTTATAAATCTGCTCACATCTCACTCTCATAGATACAGTTTGGTCCGAGTGGACCGCTGTACTGAGGCTCCGGACCGCACCTTGCTGTTAGCTGAAGTTCGGAGTTGCGCACTCGCTTCTTGTGCGATACGCGGTGCATGTAGCAGGATGTCTAATGGAGGCGAACCTACTATTCAGCAGTCTCTTTTAGGAGACTATTTTCTTTGTTCTTGTTACATGCAATTTATTTTCCAGGTACATTTGCAATCCGGTAATAATTGCCTGCTAGGTGATGGGGCTGGGGTGGTGGGCAGTAGTCGGTTGTGCTTTTATTCAATTGAGCTGATGCGGTTTGATGAAGCGGGTAGAGCTGGCGATCTCTCTCGTACAGTCGTGTAGTGTATGATCGATGGCCGTCTGCTTCCGTTTTACTCTCCAAAAGATAACTTAAGATCATTTATAACCAGTTTTTATAGTAATCAGCGGCTTAGAGGAAATGCTGGGATAGCGGTTTTCTGTTCCAAATGTTTCTCAATTAGTATAGTATATTAAGTAAACGTATTTAAATAGCGCTTCACTGACTTAAATTTCAACTTTATAGCTTTCCCAGTGCTCACAATTCTCTGGATTTCAGTCTATAACAATGAACTTCACCATGTGATGTCCTAAACGGCGAATATTCTCCGTTCAACAGTGTGTTATTTAACCTTATTATAAGGTAACCTACAACGCCCCCGCCTCGTTGCACTGTAACGCATTTTTTCGTATGCTGAGCCAGTATATGTTGGCAACTTTTTTCAACGTAATTTCCCTGAGACAGAGAGAGCATATACTGAAATGGAAGGTGATTTTTTTTTGTTTACCAGATCGGTAAAATGAATGGTTATAGAATGCTTTAGTTCTTTGGGTCATGGAACCTTAATTCCTTAATTCATAATTTAATTTTTGGTATCCCTTTCCAACACTCAATGCACAAGCAGAAAGACATTCCTGATGGTGTTGCTATTTTAAGCATTTAAGGTGTGTCTGAGGATATTTATATATCATACAGCTGTTCCTTGAGTGTCTGTGTTAAATATTTAATTCAAGTAGTATATTTTACTTCAGGCCGATGAGAGGTGGAGTTTGCATGCATGTGTGTAGGGGAAATTAGTCCGTCTGTGCTCTTTCATGTGGAGTAGCTGTACACCTGGAAGGGGTTCACATCTCCCTCTGGGTGGACACACTACCAGCACTGGTACTGCTTTGTCCCCTCTCAAGCAAAAACACTGTAGAAGCCACGAGTATCCACTAAATGATTAAAGCTTTCAGTCCCCAAGAGGATTATCTAAGAGGCAAGCTGCCATATTACAGTAGTACAGCTAGTAATTGTTGCTGCTGGGAGAAAGGATGTGATATAAATAATTGTTGTATCCACACACTCTTGTGACCCCCCAAGGCCTTAAGAGACAACGGCTTCTTGTTCTGAGTGGGAGAAACAGAGGGAGGGGTAGCAGGGGAATAAGGGGGGTTTGGTCAAATAGGCCCTTTAGCTTTTAGGCTTTATTATCATTGCCATCTATTAAACATCTTTTTCTTGTGCCCCCATTTGTATTTGTCCTGCTCAAGTGCTTCCAGTATAAACTGTCTGATGCTGGCCATGCTGTGCAAATAGTCTTTATACCTTGTGCCCAAATCTTGGAAATTGCTGACTAACAAATCTAACTCTCAGATGCTAACAAATTAAAATGCTCAGCTGAATAGAAAAGGTTATTTTGATGCCAAATCCAATGCTTGGATTTGATGCCAAGATAATGTGATGTAGAAGTGTTTAATATGCCTGTGTGGTACATTATTATTAATAATAATAATTTTTATTATCTATCCCAGGGTTCTCTGTGTGTGTATTTTACACATTCTGCACAGTTTTCTGCTGGCTACTCTGGTTTGCTCCTGGCTTGTTACAGTGTAACTCTCTACATAATATGCAATTTTAACATGGATGGATAGTATAATTAGATGACTGGTTCATGGTTGTGGATTCGTTTCTCATCTTTGGTTTTGATGCGGACTTCTTCACATTTTGGCATGGGTTTCCTCTGGGAATTCTGGAGTCCTCTCATGATTAAAATTTATATATTTATGAAATTGAAAAATTTCAAATACCACAGTGTGATTTTATTTAATTTTTTTTGTAATATTCATAAAGCAAGAAAGGAGTTGATAACTTACCCAATATAAACTGTAGTCAAAATTAAACTTGCTGTTTTCTACCAATAGTCTGTGAAATAAGGTGGTGGTGTTTCTGTGAGTTGTGGCAACACAAAGCAGTGCCGACAAATCACTTGTTTTTGGTTAATAACACCTCTATGGAATCCAAAATATTTCCGTACAGCAGAAGGCAAATGCCTCTTGGTAACAAGTTCTTTTCTCCTTCTTGCTCATTTTTGCTATATTTCTCACAAATGCACCACACTGTCTATGAGTGAATCAGCAAGGACAGAAATGATTATGATTGACATGGAGAGTGCATGCAGAGCTAATGCAACAGCAATGGTGGCAAACTTTTGACTGATTTTAACATATACTAGACACTTAAAAAGGACAGAGAAAAATGTCTAAGCAAAATGTACTGATGATCCCTTGGGAGGTATTACAGCAATATGGTATATTGCAGTATTTTGAATACCAGAGAGGTTGGGTGGGTTATTGCCAAGTTTTTGGGAATAGCATTGTTTTTGAAAATGCTGTCAAAATATATTCTGCCGTATGACACTGGGATGGTATGATGGTGTAAATAATTAGGTGCCACCCAATTATTATACATTGGTGTCTTTGCAATGTGTCATTTGCTTGTGCTTAACGTGCAACCTCGATATTAACATCACCCATGTGCAGGCATAGTCCAGAAACACACAGATAGTTAAAACGGGCAATTTAGAGACACAAAGTGACTGCCCCGTGATGTACCATGCTGAAGCATTTAGTGTTTCCATCTTAACCATGAACCTGGGGACCTTGACTTTCTTTTTCACCCTCTCTTTTTTAGGTATTAGTCAATTCATCTCAGTAACTATATTAGTTTCACATCAGAAGAAATCATCTCTTAGAAGTGTAATGCAAACAATTTAACCACAAAAAACATAATGGAGCTTGACAGGAGATGGCATTTACGGAAAAGTGTTTCTGCTTTAAACAGACTGAGTGAGGTTGGCTGGAATTTAACCAGTGGAAAGTGCGGGGTCCCCCAGTGCCTCAGACACCTGCCGACAAGAGAAGATGTCTTTCCATAATGATAGCAGCAGGCAGAAAGGAAGGGGGAGGTATAGCAGGACAGTGTGAGTTTAGCGGTTTGACAGCAAACCCCTGTCAACTTTTCTCATTTTATTGCAATAAAAGCAATGTCTTTTCATTCCAGTTTTGCATGTATTTGCTCATAGATGCACATTTGAGTTTTTATGGTGCTCATTGTTTAGTTTGTGGAATACTGTGCAAACTTCCAGATAACATTCTTTCAGTCTGTTAAACATTTTTTTACTGATTCTGTAGACATTCATTTTTAAATACATTTTTAGGCTTTATTCCACATGTTTCTCTTTTATGTCTATTGCTGTGAGAGGATGCTGGTGTCAGAAAATGTTCTTGGTAGACTTGTGTGATTACAGTATGTCCACCTTGGTGATGGTGTGCAGCAATCTGTTTCCCCCGTCAATTGCTTCTCTTTAACATGGCGGATGTGGTTTTTTTTTTTCCCCAGTTCTCTAGCACTTCTGCTTTTTCTGTTTATGATACATCCTCATCATTCCTTTCTGTTATTGAATTCAATGGTGAAAAAGCCGGTTTCTCCTTAGAGGACAACAGATGGGAAAGAAGTGACTTGCTGGTCTCGGAGGATAGGGGTGCATGCAGGTTCTGTGTCAGTCTCCACTGAATTGACTGTATTCATTAAAATAAATGTATGCCAGAGGCAGAAGGCCACATTAGCTAAGGGTTTCCTCCAACTTGTAATAGGCATGGTGGTAGCATCGGATCAAATTGTGTACACTATTTTATGCATGCGCAGAATGCTGCAGCTGGAGTTTTATGTAGTTTTATCTTATTAGTCCTGTTTTGTCATAGCTACATTGGCTTTCATTTATGTTTTGTATTGTTTTTTTTTCCACCAGCTACTATTACTAACCTAAAAAACTCTGAATGGCCTTGCCCCAGAGTTCTTGTGCAATATCTTACTTCATGCAACCCCTCTCGTTTCCTTTACTGTCAAAGGGTATCTGTTAGTTCCCAGAGTAGAATTCAATTCAGTTCAAAAAACTTAATTTGTCCCCGAGGGGTAATTAAGGCATACAGAGCAGAAAATGGGCTGCGTTGGGCTACATAGCTCTAAAGCAATGGAATAATCTTTCAGCAAATACGTGGGATTCAGTCTCATTCTCAACATAGCCTGTCACCATACATATAAACCTAAGTGAGGATCAGTGTCATTGATTTTTTTCTTTGGATGAACTGCACTATGTGTGCTAGCACTCTTGTTTTGAGTGCTGGTATTCAGGGATTCCTCATGCCCCCCCAACACTGCCATAACTAGGCCTACTGAAGCTTTTTAATTATGCTCATGCTGTTGTCTTGTATTCTTGCCTTTCTGTTCTACACTTGATGCATTTATCCCCCATACCCACCTGATGAGAACCCCCTGGAAACCAGGGAGATCGCTGACTGCTCACTGGCCTGCCTGTGTTTCTGTTACGTTTGCTGTCTGTTACCCTACCTGCCTGTTCACGTGCCTAATTTCCTACCTGACCACCTGCCTGCCTGCTCCATAATGTGCCTCTATCTGTGTTGTCCCACTATCTGCTTGATTTTACTTTTTAAGATGTAAACTTGTATTGCCCAGAGGAGACTGGGATCCCGCTTGAGTCTGGTTCCTCCCTTGTAGGGAGTTTTTCCCTGCAACTGTTAAACCTGGCTTACTCTCTGGGGATCCCAGACTCAGGACTTTGTAGAGTGCTTTGTGACTGTGGTCCTTGATAAAAACACTATATATATTGATTTTAAAAGCCACAAATTCATAAAGTACAGTCTTATTTTAGACCAAAATTGTCTCATGTTGCATTAACATGGAATCAAAGCACATACAGTACTGTAATAAAATAAACTATACATCAGGTACCAATAGGAATATTTATCTGGCTGTTTGACAACAGATTTTTCAGATGATGGTTGTTCTGAATTTATCCCAATGAAACTATGTTCCCAACCTCCTCCTCTGGCTGAAAGATAAGCTAAATTAAGTCTATTATGGATGTAACAATTTCATCAGGGAACTGGGTTGGAAACCATGGTTTTTAGGATGGAATTGTATCAATACTTAGTGGAAATGCTCATTTTTGATTGAATTGGATGATACTTCAGTGATTTAGTGTTTGATGAACCACTGTACTGCCTAATCATTATGCAATATTGTTTTTCAATTTTTTAAATGCATTTGTTAAATTTTTTGTTTGCTTTTTTTCATTCATATTGCCTCTTTTTGGTATTTATTGTCGTGATGTTATAGCATCATTTCAGTGTAACATTTAATTTTATCTTGATTCATTTGCAGCTTTTAGAGCTTTCTTGATAGTACAACCCCTGGCAAAAAATATGGAATCGGAACTCTTGGAGGATGTTCAGTCAGTTGTTTTCCTATGTAGTCCATAAAAGAAATCACAGATATGACACAAAACCATTTTACATAATAGCTAAACATTCTGGCTTTGTAAAACATACCTCCAAAAAAATAAAATGACATTGTTGCAATTAATGGCACATCTTTTTTTCCGATCAAGTAGAGGAAAAAATGATAGAATCACTCTATGTTGAGGAAAAAAATATGGAATCACCCTGTAATTTGCATTTTTGAAACAAATACCTGCACAGGTCTAATTAGAAAAATTAGTCTGCAGTTAAGAGAGTGCTTGCAAACCTTAACGAGCTGTTGCACCTGACTGACTGGAAACATGGCCCCAACAAGAGGAGCTGTCAGTTGAAACAAAGGAAAGGATCATAAAACTCCTTCAAGAAGGTAAATCAACACGGAGTGCGGCAAGAGATGTTGGTACACAGCTGTGTCTAAAATTTGGAGCAAGTATAAACAAAATGGGAAAGTTGTAAAAGGGAAACATACAGGTAGACCAAGGAAGACATGAAAACGAGAGGACAGAGTAATATGCCTTGAAAATAGGAAATGTACAACAAAACAAACTAGAATAAAAATTCCAGAAGAAATTTTGAGATGGGCCTATTCTGCTGACCGTGGAAGAGCTGATACTCCTAATAAAGTGGATGGTCTGTGTATTGCTAGGATGTTGCTAGCTGGTTGCTATGATGCTGCTATGTGGTTGCTGTAGTGTTGCTAGTCATTGCTAGGTGGTTGCTATGATGTTGCTTGGTGGTTGCTGTGGTGTTGAAGGGTGTTGCTAGGCATATCTAGGTGGTTGCTGTGGTGTTACTAGCTGGTTTATAGTTAGTTGCTAGGTGTTGCTAGGTGGTTGCTAGGCAATTGCAGGTGGTTGTTATGGTGTTAATAGCTGGTTTATAGTTAGTTGCTAGGTGGTTGCTATTGCTAGGGTGTTGCTAGGCAATTGCAGATGTTTGCTAGGGTGTTGCTAGGTGGTTGGTAGGGTGTCGGAAGGCGTTGCTAGGGTGTCAGTAGCTGGCTGCTAGGTGGTTTTTAGGCATAGCTATGTGGTTAGCATGGTGCTAGGCAATTGTAGGTGGTTGCTAAGGTGTTGGAAGGCATTGCTATGGTGTCAGTAGCTAGTTGCTAGGGTGTTGCTTGGCAGTTCTAGGTGGTTGCTAGGGTGTTTCTAGGTGGTTGCTAAGGTGTCGGAAGGCATTGCTATGGTGTCAGTAGCTAGTTGCTAGGGTGTTGCTTGGCAGTTCTAGGTGGTTGCTAAGGTGTCGGAAGGTGTTTCTTGGGTGTTGGCAGGTGGTTGCTAGGGTGTTGCTAGGCGTTACTATGTGGTCGCTAAGGTGTTGCTAGGTACTTGCTAGGTTGTGCTAGGTAGTTCCACATGTGTGTAGGTCGTGGTGTTTGTGGGTTGGGCTGCAGCTTTGCTCCTACTTATTTTCAATGGCAATGTCATAAGAAGTTGCTGAAGTTAGTTATAGGCTAACAATAGCGAAAGTTAGCATTCAATGCATTCCGATGGGATTTTTAGTATGTTTGATCGTGAAGTGTTGCCATGGTAACACAAAATGCCAGACAAAGTAATTGCACACCTCACCATCAAGGACTAACTTTTGATGTATATATTGCCTGGATGCACGCTACAGTACGACCCGCATTAATTGCTGAAATTTATGGAAGAATAATAAATAAAGTTATAAATAAATATAGTTTTTTTTCGAATTTGCGATGGAATTGTACGCAAACTGTAGGGAGTACCGAGGGAGACGATATGTCAATCTGTCCATCTAGGCAAACCCTATGACTTGGCACTGAAGTGAGCTCTGTTCATTTCAATGCCTAAGCACAAATTTGGAAAGTATCGTTTACTAGGTGAAGAGTAATTCATCGAAATGAATAGGCCCATAATGAAAGAAAAATGGGCAGAAACAGGAGCCAATGTTTGTGACCAAACTGTAAGAAATCGGCTGAGGGAAATGGGATTTAGGTATGGGAAAGCCAAATGTAAACCATCATTAACACCTAAACAGAAAAAAACAAGGTTACAGTGGGCTAAAGAGAAGCTGTCGTGGACTGTGGATGATTGGATGAAAGTGGTATTCAGTGATGAATCCCGAATCTGCATTGGCCAAGGAGATGATGCTGGGGTGCCACCCCAATGAAACACATAAAAACAACTGCCTAAAGAAAACACAGGGTACCCGCAGTCATGAAAAACCTGGAAAAGTATTGGAATTTTGAAATTATTTTTCCAGGCCCTGGGTAAGTTTTGTAATTCTTGGATAGAGAGGAAAAGTTTTGGAAACTGGTGTTGTTCATTTTTGTTTCCCGCTTTGTTCCGGAAATGTATGAGCATAAGTCAATAGTTAACTGTGTTATAATGTTCTGTCTGCTTTAGTTTTACAAACGTGGGTTTTGGAAAATTTTCTCATGATATTGGAAAAGTTTTGGAAAAGTCATGGAAATTTATTCTGTCAGAATTGGGGGAACCCTGAAACAAGCAAATTTCCTCAGTCATTGATGATATGGGGTTGCATATCAGGTAAAGGAGCAGGACAGATGGCAGTCATTACCTCCACAGTAAATGCACAGGTGTACGTTGAAATTTTAGACAATTTTCTCATTCCATCGACCAAAAGTAGGTTTGGTGATGATGAAGTCATTTTGCCACTGAGCACAGAGCATTAGAACTTTTCTTCAAGAAAGGCATATCAACTCAATGACAGGGCCAACAAACAGTCCGAATCTCAATCCAATTCAAAATTTATGGTGGAAATTGAAATTTTTTTTTCCATTAGTGAAGTCCATGCCTCATAGAAATCAAGAAATCATAAAAGCCAGAGGAAGTGCAACAAAGCACTAGTACAAATTGTTCTTTTTTGTTCTTGATTCCATGATTTTTTTTTTCCTCAACATTGAGTGATTCCATTTTTTTCCTCTATTTGATCTGGGGGAAAAAAGATGTGCCATTTATTGCAACAATGTCAGTTTATTTTTTGGAGGTATGTTTTACAAAACCAGAATGTTCAGCAGTAAGGTAAAATTGTTTTGTGTCATATCTGTGATTTGTTTTTCAGACTACAAAGTAAAACAACTGACAGAACATCCTCCAAGAGTAGTGATTCCATATTTTTTGTCAGGGGTTGTAAATAAGCTGATTTGTTCTGGATGCACATGTAATGAATCGCAAAAGTTGGGTGACTGATGTAAGCAGACCTGTAATGTCAGTCAGAATGTGTTTATTGCAAGGTTCATCTATATGTTACTTTAGCTCCAAGGCCTCTAAGGACTCTGGAGAACTTGTGTTCCAGGGGGACCTTTTGTAACCCTTTTTCTCGGGCTAGTGTGCTTTCTTTGAAATGCATGTTGGGAGTAATTTTGATGCCCCAGGGTCTAATATTGAAGAGATTGATTGAGAATTGAGATTGACATGTGATGGAAGCTTCATGTTTTCCAACGATCCTCTGACCTAACACTTTCATTTTATCCAATCCATGTTCTCTCAAAGCAGAGGCCTAATCAGTTCTTTAGCTCATTTGAACTGTAATCTCTTCATAACATGCTACCATAGTACTGTTTACGCCTACCTATTGGAAGGGTAAGTACCTTACAGCAAATAAATAAATAAATTGCATTTTTTTTACTATTGTTTGTCCACGAGTTTATTGAAGAATGGTGGATGGTGCTGCGTTGGCTTGTTGGCATTCTGGTAGGTCATTTTGTGGAAGTAATAAAGCACTTTCCCACCAAAGTTCAGTACACCACTACCCTAAAACAACAGAGGATATCCAAGTCATTTTGTGACTTATTTGGTAGTTATTGGGGGGATCGATTATACAGTCTGAGAAATGGGAAGCAGCTTTTTGTTTATATTTTATTTATGTGACTTGTGACATTTATAATTCATTATTAAATCTGGCCAACAGATTGATCTTTTGTTTTCCACAAAATAAAAAATGATATAACGTTATTCTGCTTATAACTGCTGGCAATAGGGGTGCAACAGATCACAAAACTTACATTTTGTATGGTATTACAGTTTCTGAGTCAAATCGGAGATTTTTTGGATGAGCAAGAGAAAGCGGGGCAAGTATAATTTTGCTTTACATTTCTTACTTAAAGAACTGAAAGAACACTTAAACCAAGGAGCATTTAACATGCCCCATTCAAAATTAACACGTAACTGCTTTGTTTCTTTTCACTGCAACTCTACACTGCATTGTATGGACATCCATCATTATCTTTTTTTGTGTTATGTCCAGATCATGACTTATTTTTCTCGTGATCTCGGCATAACCAATCCGCAGTTTACATGTGTAACAAACCGTGGGGTCAACTGCGGAAAATGGAGAATGCAGTAGAAATCGTCCTGGTTCTGGAAAAAAGTTCCTGCAGTAGAAAGCACCTAAAGTATGGATTATTTTGACACTTGCAGTTTTGTCATTTATGCAAAAACACCCTAGCTGAATAGAATTACAGTACTGCTATAGGAGGTACATAATTTAAATGACTAGCCCTTTAAATACAACACTGGAGAAAGTATAAAGATCAGTGGAAAAAGTAAGTTGCTTTGTAAATTTAGGCTATAGGTAGGGCTAGGCAATTAATCGAAAATTAATCAAAAACATCATTCAGAATCTCTAATCGACATAATCTTGCCCATGTCGGTTACTTCATTTTTTTTTTTGGTCTTGTGTTAAGATTTTTTTTTTGTTTAAGTGTTATTACTTTCCCCAGTGTGTTTCATGTGCTGTCCCCTTAAAATAATACGGCATGTTTTGTCACGTGACTCCACCCCATCCAGTCTGTCTGGCAACATGTAGAACTCAAACACCAAGCCGTCTGAGCAATGCGAGCAGCTTGTACCAAAGAAAAATACCTTGTCTATTGTTTAGACACTGTTACTTTAGTGAAGATGGCACTGAAAAAAAAGAGGCCAAATGTAAACACTCCAAAAAAAGTTTCAGCTGCCAAAGGTAATACCACCCATTGGTTTCAACACTATATTTAAAATGCAGTGGAAACCACTTATAGTGATCCAGGTTATAGTGATCAACCACTTATATGGATCAGAAAGCTTGCGACAGAATCATACCTGTACAAATACTGTTTAAATAGTTTGCTTATAGTAATCAAGTGGTCTGCTTACAGTGTTCATTTAGGGTCTTTTTATACATAACATGTGATTTTAATTATGGTAATTATTTTTTACTTGCCTTGCTGTAAACTGTCTGCTTCTGGCTAGATACCTGAGGCTAATGTTGCATGCACAGGAAACATGATGGGGGGAAAAAGAATATCTTTTTCTCTCATTTACGAATATAGAGTCATCAGAGTTTACGAAACTGCCAAAAACGAGCCACAACACGCAGTAGCAAAACAGTAAGCTGTATTTTATGTACAGTACTAGATTGTATTATAGTGTATTTGAATTATACACAGTACAGTAATTTAATTTATGTAATGGTGTAATTTGAAAACATTTGGAACAGCTGTACTGTATTTTGGAGTCAATAAAATTCAGTAAATAGCGACGCTGTCGATTTTATTATCTTAAAATCACAATAAACGGTTTATTTTGTTTGCAAAAAATGCAAGCTATTTTCTACTTTTTTTTAGCGAACTTGCTTTTTACATAAAATCGCATCTCAGTTTTATTCTTCCATAACGTTTTTATTTCAAGCGATTTCTGCTTTGAGTTCAGTTCAAAATATTCAATAACCATAAATGATTCATGTATGTGTGTTTCCTTCAATTATTTTCAAATCATAAAGATAATATATACATTAGAAAAAAAATCCGTTTTAATAGTTGAGCATCTTTACCATACAAACCTTGTCAATGAAATTTGAAGGCAAAAAAACGAAAAACAAAATAACCATTCATTAATCACAATCGAGGTAAAATGTTCAATTAATTGTGAGGTTGATTTGAGGTCATATCAGCCAACCTTGGCTATAGGTCAACCTCTATATTTCAGTTTGCCTTTTAATACTAAATTGTTGCGGTACTATCCTAAAATAAGTATATCACAATTAACACTCATTAACTCATCAATAGATATGTGTCATTGGTTTGCTAGGTACATGAAAGATGTGCTTTTCAAAAACTGTCATGTATTAAACAGTATAGCTCTGTACAACTCAAACATATTCTGTATGAAGCAAACTAAAATTACAGTTGTTTGCTCTGAAATTCTTCCTCTTACTTAGCTAGTTGAGTCCAGATGGTTTTATTCACAAGCCCCAAATGTAAGAGGGACAGAAAGGCGTGGTTGTGGAAGGGGGGTGGTGTGTAATCTGGTGGGGGTAGATCTGGTTTCCATTTTAACACTGGTTATTGTTTTTAGGCAGAAAGGCTTAGGTTCTGCTATCAAAAGTATATTGGGGTGCTGTGGTTTGAAGGAAAAGTGGTGTATTTTACTTCACTACAGATAAATTTGTATCTTGTCTGGTCCCCATGGAAACAGGAAGACATTAGGGATTGGGTGACATACATGCATATTTGTGACCTGTTTAGAAGCTGGTATTTATGTAACAGGAGGTGGTGTGCATGTATGTAACGCTCTCTCGGGTGGACCCTGCAGCTTGCTCATGACTAGATGCCCACGGTTGAGGGTGTGAAGTACAGACCCCTGTGGGTGAAGTCTCCCATTCATTGAAATCGAAAAGCTTGCCCACTGAACTGACTGGAGCAGCGTATATGGTGTATTGATTAATTTCAGAAAAGATTTTGATCTGTACCTCATTGTCACAGAAAGTATGTTGTACACACATGCATTGATATAATACATCTATAAGCCAAGACATCATTACCACCCCCTTGTGAAGAGAATAATGTTGACTAATGTAAAAATGGTCCTTGTCAAGGTCTGACATGTATTCAACAGTAAGCTAATGTTTGGTACTCGTAGTGGATGTGGTGAATTTGTATTTGAAAGAAACGGGCAGGGGTAAAAACCCGAAAGGCTTAGCAACATAGTTATGGCCAGATGACTGGGTCATGCACTGTTTTTGATGGTCACCATTATTCATGTTATGTGGGGGTGGCTCATTTGTGTGTGTGTGTGTGTGTGTGTGTGTGTGTGTGTGTGTGTGTGTGTGTGTGTGTGTGTGTGTGTGTGTGTGTG
>JAODJW010000002.1:18255642-18265810 GCA_026777045.1 Hyperopisus bebe | reverse complement strand
CATTATCATTCATTTCTCCTTCTTTCCCTTTTTCCCCTTCACATTTCACTAACTTTCTTTTCACAATTTGTTCTTTCTCGTCATTTTGTCGGTCCTTCATTCTTTTGGCCCATTTCCTGTGTCCTTGTCATATTCTTCATCCTCCTCATCCTCACCCTCACCTTTCTCTTTCTGCAGGATGTGAGCTGTAATGAGCTCCAGGGGCTCCCTGTGGAGATGGGGCAGCTGGAGGCTCTGCGGGACCTGAACCTGAGGCGGAACCAGCTCACCACCCTGCCTGAAGGTGGCGTTGCGCCTGTTGCTTCCTTGGTGAAAGGCTCTGTGTTCAGGGTGGGAGGGCAGCATTACTGATTCTGCATCAGGGTGTTTCTGTAATGGCCTTCCATGCCGTTATGGCAGTAGGAAAATGCTGCAGTTGGCCGACAGCTGTTTCTGGTATTCATGTTCTCTTTTCCTCAGAGCTCTCAGAGTTACCCCTTGTTCGCCTGGACGTGTCCTGCAACCGTGTCTCTCGGGTCCCCGTGTGCTACCGCCACCTTCGCCACCTTCAGACCATTGCCCTCGACAACAACCCCCTACAGTCGCCGCCCGCCCAGGTCAGGGGGTGTAGTCAGGCCCAGACTCTGATCTGGGGTTGTTTTCTGTGAGTGTCTTAAGCATCAAAGAGGTTTCCATAGAAAACGGAGCCCTGTGATGCAGCTGACTGTTTCAGACATACAGACACACTCCAGATAACTGATCAAATTGTTTTTTTAAAAACACGATAGTCCTAAAAAAAACACTCTAATTTGCTCCCTTTCTCTTTGGCACAGATTTGCTCTAAGGGAAAATTCCACATATTCAAGTTCCTGAATATTGAGGCATGTAAGACAACGCAGGAAGAGCTAGAGAGAGCACTGAGACCCACAGGCTTCAACACCTGGTGAGGGGGGGGGGGCTAGTGTGCCAGGAAGTGTATGCATAAAACTGTCAGATCAGAGGATTTGCTTTTTCTCAATTGTTTTTAAATTCATTGAAAGTCCCCACAAACCAGAAAGGGAAGTTTTTGTTTGTCTGAATCCGCATATCTCTTTGCAGCCTATCAGACCAGGAGCTGTTTCCTCCGCGGCAGTACAGTGGTTTGGACTCTGGATTCAACAGTGTAGACAGTGTCAGTAAACGATGGTCAGGGAATGAGGTAGGGGTTCATAAGCAACACGTGTCATGTCGGATTCATGTAATTGAAATACTGTTCTGTTAATGTTGTATGTTTATTAACCAGGAGTAATGCTGATATTATGTTTGGTTTATTTTAGAATACAGGCATTTCTGCTATAACATTCTCGTAACACCTCTCTTTATGAAAAATTCTCACAATCAAAATAACTGGCCTTTTGAAAAGAACAGGATGGGGGCAGACCATTAAAACAAAACTATTATGCTCATTGTGTTGATAACTATTTGTACAGTTAACCTTAAACACCCAAAGAAAAGTTTTTCTTTTACATTCAACCCTAGACATTTCACCAGTGTACTACCTTATGTATGACAATGGAATCCATTTTGTGAAAACCCTCTCAGATATGATATACATGTAAATGCATGGTCTTTGATACAAAATATTACAGTAATATGCAATAGTTTTGACACAACGTGTATAGATTTGTGGCAATCATATCACTTTTTGTCAGTCTTCCTTCTAAACTGAGCCGAATGCAGCGGCATCATTTGGATTGGATTCTCTGTTGAATTTTTTTTTTGTTACAGTCCTAAAAATGAGCTCTTCCAAAACAATGCATGTGGGTTAACCGAGCTGAGTATCAAGTTTTCCTCCGCAGGCTGCCGCATTTAGTGGTGCTACCCAGTGACGCAAAATGTAAACATGCCGGAGATGAACATGTGCAAGCCCCTGAGAGATTTGCATTCTGCAAATGTCATTCCCATATTTATAAATTGCCTATGATCCAGTGGCTGAACTGCCTGTATTCAGTGGCTGGTCGATGAAAAATAACTGCATTGCACTTGTTTAATGAGGGCAACATTGACAAACCAGGATGTCAAAGATACTTCCTGTGCTACAGATCTCATAATGGACTGAACAGCTCTGTCCAGCAGTATGTGCAATCAGTAAGCAGCTTTGTACTTGTCCATGAAAGCATTTCAGCCTAAGATGTTGGTGTCACTCTATGATTTTTTTGGCCTTCAGTCTGCAGATGATTTCTCTGAGCTGTCCCTGAGGATGGCAGAGATTTCCCGGGACCAGAGGAACCTGCGGGAGGAGGGTGAGCGGGACCCTCTGGCAGGGAGAGGTAAGCTGCCGCCTGTCAGGACATGGCCTGGTTTTGTGGCCAGTTAAAAACACCATAGAGGACAGGAATTTTACACACAGCACAAATCTTGGAACTTTGTTCTGTCGGAAGTCCTTAGACTGTCAGTTGTGCAGCTTGAGTGCAAATGATTCCCTGGTATGTCCCAGTGCCGGCAGTGAATGGTGTGGTGGAGCAGCTGGATTTCACAGAGGAAGAACCCAGTGCTGCATCTCCGCAGGTCAGTGGGAGGTGGGGGGTGACAGCAGGAGGCATGTTTTACATAATCTGTGTCCATCAACTCTTCAACAGCTTATTCTATACTTACACACATATACTCACCCACATGCCACTTGCATGTATTCCTTCATCACTTTTTCCGGGCGTTTGAGTGCTAACTTGCGCCCAGACCCTTCACTTACCCAAGCTCCTCTTTTGTGTTCCCCTCAGGAGAGAAGCGAGACACTTCCTCACAGTTTGGACTCTTCTCCAAACAGCCGGTGAGCCTCGTGTGTATAAATACATGCAACCAGAGACATGAACTTGAACTTAAAAATGCAGGGATGGCACCGGCATTCACAATCCGGCAAGAAAACTTAGTCCAGCAAAAACTACACATACTTATGTCCCAGAGGCTGGTGCACAGCACTCTGTTGTTATATTGTGTACAGTATATAAAGAATCCTTCTTTAAACCTTGGGGCAGAGTGGTGGCTCTGAAGTTAGGGATCTGTGCCAGCAATCAGAAGGTCACTGGTACGAATCCCATGAATCCCAGCAGTGAACCTACTCCAAGGCCCTTAACCTGCAGATCCTTAGCCCTGGGTATGACAATAATCTACATTCAGTTCTGCAAGGAGGTCCTCCAACTTACAGGGAAATTTGTGGGGTGGTGGTAGGACTGAAATGAAAACTCACCCTGGTTCATTTGGCCTGCTGTGGTGCTAAGGTATCACCTACTGCATGGCTGCACTCAGGTTCTCATCCATGAGGTGGTTTGTTGTGTGGTGGGTGTGACAGTGCGCTGTAATCAGCGTGTGCTCCTCATCTCTCTCTCTCCCATCCTTATTGCATGGTTTCTAAAAACTACTGAATGGTTGAATATCACTTGTCTTACTTGACAGCAAACATTTATAGATATGGATTTCATTTCAGTGTTAGCAAGCGAATTTTAATATTTATACTTTATATGGCTCATTTGCGCAGCTGATTTTTTTCCTCTTTTGAATATTAACTGCTCTAATGAAAACCTTGTTTGTGAAGTCAAACAGCACATGGCAGTTCATTTATAATGGGCATAACAATGATCTGAGCTAATGCGTACTGTATTCCCCACAGCCCATTACACTGGGATTTGTTACCGACTTTGAAATACGATGTGCATTAAAAGAAATGCGCACGCATACACACATGCACATACATGCATACGCGTGCGCGCTGGCACAAACAGTTCCCCATCTGAGGTTTGAGTAGCAACAACTTTTTGCTTAAAAAATTGGCCCAGTTCCCTAATCAACAAGCTACTGCAGTTATATACTGTAGCTCATAGTGATAGCCCATTCTCATTTTCTCTGCCACCTCTGTTCCTCCTCCCCCCCCTCCCAGCAGGTCCAGTGCAAGTGGAGACGTTGGTGATAGGGGCACCCCCTCCAGCCAGTCCCCTGAGGAGCGTCGTCAGCCTGGCACCCTGCAAATCTGGCAGGAACGGGAACGGGCACAGCAGCAGAGGGAGAAAGCAAGGGATAGCAGGTGAATGAGAAGGAGGAAAGAGGGTAGTACACATTGGGGATCTCCATAAAGAGCAGTCTTTCCAGTTACTGCTAACAGCATCAGCCCGCTGGTCACCTGTGGACGGCATCTGAGGGAATCTGGTATGATTTGTCTGTCAGATTTAAACGTGAAATTGCCTGAGGGTTTGCATGATGCTTGTATGTTGTTTCTTGAAGCCACTGTGCTATCAGCTGCTGAACTCGGTGAAGTCTGGTTGTGCTGTGTTTGTGGGCGCCTTTGCCGCTCCCTCCTGCTGCCCCCTCCTATCCCCCAGCCTGGGTGTTACGTAATGCTTCCTCCTGCCTCAGGCCTTGGTTACCTAACAGGAGCCCTACTTTGTATAGCTAGGAAAATAAGCCGAGCCTGTGCTCTGCTGTGACTCTTTCTGCCGTATTTTTTCTCTCTGACCATAACATGTAGGGTCAGAATGCTCAATGTTCATGGGAAATGCTTCAGTGTTTCTGTTTGTGTCACAGGTAAGATGTGACATTGTCCTTGCTAATGACCACAATGACTCTAATTGCAGCAGTGACTCTGGTCTCTGCCGGGACTAGATGTTCTATGAATTTGCTGACCTTTGGCTCCAAATTTCTATGGGAAGGTAGTCTCACAATCAACGTATCAGTCCAACCAGCGAGGACCCAGTTAGCTCAAATTCTACACCCCTGAACTCTTGGGGTGTGCTTTCTAAATCTCATGCAAGTAAAACTTTTCATCTTTTTAATTTGATTACTTTAGACTCTGTTGTGAATCTTTGTGTTTTACCAGCTTATTCAAGCCAGCAGCAAAAACAGGAAGTCATGCAGCCGCAGCAGCCCAGACAGGAAGCACAGGGTAACAGATCCGAGGCTTGTTTTATGTTTGCATATGCATAGAAGTGATGCGGAGAAATCGTTTTTTTTCTCTCTACTTTACTGTTGATCTTTTCATGTGTATTTTGTATTAAGACTACCTATATCACTTATAGTGCTAAGTCTGTGCTGGTAGACTTTTACACAGTGGCCTTTTGCAGAAAACTGTCTGTCTCCCCCTAGGGGTGGATCTCCAGATACCAGGCCCTCGTCCAATGGCCTTCGGCAAAGATGTTCAGTAAGGCTTCCTCTTTGTCGTATTGTTTCAAGTTCAAATTAGGACAACAGATACTTCTTGTCATTGGTTCGTTTAGGTTTTTGTGTTTTCAAAAAATGTGTAACAACGTATGCTTAAGTTACAAGATACTATATTACAGTTCAGAATGTTACCATGGATACACAGAGTAGCTGGACCTATAAAGACGCCATTTCAGAGGAACAGTTAAAAATGTCTGCAAAGGCACAGCAGGAGAAGAAATGTGTAAAATGTGCTGATTTCACTGCCAAGCTGGCAAAAAGTCCGCGTGTAAGATGCGCTAGGACAGTAAAAACTTGCTTTTAATTGATCAGAATAATTGCAACTCAGGGACTTTTATACTGCACCACTGCCTTTCAGTGAATAAGCTCTGACACTGGAGATTTGACTTCTTTATAGTGGGAAATAAACTGTGGCAGGGTCTCATGACTGCAATGTATAGATGCTTTTATGTAGGATGAGATCAGTAGAACAGTAAGTGGTGCCTCTCCCTCTCTCCAGATGAACGCATATAAAATGTGAAATTAACTCTCTTGTTGGAAATAGAGCAATAGTCTGTTTCAAAAGCTGTTGGGACCAGATCACTTACACCTGGTGTCATGTAGCACACAGGAGGCTCATGCAAATGCTTTTACTTACAAATGAGAAATCCCCCGTGTGCCCCACATGTCAAAGCTTCTATCAATTAACTACATTTTTATCTATTGCTGCTCTTTTAATATTATTAGGCAAATGCATTTCTCAGTCAGTACTTTGCAGCATGTTATTACTAAGGTTACACCAGAGGCAGTTCTGGATTTCTAACTAAAGCCAATGCAAAGCACGTTTTTCAGAACTGTATGGTTTGTAAGTAGTCTCATTATTGCTGTCTGTATGTTTTTAAGGTTCTGTCTTCTCATATTTTTATGTATTAATTTTTTAATAATTATCAACTTTTTTTACATATGTAACCCAAGTCTCACCATGTATATAGTCCTGGCTACTTACATGGTGTGTGAACTCAATTAACAAACTCCCTCTCCCAGAGTGCGCAGAATATGGAGCAAGTGGCGCCTCGTTCTCCCAGCTTGCAGCGCTCAGGGAGCCGATCAGGTACCTCTGCCTATGGCTGCAGCTCCACCCATGGCTTTGTTCAGCTTTGACACTGAATGAAAAACCACTCCTCTTTCAGACTGCCTGTTTTGGGTGTACTTCCTTATTACAATGGAACACATACATACAGACAGGCAGACAAACTGGCTTACATCATGCTTCCAAATGCTTAGTCATATTTGTCCACCAGCCAGTCATTCACAGCATAAAGCATGTTTGTATAGAGCTGGCACATGACTAATGATATTTTCCATCATCGAGAGCCATCTAACAACATCTGACTATAAAATAATTGTAAAATGTGAACACCCGTGGTCTAAATGAGTTCAGCTGCTTTTTTCAGATTTTGCTTATGACTTGCAAGTAGAGGCAAAACCATGTCCATGACTTCTAGTGCTTCTGGAGTTAGTAAGAAAAATCAACTTCTGCTAATAAATTATCATCTAGTTTCTGGTTTAGTTTTTAGTAATGGAGGGCATGAATGATGTTCCATACCCCACTGTTAATAACTTCTCCTTTCTATTTGTGTAGTGTGGTTGAATGGGGGTGTAATTAAAAAATGTTTTTGTTTGTCAGAGGTACCTCTGTCTCCAAAGGCCAGCTCACCCACGGGAACAAACCAGAAGCCTAGCAGCTTTCTTTTCCGTGCCACATCTCGCTGCAATGTGAAAACTTCAGGTACTCAGAGCCTGGCTGCTGGGGTTGCCTCAGCGCCCGTGTGTGTATCAGTGTGTGTGGTCGATTGCAGTTTCCATCCTCTGCTATGAAGGGCCAAGAGATGTTTGGTAACTAGAGGTGCCTGACCTCAGGTACAAGGGCAACTGTCGTCATAGTATCAGGTTGACCTCATCTAGACTCTCAATTTGGAAAATTAACAAGAGCTGGAAGCTGACCTGGGGGTATTTTCCATACGTCGCTTAAATCATCCAAGATCAGATGCCTCATCTTGGATGAGTTAATGCCGGTGAAACTCATCCGGGATAAATCGGTTTTTCAAACACAGCTGTGTAATAGATTAGTCTAGCTGGATCCAATCATCCGGGATGATTGCGCGCGCCCGCGCTGCTTGAAAAGCCCATATATATCGAGTCTAGAAAACATGTAGCTGCAACAAAATGATGAAAGCAAAGGCGCACCTTTTAACATAAGCAGAGCAGGACCTTGTATTAGAAGGATATGAAGAATTTCAAGAACTAATATGCACAAGGAGTAACACGGCAAAAGCAGACCAAACCAGAAAAGGGGGCTGGCAAAAATTGGCCGACAAATTAAACGTGGAAGTAGTGTTCATTGTACTCACTGAATGCAGCGTTTTATTTCCTATGTGTCAGATTAATTATTATTTAATACAGTAAAATCCAGTTATAACTGAGTTCAAGGGACCTGGTAAAACAGTCTGTTATATCCAGAGTTGCTGTATGCCCAGCACACAACTACAGGACAGCTTGTACTCATGCCACACCCCAGCAGACACACTTGTGGTATAGGTTATTATATTGTACATGTAGTAATCCAACTTTACCTGACCAGATGCTGACTATTAATAATCTCAACTACGTATCTGCGCTGGATATAACTGGCACGCCACATGCCTCGTAGGCAGAGTCTGCATGTCCGTTATAGCGAACAAAACTACAGCTAAAAGTGGCCCTGGGAACCAAATTTTTTGTTTGAAATCCCGTTATATGCGAGTCCGCTATATCCAACGCTTTTTCTGCATGTTCTTAAAGGCGCATGGCCGGGACCAGCGGACCTCGTCCGTTATAGTAGATATTCCTTTTTATGCAAGTCCACTATAACGGAATTTTACTGTACGTCTTAATTCCAGTGCAAACATAAGCACAATGGGAACATGGGAACAGGTTAAAGAGAAGTACAAGAATATACTTCAAACTGGTAAATATTGGTATATAACTATTCAAGAAATTGTTGACACAAAAAATCCATATATATATATATATATATATATATATATGTAATATAAATATACACATACTTATATATACGTAATATAAATATACACATACTTATATATACGTATACGTACTTCGCTTAATTTGACTTTTTAAACTGAATTTTAAATATAAGGTGCTAATAAATCTTTGAGGTGCAATGTTCCACCTCGACTAAAGCAGAATTTCCTCTGGGAGCAATAAAGGATCTTGCCGATCTGCTCCGAGCAGATTTGAGGATTTGCATGTGCTGCTCTGACAACACATCCAGCAAGAGTTTCGAAAAACCGACATCCAGGATCAAGCTAAATCGTCAACAATTACATCCAGCTAAATGAATAATCCATGTACGAAAAATACCCCCCTGAAGTTATTGAAGATTGTTTTATAATACACCACCAGTGTGTGTTCCTTTCTTTTGGGCGTTTTTCCACTTTGCATACATTTATCTCCCTCTGAGTGTCATTGCCATGCGTCTTACTGTGTCTGTCTCCCTAGGCTCGGTGCAATGTCTAGCAGATTCTGGCCGTAGTGATTCCAAGCCCTCGCTACGCTCAGCCCGAGAAGATAAGCAGGACATCGCACAGCTTCGCAAGGTTGCTTGCTCTCTTCTTCTAACCTTTCACTGTATCGTTTACAAACATTTTTTGCAGTTCCTTTAAATATGCCATGCCAAATCAAAAAATTACTTGTATGTTTGTCTTAAGGTGAAATTTTTGTTTGTCAAAATAGGGGAAATGGCATCCTGATTTTTATAATATATAAAGTACAAGGGGAGGCAATCAAATAGTGACAGATTTGCAGGGTCATGTTTGAAAGGATTTAAACTACACTTTTTCCACAGTGATGCAGTCATTCATGTTGACTTAAAAATAATTAGGCTCTTGGAAAGGAGCTACTAGGCCTAACCCAAGTCTTGAACATAATAATATAGATGCATGTGTCTAGGTATATAATCAGCTGTACTCTAACCACAGGGCAAAAGCTATGAGCAGGATCATTAGGAACGGGCTGGGTCTCTGACTGACTGGGACAGTCAGCCAGTCTTCTTAACTGGTGGTTACATGGTGATAAGTTTAGCCATCTGTCATGGATAACATGGTAGGTTTTTGGCTACACTGTGTTGTAGTCTGTGTGGAATGTGATGTTAAGGTGGCTTTAGTATAGATGAGCTCATTTCTGAAAAGGTTCAACTTCAGGCAATGGCATGACTTCCCAGCAGAGATTTGGGTGAGGCTTTGAAACGGATGTGGAGGGGGAAGCTGAATTTCAGTGCTGAATATTGCTGAATATCATCTGAAAAGGATTGTCAGGCTGATTAAATAATTAAATAATTACACTGTGTCTGTTGAGGAGGTGGAAGCATTTTTGTGGGTTAGTAGATTACCATAGATAAGAGACTGGTGGTTCTAGAATGGAGAAAAGATGCACAGAATGAAGTCTGGACTGTTTTAAGATCAGATGGTTACGGTCAAAGAGTAAAGCAGGCTTGATGTAGTGGCCTGATGGCTTGGATAAAAAGGATGACAGACAATGGACGACATTCATCTGATCACTGCTACTGATATTTTTTTCTAATGGGGTTTTACATTTTGCCTAAATGGAACAAAGCCAGTCAATTGAGAGCCATTGGTCCGGGATGTGAGAATCTTCAAGGTATCTGAGAAGTGGATTCAGATGGTTCGTGATTAAGCAGGCTATAATAACTGATCAATAACGCTGATGAACTGGCAAGAAAAATACAGTGGTACCTCGGTTCTCAAACTCACTAGAACTCAAATTTGAGTTCACTAGAACTCAAATTTCAAACAAACCAGTTTGACCTAGAACTCGATCTGAATATCAGAAGTCGAACTGTGAACGCTGACCTAATATAAATTGTGCGAGCCAGGAAATGAGTCATGCTACAATGCAATTCTTACTTGAATGCCTTCTTCACAGACTGGACGATTAACCAAATAAA
>JAODJW010000002.1:18238099-18255542 GCA_026777045.1 Hyperopisus bebe | reverse complement strand
AAGATCTTTATCGTTTTGGAAGCCATTAAGAAAAAAATGCTCTTCTTGTTTTAGCCTGTTCATTTTGTGTTTAAATGCTAAAAAAAAAAACATATTTAGGTGTAATTTTGGGCGGCCGGGAACCAATTAATTGGTTCTCCATTATCTCTTATGAGAAAAATTCGATCAGAATTCGAACTTTTTTGGATTTAATCCGGAGTCTGGAAGGGATTAAGTTCGAGAACCAAGGTACCACTGTAGCTGACAACAAATTTTGTCATCAGTTGATTGCATTTTTGAGGTTTGCTGCATAAATTTTGTATAATGCAATCACCATCTAGCATCAGTGATGTTAGTCTGTTACGCCTGGTTTAGACTAGGGCTGCCGCAATTAGTTGACATAGCGATGATGTCGATACTGAAAAAGCATTAACATCAATATTTTAAATCGGCACTTTTTTAAGTAAAATTTCCTTTATGATTTATAAAACAGTTCAGTGTCAGTATAGCAAATGTTTTCCTTTAATATCACATAACTGCAGTGTAAAACTAGCTTTTTGTACTATTCCCAAAGTTTCGATGGTATATCACGGCGGCACCTGAAGACAAAACACACAGCTCTGTTCTGGGTGTTGGACCGCCAGAGTAGGCAAAACTACCGTGTTGTCTATTCATGTTCATCAAATTGTCCTTAGTATGGAGATCTTTCTAATATCTTTTGTCCTTGTAGTTGCTAAATACACTCATTATTAAAGCCATAACGTTGTCTGCCTGCTACAATGGAATCTGCATTGAATAAGAATCTGGGGGTGTTCTATATTGATTGATGGTACCAGTGTTTGCCTTCGTGCACATCAGGCTTGCTGGGGCCAGTGTTTCCCCATAGAATAAAACTGAAAGTAAAACAGAAACTAATTTAAAAAAATCATTAACTGAAATAAAAATGAAAACTATACTTACCAAAAAAATTTGTCAACTTTAATCAGCTAAAAGCACTCCCACCCCACCAACGTCTTTTTGCCTAGTTTTTAAGCACAATATCTCCTCCTTTGAAAGATGTTGTAGTTGGTAAACTGTCCCTTTCTTCACCACAACGTTAGTACTTATTGCTTTTATGATTTACCAAAACATTAGCATGTGGTCCTCCACTACTCGAATTTAATAAGCATAAAGATACGATGGAATTTATACAAACTTTTGGGCATCACAATACACATTCCAATAATATTTTAGCCATAATATTAATATGCTTATCGAACCATGGGTGAAAATAAGGTCCGTATAGTGCCGAAAAGCCACCGTCCATTATCTAAGGCCCTGGAATGTCATATTTTATTGTTGTCATTTAAAATTAACTTAAATTTAAACAGTATGATTTTCTGGAGGAAAATGAATCGTTTAAATTGATTGACCAATCGGTAAAATAGTGGATATATTAATTCATAGAAAAACGGCCATTAGTGGCAGCCCTAGTTAATACTTCTCCATGTGCTGTTACTCTTGTGTATATACTACATTTTTCTGTGGACACAGATGGTCACGGCTGGAGCATGTGTAAGCAGTGATATTTCACCAAACCAGCAGAGGGAAGATGTATTGCTGCAAACAGAAATATAAACAGTGTAGTGAAATGGGTAAACTTTTACGTTTCAAAGTTGTTACTAAGCTTGGCTGGTATTAACTTAACATGGTATACCATGTTATTTTGAGATCTAGTCAACAAAATTATCTGGCACTCTGCAATATTTAAAAATGCCAGAATAGTGTTGCTGTCAAATACCGTATAGTGAAGTATATTGTACAATTGTTAGCAAGCTAAATTTGGCAACAGTGGATTTTTGTTTCTATGCCACTTTAAATAAAGATTCTTTACTCAGTTGTGACTTTAACAATACCTATAGGTGTCTTTTAAATACACTTTTCTTTTAACCCTGTATTTTGGCCTAACAAATTCATTAGATGATCACCACATCATATGATAAACTATTTTGATAATCATTTATTTGCAGCCATATTAAGATGTGTTGGATTGAGGAAGGGAAGTGGATTGCTTAGGATGTGTGGAGTGGATGATTTCAAGAGGTGGCACTGACTTTGGTAAATTCCTTAGCCTAAAATTTTTAGCAGATGGGTAGGAGGAGTTGTATCTGCACAGAACTTCTGAAAGCAGTGTTCTGATGTGTGGAAGGCAGAGTTATGAAAAGGAAAATGCTGATATTAGTGAGGTGATGGCAATGTCAGTGGTCACTGTCAGAGATGGAAGGAAGAATACAGAGGATGAGATACCTAATTATTCTCCAGCCTTGTGAATGATTGTACCATTTGAGATGCTAAGTGGTGAAAGAAAAGCAACTGAGCACCGTCCTGTAGATGGATATAAAAAGCACAGTGGTCAGCAATGATTTGTATACTGGCCTGGATCCTAGAAGGAGATTCGTCTTGAAGGAAGCTTTTTGGACAGAGTAAGAAGAATAGTTTTAGGGGGCACTTCAGCAAGTGAAGATGTGGGTTAAAAGAGGGACCATACTTTGTGCATATGTGAAGCCTGGGTTCTGAACACCTTACTCTGTACACAGTCCCAACTTGCACTTCCTCCTCCCGTCTCATGTCTCTCACAACCCTCATTGACTCACTGTAATGCACTGATCCACTTAAATTATTAAACAGAAGCAGGGGACGGTGTCTATTGTCCTAATCTTGTTCCATTTGTTTCTCTCTCTCAGACTCTAGAGTCCCGACTGAAGATCTCTCTCCCAGACGACTTGGGCGAGACATTGTCCAATGGTACCATTCTCTGCCAGTTGGTGAATCACATCCGTCCACGTGCAGTGTCAATCATCCATATACCGTCCCCTGCTGTGGTGAGCCCGTTTCCTCCATCCATGTGACTGATAAAACGGGGAAGGGGGCATGCCGTCCTGGTAGACTGCTGTGTATGAGTTTTGGTCCCAATTGTTAGTGGAAAATATCTATAAATACCTATAAATCTGAAAATTACGGAGCCTGTAAAGGAACAGGGTTGGAAAATATTTTTAAACAGTTTTGCATTATTTGGAAAAACTTATGCATTCACTTGCAATTGTTTTTGGGTCACGGCAGGATTGCGAAGGAACATGAATATGTTGAGAGGATATGTGAACCTTTAAAAATATTTTCTAGCCTTGTCCCTTTATGAGCTCCATAGAAAATAGATGCTTGTTGTTATGATTATTATTATTATTATTACTATTCCTGTTTACTTTAATGAATCATGTGAATCCATTTAGCGCTTATTAAATTTTGAATTATCTATGTTATTGAATCTTTAGTCATTAGCAAAGCTAGAACAAAAACAGCAGACACGAGTTTTGGGAACCCTTGATCTAAACCTACCAATAAACTTGAGACCATCATTACAGCCTTGATCTTGGAAGCACACTGCCTCCAGCCCTAATCATCTTATGTCTCATTACTATATATTATTACACTCACACAGTGTATTTTTTATGCAGATGATAATATTTATGTCTGTACCCTGCAGCCAAAGCTCAGCACCGCAAAGTGTCGCCTCAATGTGGAAAACTTCATCGCCGCCTGCCGTAAGCTGGGCGTTCCAGAGGTAATGGCCTGCTGCTCCCCTTTTCTTTACCATGCTCCCCCCAGCTCTTATTTAGAGCACCTACTAATGATGAGTGATGTTCCTGAATATGTGAAAGCCTGATCTTAATAATGCTGAATTCAAGTCAGTGTTTTATTAATGTTCTGAAGTCATCAGATGTGAGATGAACTGTTTTTCAGACCTAGCAGAAAATGAGCATGATTTGAGTGTAAGCTGTCCATATACATGCACACATGTTGGGCAAATAATATGGAAATGCTAAACCTTGAATGTTTTAATACATATTTAGCTACCTAACAGACAGTTGGTCTGTGGATAATTAATGTAATCACATATTGCTACCTCTAGAACAACTATGGTAATTCTTATTCAGTGTAAAGGTTTCCTGAAGTTGTTTTTTGTATACTTCTTTTTGTTAAATAGCTGGATTTCATGTAACACATTAGCTTTGTGAAAAAGTAGTTTACTTGAAAGTAACACAATGTTTTTGCATACTGCTGACGTATTTTAAACAGCATGCAGAAACAGATTACAAGTATTTAAGAAAATCCACTGCTTTTGATTAGTTTCTAGAAATATCTTCCAGCCTCTTACCCTGGGGCCTGTCCCAAGCTCTCCATATACATGCACACATGTTGGGCAAATAAGACGGCGCTTAGCCTCAGTGTATGCACTGTGAGGGGAAACCTGTGCAGAACAGCGAGAACATACAGATTCCATGCACAACACAGGTTGTATATGAACTCAAACCTTTGGAGGTGTGAGGCAGCAGTCCTACCCATAGACCCAAACTTCACCCCTCGGCTTGCGAATTTGCTGATTTAAACTGTAATAATTTGGTCTATTTTGAGATTAGACAGACACCAGTGCTCTTTTTGTTTTTTCCAATTAACTTGTTTTTAATAATGATACTTAATTCCTCCCTATGGGGAAATTTTGTTTTCTTTGCCTGATTAGGAATTCGGCTAAAAGCGTCACTTTCAGTTCATTTTCAGTCGTTTCAGTCAGCTCTGTCATAGCTGATTTGTTTTGTTGCTCTTATGTGCTTGTAGCCTCACTTATTTTTTTGTGTTCCCTGTCCTTCACACTTCCTTTGCCACCATCTGTCTGTCCATCTTCATGTTGTTTAATGTCCACGTTTACTTGCTTTTCTCCTCTGCACTTGCCATTCCATATATGATGTATCCTTTCTGCCCTTGCCCCCCCCCTCCCCTCACAGACGGAGGTGTGTTTGTCTTCTGACGTGTTGCGCTGTAACCCGCGTGCCGTACTACGCGTCGTGGAGGCCTTGGTGGCCCTGGGCCGGGATGGGCCATCTCAGGACATCCGCCCCATCGCCTCACTGCTCTCGCCTGGCTTCCTGCTCTTCTACTGCCTGGCCATGGGCCTGCTGTACCTGCTGTACTGCCGCCTTGCTGCCTAAAACACACACTGAGTCACACCAATGGACACTTTAGAAAGGTTTCTCCACGCTTACACGGAACCGGCATGTGCAGACCTACAACTTGTGCTAATAATCTGAGCCGGCCTCAAGCAGTCACTTGGGAGACCGGACATTGCCCAGCACGCACTGTATGATTAAGCCAGGCGTATCGCTTCCAGCTCTGTGTGCTGAGGTACTGGAGAGAGGCGTAGAGCCCTGCTCTGGTCTCACGGGGCCCACGGGCCAGATGTTCACAAAGAGCCAATGCTGACATGCAGTTAGGCATGCCCAGTCAGCTGGGCATGTGTGCCTGTAATCTACCATCTCTTATGCTAATTGCCACATGCAGCACACAGGCCTCTGCCGCTACCCTTCACTTAGGCACCAAATATATAGGAGGTTTGGCATGATAATTGAAAAAATCATCTGTTAATCATTGTGGAACCATAACTTTCAAGCCCTTGCAGCACAAGTAATTTAGTTTTTCTTGTGAGTTTGAACTGCAGGTATGGATCTATTTTACAGGGTTAAAAATCAAACTAGTTGCTTCTTCAAAAGTTAATAACGAACTGGTCTGTCTACACTAGTGTCTTTCAGCAAAATCTTTGGGGATTCAGACGGTCCCCATTTTTGCTCCCTCCCAGCTTCCGGTGGCAAAAACGTGGACTGTTCGAGGGTCCCTGAGGACCGGTTTGAGAAACACTTGTATACAATGCCCCAGTTTGCTAGCCTTGATTTACTCCACTGACTTTCTTTAAAATGAATACGAACTGTGACCAGCAGGGGGCAATGTTTGCATACTCAGTTCCCTGGACACATAGTAATTAGAAGGTACAGATTAATTTCCAAGCTTGTATGTTTTGTTCACCATGTGTAAATTTAAAAACTTAAGTTATTTTAATTTATTTAATGCTACCAAGAAGTTTTGTTTTAGGAGGTAGTGGATGCTTCACATTTCTCTTAACTATATGTATTGTAGTGATCACGATTATTGGTTTTCAGTTACTGCAAAACCTTCAATATTTCAAGTAGTGATATTCTGCCCGTTTAAACTGCCCGTTTAAAGTCAGAGTGTCGTACTGTGAACAGCAGCACTGTCTTTATATTTGAAGGCCAGCTCTGTCTTCTAAACTGCAGGGTCTATTACTGAGTGGTTCTACAATCTAGCCAGTGTACCTGTGCTGGGGCACTTATAGGGCTAATGGTCTGCCCACTCAGTTACTCTTGCAGTATAGACATTATAGTTAATGAAACATCTATATTCTTCCCCACAATGAGTGTTTAACAGTTCTAAATTACCTGCATAGCTGACACCGACAGTGTAACTTCTCTACTTGCACACGGTAGAGTCATATTGTTTTCAGGTGTTCATGTCATTAATCAGCGAGACATTCCTGAAATCTAGCCAGAGGGTAAATGCAATACATTACAACACTTGTTTAATTAAAAAAATTTGGGTAGCCCTCCGCCACCCTACCTTTAAAGACTGCATTACTTCAGGTCACTTTCGTCTTCTGTAAAATCTGATTATATGCTGTATGGTCTCTAGAAGCTTCACACGCCCATTTTTGTGCCATTGCAGTCCTTTAGACAATGAACATTTGCAATGGAAGCATGGAGACAGAGAGCAGCTGTGATGTTGTGAAGGTAGTCTTTGCCACACTGGTGGAGAGTACTGTCCCAGAACATTGGTTAAATGTTTGCTTTTATCTTTGTTGCATCATTTTAAAATAATCAGTTGTTTCAATTCAGTCTTTGAAATTGACAACCAAATGCTAGAGTTTTGAAGCAAATCTGAGCTTTGCAGCCACTAAGCCTTGCAATCACAGATAGATAAATGTCTTATGTGCTGATTAAATTAACCCATCGCAAAGAACTTGTATTTTGTAATATTTATATCTATGTATTTAATGAGAAGTTTAAAAGAATACGAGTTTATATATATGAGCTGTTTCTTTTATTGTAAAGAATATATTAAAAAGCACCTCTTTGATTTAAAAAAAAGTTCCATGTTCCATGTTTTGTCTGCTTATGTCATTTGTGTTTGTTTCTGTATCTGCTCAAAGCATTGCTAATGATTGCTTCTAATGTTTCCCTGTTAAGAGATACAGTGATATAAAATGTTATTGAGCAAAGGTAATGTTATTTTGCCTCATAACTATTACTTGCTGTATGTCTGAAATTATAGGCCACTCTTTTTTCCCTGAAGTCAGCAGTGTTGTGATAAATATTTGTGAAAACTTGTTCTCGAACAACCAAGTAGAATTAACTCTGAGGCTAGAGTTGCAGCAGGGCCCCTAACAGAGAAGGTGAGTCACTGCAACTGGTCGTCTGGAATTCAACTGCATGCTGGGTGGTGGTATTTAGTCAACTGGGTCATCGTACTAACCCTTGCTGCTGCGGTCCTTTTTTCTCTTGCTCCTCTTTCCACTCTATCTGTATCTGCTTGCTGCAGTTCGGGTAACTAATTCCGTAATATCCTATTGTAAGAGCTGTAGCAGATGCTGGGTTCTGCATGTTGGCTCTGATGGCCCAGATAATGGAGTCTCATTTCCATAGCTGTTTGGGTTATTGGTACGAATCCATCTAGTTTTTTAATTATCCTAACTAAACCAGGTGCTTTGGGGTAAGCGGTTAAACTCCGTTGTGGCAGCTCTGCTCACTGCCCATGCATTAGGGTGGAGCATCAACACTGCTGATTGAATGCATGTCAGATATGGCAACCATGGTACCAGTATACCCATGTGGATGCTCGGCTTGGTACCAGTATACCCATGTGGATGCTCGGCTTGGTACCAGTATACCCATGTGGATGCTGAGCTTGGTACCAGTATACCCATGTGGATAATCGGCTTGGTACCAATATACCCATGTGGATGCTGAGCTTGCCAGTAAGAAACTCAACCAAGAAATGTAGATTAAACCCTGGACAGTGTCTGTACAGGAACTGATAAAAACCTGATGGATTCTGGTGTTGAAGGGTTAGGGTGGCATGTGAGCAGTATTTACTATGGGTCTTTGGCCATTGTGATCTTGAATATGCAGCCAAAAGCTGAGCAACTGAGACTACAATGAGATTTTGTTTCCTAAAGAAAAGACACCTTATGAAGACAACCTCTTTCTGGTTGACTTTAAATGTTTCAAAAATGGACAAAGAGGGACAGCATCCAGTCCTGACAGGTGCATTAATCTTATGTGAACTGGTAGCTTGTGCTGTAAAGAAAGATGTGTGTTTTTCCACCCCCAGGACAGCCTTTGTCCTCCACAGTTGATCCTGGAAGATGAGGGTTTGGCACGGATTGCTCAGACTGTCCAGGCACTGATGGACCTGCCTGTATCTGGATTCAGACGCTCCTCCCGGCAAGACCATCCTGAGCAGAACACAAACAGCTCTGCATAGACTCAGGAAGACTAAGGTTTTACAGATTGTGTGTTCTGTCCCTTTTTGCAGGTAACTCTTCAAAAACTGTTTGATTTACTAGTAACCATCTAGACGGCCAATAACACCTTAAATTCTTAGTTATGAATAAATGTGGCAAAATTTTAAAAAAAAAATCTAACAAGATGCAGTTCTGGAGGACTTGGGGCTGAGATGCTCCTTTACAGAAACATGTACTTGTTTTGATGAAATGGACTGAAATACGGAAAATGTATTCAATAAGAACTATATAGTAATTTTATAAGTCTTAATAAATGTTTTGCCCAGTTTTGGTTTTGTGGCCTGTTTGGACTGGAATAATGTTTACCCATTTCGAACTAAGGATAAATCATGAAAACATTAAGACATTAATCTTTTTATTGCTTGTTTAGTATGTTCCCATCTTCACATAAAACGGTAAAAGTGCTTTTAACAGGATTACCTATGAAAGGACCACATAAATCTTTTACATTTTTTCAATGCTGGTGAAAAGGAGTACTCATTGAAAAAGTAGATAGTTCTGTTGGAGCATTGGCTGTCCTAATGAGTCTCATTTGGAATCTTTCTGAAAATTTCTAACAATGTTCCTTCAGACAATCCAGCAGTTAATATACCACACTTTTAAAACCCCTTTTAGAACTGATCCATTATATTACATTCCTTAAATGGACCATATTAGATTTTCTTTGAAGGTAACATGTTGGTCAAACATTTATCCATGTCATAGATAAATTTGGTTTCTGAGTCCTATGATGATATCCTGATCACTTGCTTCCATCATTCATATTTTCATTACAAAGTATATTAAAGAAAATGTAAAGGTGCAATTTAAAAACTTGTCCCTTTAAAAGGATTTAAAGTTTGGCAAAATGTATGTATTTTTCTAAAAGTTATGAAAAAGGCAGTAGTAAGCTTCTCAGTAAAAGGCAGTAGTAAGCCCACAGTGTTTACAGAGAAACCTTGTATTCAAATTCCCATTATTCACAAACGGCTTAATCGTGAGTGTTCAGCCTGCTAATTTCACCTTTTTAATGCTTGCATAGAGTAAGACTTTCGATCTGTGCGTTGTCCTTGCACACAGTATTAAGATAGATGATAGCATTTAAACTAATGGCTGTTACTTTGGAGAGTTCAATGCAAATGCTTTGTGGGGAAGAGCCCACTTAACTCCACCTCTGGGTGCATTGGGCTCAATCATTCTCTCTCTCTCATGCACGTAGATGACTAATACTAAAAGCCCAAATTTTGTTAATATTAAAAAAATAAAGTAATGAAAAGCACTTGGCAGTAATAATGTAAACAATTCACCTCTTATTCCTCCTGTCATTCAACCAAATGCACATTCCAGGCTTACGGCCTCTCTACAGTGCTCATCGACAATCCAGCAAAGACAGGAGAGATGGCTTTAATAGCCTCACTAACACTGATCCAAAGGAAGCCGTCCTTTCAGAAGACATTCCCCCGTAAGGCCAATCTAGTTACATTTCACTGGTTGTCTAATTCTGGTTTAGGTTGTCTAATTTCTGGTTTTTATGGAACCCTAGACATCTGTCTTTTTGTCATTCTCCAAATAAAGATGAGAAGGAGAGGTCCTGCAGATTTTACAGGGAGTCAGAAGTAAGCAGTTCGGAGCCATTCTGAGAATGAGGAGGAGTCAGTAGGTGGCATCTATAGCGTTATTTCCATCCATCTGATGCCTAAAGGAGACGCGGGCCTTCTGGGAATAGTAGACCTGGGACCCTGCAGCACCCCAGCCACCCTCATTCTCACTCCCCCAGGAGGCTGTGGATGAGAGGCGTGGTTTCTCTGCAGAGGGGTCTGTGTAGCAGGACAAGGGGCAAGACATAAAAAAGTTTAGAGTTTGTACACCAGTAAATTTCTCAGCGTGTGAAATGATATGGAAACTTAATGAAGCTGCACTTGCCATTTGCGCAAGTTTGACTACAGATACATTTGAATGCTTTCTGTTTTTGCATATACCCCCTTCCTCTCTGCTTTAAGACGTTCACAGCGTAGTTTAGGGTCAGAGCGCCATTTAACTGGAGCCTTTCTGTCACAATAAAGTTCCAGTGTTCTGTTAGTTCATAGTGCATACAGACACACTCTTGGGGCTCATTAACAGGTGCGGGGATGGAAGCAGGCCCCACGCCTGCGATAATCACTCACCATTCTCTTCTTCTGCCACTGGTGGGCGCTGCCTTCCCTTGCTCCTTTCCTTACAGCGCCGGTACCAGGGGAAACATTGCAGCACTTTAACACCCATAATTGCAAGTGATGCTGGAGAGAAAGAAAAGCATTAACAGTTCAGGAGAAGCATCCCAGAAAAGACTGGGTGAAGAGGGATTCCCATGTAAACACTGCAACAAGTGATGTGTGAAAACATTAATGCTACTGCACTTATCACAGGGAGGTGCATGATTATCAGGTGTAAACAGTTCATATATAAACAACTTGCTGTGGAACACCTTCGGATTGCTTTAGACAAATGTGGAAATGCTCTGTGTAATTTTGCCGCTTTAAGTCATTTTCACCTTATCAGCATGAAGCACTAGTAAGTAAGCAGAAGCTAAAAGCACAGCAGGCTAGAATCTTTTGTTTAGTTTACAATTCCAAAGCCAGAAGTTAAAATGGTTGACTACTTAACTACATGTGCCATTGAACGTGAATCCACAGTTAAAGCTCATGGTCACTATCAAGGATGGACAGACATCTTCATTGATTTGCGTGTCATGGTGTCAGTCCATAGCTGTTTCAACTCAGATTCCCATCTCACCATTGCCGTGAGTCTACTGGACTTGGAGCACACATCAGCATTGCTTTAATCCTTTCATGAATGGCATGTAGGACAAGGTGACATGCGGCTCATTGCACCGCTAAATCCCACAGGTAGGACACAGGTAGTTAAAAAAAAAAAAAAAAAAAAGACCACACCTTGTGGGGCATGTTGTTGTGCCATGCCTGAACTTGACTAGCAGAATTTTAGGAAGCGAAAGTACTTTAATACCCCCATCAGTACTGCACTATGTTTATAGCTTAGGGAAAATACTGGGGTTTTTTTTTTTACACTTCAATGGGAACTTTTTCTGCATGATGAGATAAACTAATAAAAATATGGCTGCAGAATCCATGAAGATCCTCTGAGTGTCAAGCTAAACACATTAATGCTAGAGTAAATTTTAAGTCGTTGAGACATCTGTTCCGGCTGGTTAAGCTACATTTGGCAAATAAAACCCCAGGGTGACTCATTCCAGTTAATTACTGCTTTAGTAGTTTATAGCTCTATTGTGATTAATGATCAGGAGATCCTGAATATTCCTGCAAACAAAATGAGTTTGGCAAGGCCTGGATTGCTGTATTAAAGACACACCAGAATGTATAAGTATGTGCTCATTTGTATGTAATGTGTGGGCATAGCCCCAAGATTTAAGGTAACACATTTAAGCCTTCACATTCTAATTAAATTTGCCCCTATATATATTGTGACAAAGGCTGTCAAATGTCCAGGACAGTGTGGATATCTGTCCTTCAAATGAGATTTTTGTCAAAAAAACTGATGTTCTTTAAAGTGAGTAGCTGCACTTCTGGCCAGGTGTGGGATTCGGTTCGCTAAGCATGGGGGCAGCCGCCTTACTATTTTTTTTCGCCTCCTTTTTTCCCTTGGCATTTCATTATTTAAAATGCAGTATTTCTGGACACATGAACACTCCTAAATTTGTGTCTTTCAAATCAGTGTGAACCTGAACAACTGCTGCACTGTGCCGGTCCTCTTTTTTTCTTACACTGGGCTCTGACATGCAGATATGTTGTGTGAGACCATAGTTGTCATATAGGCACTCACTGCACTCCAACTGTCTCTTTTCTCATCTAACTCCCACTTCATACACACAGAGACTCAGCATGGACAGCTGTAAATACCCAGGGACAACTCTCACTTCCCCAGATCCCTGTTTGCATTCAGAGGCAGCCCAACCATGCACTTCACAGTGTGACCTGCCCCCACTGACAGCTGCCAGATTCGCCCCTGCTGGCACCCCTCGGTTGCCCCTGCTTACATGTGGGCATGATTAACACTCCTCCCATGTGCTGCTGCTCTACCTTCTGCATAGATGCCCACACCCTGTAGCATCGCCATGCCTTTTCAACACAATGCATATTCACAGCAACACTAATTCACTCTCCCTGTATTCCCATTAGACTGGTTCTCAATACTGAGCTGTGCTGCCATGTTGCTGAGAGGATTTTTAAAAGTGTTGGTGAGTGGAAAAGCCCAAGCACTAGCTTTTTTTTAATACTGATTTTGCTTCAGTCTTGTGTAACCAATTGCCATTACAGTGTCAGGTTTATTCTTGAGTTGGAAAGTAAGACGGATAAGGTTTTTTGTAGTAACATAACAAAAAAATGTACAGGGAGAAAATCTACCCAAATGGAGGAGTGATGAAAGCAGGAAAAGAATCCATATTTTTCTACTGAACATTCTGTACCCTTTGTATACTTCTATGCACCAGAGAATCATATTGCCAATAAATAGTGTGTATTAATGTCCTTCCCTAAGTAAGCACGTACACACACACATGTGGTCAGTGGGGAGGACTCTGAGACCTGGCTCCCATTGCCTGCGCTCTGACATAACAACAGGCTGCTGCTGGCCCCAAGGCAGCACTTAAAACCTTGTTCTTTATGCCGTAAAAGGCCCAACCAGACTACAGACAAGAATTGCTGAGTATTTGGCCAACACGGAATAGAAAGAGAGCCTATCCATGTGATCGGAATTTACACTTCTTAGGCTTTGTGTTCCATACTCTATCTGTGTCTGTGTCCCTGTCCTCTGGGAAAGGATGACGGCGCATGAATTGGTGATGTCATTCTACTTCTGCTGTCTTACAGTGACAACCGCAACACTAGCAAACGGGAATGTTTTTGCGTCCACAGCCCTTGCACAACACCAAACCAGTCGCTGCAGACAGAAACCTCGATTTCCACAAACTCTTATCTCAAAGCCACACAAAATGCAGTTCAGCCTTAACAATGCCTAACAGTGTTTACTCAGTACTAAATAGGTTAAGAACCTACATGTTTATCATGGACAGGTATTCAAGTTGATAAGAATTAGGTAAGAGGTAAAATTCTTGGAGAGCATACAGTGACTGTCACTGTAACATGCCTGGGAGGGTGAAGTGGAATAGGGGAAGGACCCAGTCATTTCCGGGCTACTGATAGTTCCTGCCAATAAAAGGTAAGTCCTTCCTGGCTTGTTAAGTTCAGCAACCCAGCCAGGGGTACTGGGCTCCAGTGAACTGAGGGCAGGGGAGGCTTTCCACTCATAAAATAAAGAGAAACACATTCTGTGATTTGGGCCAATTATTTCTAACCGACCGTCTACAGATCATCAGCTTCTGGCTTTCGTGTGTATCTTTAATTTCATCTTACGTATTATTAAACTTTTCCTATGCTGGTCAATTTCTCTGCATTTTTGTACATAAATGCACAGACACAGGGTGTGCGAGCTGCACTTGAATAATACGCTGTTGTCGTGAGGAGGACTCATTAACATAAAAATAATTAATGATAATAATAATAAATACCTTATGCCGTCCAAAATGCGACTGGCAAGAGGTGGTTTTGTGTCCGAGTAATGCTTCTGCGGCGCACCCACTAAACAAACTGGGAATAAAACCCTTCTTTTTCGGTCTGGGGAACCACCCTAACATACTATCCGTGCTATTCGCTGATCTGCTAAACTGAGAGTTTACGCCAAAGTCTGTAGGCAACTATAGCTGCATGGTTTAAAACTCTTGTGGCAAACCTCAGTTTAACTTATCTGTTTTGTTAATACAGTATTAACAAGTAATGTTCACTACTAGATAACAGAAAGAATCAATAACATAAATATAATACTCAAAAAGGTGACAATGACACGGACTTTCGTTTCAATCTAGTAGTAAAAACATAGCAAGATATTTGTCCTCTTCCCTTTCGGGTGGGTCGAGGAAGCCCTTTTTGGAAATGTGCGCTCCAGGGTGAGCGCGTCTTCGGCTGCAGTGATTTCGGTGGGCGACGGAGATGTGAAAAAGGTGAAGTAGACATACTACTCCATGTATTCCATTATCGAAACACAGCGCGGCAGCTCAGAGAAGATGAGTTTCTGGCTGTACAAAATCATTTTTCCGTGAATAACGTTAGATTTTAACTACCGCAGGCAACGTGGAGTTACTGTTTAAATAGCCTAGTAGGCTGCTCCCTAGCCTAAATCTAAATTCGAGGAGAACATAAAAACTCCTTCGACAGGGGAACGGCAAATAGCCTAACAGGTGTGAATCAATTACAACACGGTGGTATACGCAACCTCAACAGAAGGCTACAAATGTAATATTAAGTTGCTGACACTCAAGTATTATTTCCATAGTTTGAAACCTAATATTGTTCCGTTTACTTTCCGCAAGGGCGAGCGCCAAGAAGCAAACAGCAAGAATGGGGCATAAATACGAGAGTATCCAGAGAGCCTCCCACGCAACAAAAAATAAATATGAATCTGAAAGTACCTGGAATGGCTCCATATTTATTATCTTGATTATGTTAATTCATAACTGATTTCAACTAAACCTAGTACCTTATAGAGATGAAACAGATAAACATAAAGTTACGCGTTAATTCAATATAACCCTTAGCCATATACGACGTTTATTGTGTACTTACCTGTCAAGGCTATAGTAGACTGCCAAGGAACTGATTAAAGTATATATTTTCTGTTGGTTTCCTTGTTGTGTGAACTTTTTTTTTCCCAGGGCACAACGTTGTCTGATCTTTTATTTTGTCCCCTGTTGAGTGTGCTTGCCAGTTTGATAAAGGCTTATTATTGTGGATTACTTTGTCACTACGCATCGACTCCCTTCTCGCGCATATGTTTGGGGCAAACAAGTGTTAATGTACTGGCCGTCTTAACAATGACAACATGGAAAAAACCGTAGAGCAGACCGAGTGACTGAGCTTTAAATAGCTGGTACCGATAGTGTCGCCTGTGACACGCCCCCCTCCCTCTCCTTTCCCCTTCCTTCTGTTTTTCAAGTCCGGCTCTTGGCCTGTGGCGGTGCGCCAAGGGAGTGAGAAAACTGCCTCAAACTGGCGCACACTTTATATCGTAATAGCATGTTACGTACCATTCAGAGTCGACAGCTAGCACGGCCTGTGCTAATTTGCCGTAAGATGTAGATTCTCTGTAATGTCGTGGACAATGTCACATAAAGCGAATTACAAATTACTCCACCCCTAATCCATTCGGTGGCCAACAAATCCGTATCCCAGCAATGGTATATGCAAGATATTTGTTTAATGAACCGGTTAAGCATTTCAAGCATTAATTGTAACTAAATAGGCCAATTATAAAGAGCGCGGATTTCCAAACTTTTTATGTAAAACGATCGGTAAAACGAACGGGGTTGGGGGACCGTGGTAAATATAGTTTGCAGTTAGCGATTCGGAATTTCGTTTAATTTACCTCGACAGTACAGTGAGATTGGCGTTTTGTTACTTGTGATGACGTCAGCCCCACCCCGAAATCTGCCGATATTATACTTTGCCCTTTTGTTGTCAAACGCGAATAATATAAAAAAAACTTCACCATATAAACAGATCCAACCAGGCTCACACTGTGCAGTCTGATTTGTGAATTTTTTACTGCACACAGTTCGTCTGCCAGTGACTGATAAGTGCGCGAGGCAGAATGGGTTAAAAACAGCCGTTTCGATACTAGAAGCCTATTTCCAAAACTCACACTCAATCATATTAAAATGCATATGTGTTAGACAAACACTGATTTGTGACAAAAGTCACAAACGGTTTTTTAGCACATTTGTTTATTTTTGCATATTTCACTTCATCGAGCTCTATGACTAATTGGAATTGCAGGTCTAATAGCAATAGGAGTAAATAAAGTGATTATACGTGAGCAAATATATTTGTGAAATGTTTTACAATTCATACTTTGCCAAAAACAACATACAAATATTGTAACTTAGGCGGATATTTTCATTGTTAGTAAGGTTCATTTATAAAACAGTGCGTTTTCCCACCACCTGCCTGATACACACACTGACCTATGGCTGACCGACCACATTTAATTTGGTGTTTTGCTATGAGATCTCCTATAATATCGGCAGAATTCTGGGTGGGGGTGACGTCATCCGAATACACAAATCACAAGTAACAAAATGCCGCTCTGTTTACTAGTGTATCTCACTGCACTGTCGAGGTAAATTAAACGGAATCCCGAATCGCTAACTACTGTACAAATTATCAAATTATATTTACCGCGGTGTTAGACCTGGGGTACATAACCCCCAGGTCGATCGGCGCTAATAGGAGTAGGGACCGCTAATGTGAGAAAAACACACACACACACACACACACACACATAGTTTACTTTTGGAAATTAACCAGCCACCAGTGTTTCGCAATATGGTGGAATGCTGGCCACGTACTGAGGGTTGGGAGCCCATTTCTATGAAGAGACCTGCTCTTCATTCAGATGATGCTAAGGATCAGAACTGGAAAACGTCCAGAGCAGGTCAACATTCTACACTACATTTACTGATTGATAGATATATCGCCCATTGTGGATCGTGCTAGTAGTCACTGAACTAAACGTTCGTTTCAGATGGAGAGTGATAAGGATGCTGAGTGACTACATACACCTGATACCAGGTATCAGGGCTGGTAAAAAGAATCGACTCCTCGAGTCCAGCCGGCTAGGAATCGAGAGTAGTCTCCAGTTCAGTAATTTTTTTTCAGTTTTGAGTTTTCTGTGCGAAATTTTGTGGACTCGAACAGACGCTGCTGCCGATTCTGCGTGTCGATGACTACCATGATTGGACGCTATGGTGTTGTCAAACTGACAGTTGACGCCCTCATGATTGGATTATTACACATATAAATTGCAATATTTATGTGTCAACGGCAAGGGCGTAACTTGGGCTGGAACTTTGGGGGGTTGAGGTCTCCACCCATTACAGGGGAAACATGATTATTGGGG
>JAODJW010000002.1:18208911-18226179 GCA_026777045.1 Hyperopisus bebe | reverse complement strand
TTTGCTTATCTGGTTTCTGTTATTTAGTTTTAGTTTGTCCCCTTTAGTTTTTGACCCCCCGTGGTCCTTTTGGTTTTTGTGTTTTTTGTGTTTTCCATTTTGTTTAATAAAACCCTTTTTGTTCCGGAGCCGCAAGTGGGTCGTCCACCCTTTTTGTTCCTGACTATGCCGCGTTCCCGCTCCCGAGCTGCCCGGCTCCTTGACACTCAACCATAAAATGAAATTTTGACAAATTTTTTGACAAGATACATAAAAATCTTATCGATAAAATGCACCTAAAAACTGTCGATTGGGAACAGAATGAAAAGGCAGCTGCTGAACATATAATGGTAGGGAACAATAAATGTAATTTTGTTGAAATTGAATACCAGTAATGTCTGACTGCACAGATACATAGATAGATAAAACATTTTTCCTCAGTAAGTTAATTACAGGTCAACAGTGCTTACTAATGTAGAGCATGTTGGTACCCAAAACTTGCAGACGTCAACATCAAACAATCATGAGGATGCTGAATCTTCTTCAGTATGGACATGGGGTATGCTCTTTCACATCTGGGCCTGTCAGAGTCCCTCATCATCCTGAAAGTGAGAAAAGTGCCCCATTCAGACTGGAGTGCTGATACTAGAGAGCTGCTTTTTTTGCAAATCATCAGAGAGCTGCCAGCGTTCAGCTATAAGACCACATCATTTCCACCGACACAAACATAATGGGACCTCATTATTAGTGTCTGCATAATTGTAAACTCAGTATTCAGATATTTGGTTTTAAATGGCTTAAGCTCTAAACTCAATACATAGTAAAGTTGTAACAGTAAAGTTCCATGGTGGCTGAAGCCTGAACTGTGCATAAAGTAAACTATGCCAGTTGCTGCAATGGGGTTATGGTTATGTTGAAGTTAAGTTGCAAAACCAACCTCCTTGCTGCTGCTGCGACAGTCTCCGCAGAGGCACCCCATGCAGCCATTAATCACCTGCATGCCACAGAGGATTAGCTGCAACAGGCCCAAACACAGCATGATGGAGAAGAGGACTATGTGCCACAGCACAATGTTTTGTGGTTCCACACACTGCGTCCACAGCTCCTTGTTCGTCAGATAACTCTCACTGATGGGGGAGGGGGCAAGGCAGGACACAGGAAGAAGAGAGAGCAGGGCAATGGTGGAAGAATGGGTGGGGCACAATGTGGGGGGAGGGTCAAGTGAGAGAAAAGAAAAGGGGAAAGAGCAGCTGATTAGAATCAGGAAGGAGTAACTGAGGTCAGACCACTAATGTTGTGCAATCGCACTGCATCACTGCCAGCATCTCCTATGGCAAACGATGGCAGAGCAGACCAGAGATGCATGAGTCAGCAGTTTAACCCTCCTACACTTGTGGGCAAAGATTGATGACATAAGTCTGCCACCTGCAGCCGAAATGAAGGAACTGCACATGAAACATTCTGAGAGAGTAACTTAAATTGGCAAGTACAATAATTCCCACAAGCAGCACCTTTACAGCTAGCGTAAGAAAGCGGTCATTCATGTTTACTTTTTGGGAAGGTTCTCAAAGGGGTACTCCCAGTTGTTGTTCTCCACCTTACACTTTGGTCCAATGGCCAGGCCGGCTGAAGAGACACTGGTACAGTATACTGCTCCTGCCAAGCCAAACGCCGAGCAGAACACAGAGTTCAGCATCTATGGGTGAGAACACACACATGATAGGGCTGCTGTGATAGGATAACCACACCAAAGATTACATCTGTCACAGAGTTATCACTCTGGCCCAAAGGGGGATGTATTTATCACGGCAGTTTCCTTCCCGAACCTCTTCTGATATAATCCTGATTATATAATGATTACAATTTTCATAGTTTGAAACAGTTTAAAACCGTCTCGTATGCATTTCATCACAGTTCAGTGCAATAATAAAATATTGGGTCCCCTTACACTGTTATAGTATAGACTGTCTGTGTAAACACGGTTTGACAAAGTTTTTGTAAACAGTGAGCTGTTTTCAGCTTTGTTATAAATCACATGCTGTATTAAATCAAAAGTCAACAAGACATTCTACCAAATAAACAAATGTATTATATGTGAATGTGAGAGTAAAACAGAAATAATACAAGCCAGTAACATGGTATTAACTTATTCTAGTAATATTCACAATACCCCTCTTTAATCTGTACACTCAGATTTGATAATGTTACTGTCGCTTCCCTGTGTTTGCTGCATTAATAGACCTTAAACCTTAAACAAAGCAGGGGGGAGGGTGAAGTCCGGAAACTTTTAAGTCAGTTTTATCAAAGCTGGTAATGCAGACTCACCCTACACCGGTTTTGACAACAGCCTTTCCCACAGCATCCTTTTCCCCCAGCTCTGATAGCTGAGCAGCTGGGACACAGCATCTGAGCAATAAACAAGACAAACAAGCATTCCATAAGCCTAGCAGACCAGAAGTCTACACTGGAGATCCCCCCAAAACAACAGAATGTGGTTTATTCAAGCATGAATTTGCATCATAATGCACTGAAAGGGGGTAGGTTGTATGGGGCGTATGAGTGTCCTCTGGGAAAATCTCTTATCTTGTGCTTTACCTTAATGATTTTAATGGAGATATTTTGTAAGGTTTTTGCACGGCAATCCACCAGGAATCCACTGCACTCAGACCACCACCAATCATAACCATGTAGCTAGTCAGTCATCATGGTTTCCTCATGGTTGGCCCTGAAGCCACCTGTGAGGAATGTTGAGTGGTTGATTTGTCCACCCCACCCCAGCTTAAACCCCACACTGGGGAGAAAGTAAAAGGCACGTAAATTTCTCATGATTTCTTGGCCTTTCTTGATAACAGAAAACATGGAGGACTGGGTGGGGCAGGGGGAGATTGCCTCTTATCAGGCTCCCCTTTGCTGCAGGACCCATGCCCTGCTTGGGGTGAAACGGGTGCTTTCCCTATAATAGCTGACCATAGCCATATCAGTTCCATGGCTCTTGTACATTTCTCCACATTCCCCAAATAAACCTCCAGGGGTACTTGCTTATTCACTCATCACCCATTCTATGAAAGACTTGGAAATGTGTTTTCAGTCATTAAAAGACTGACATATCCTCATTGTGTTAGGTGAGGTAAGATGCCATGCATGCCAATGCGAGCTTTGGTACAGTCTCTGTTGAGTCAGGAGAAAAGACTGTCTACACGGACACACAAGTACACACACAGATCCAGCTGTTTATACAAGGATTCTCCGATTAGATTAAGGGTGTGATAAAACTGTACTTTGAACCCTAGAATGGATTTTCTACTCATACACTTTGCCCATATTTAAAAGGAACCAAACAAGGAAGACACTTTGAGATTGATGCAGGACTTGAATTATAACGGATGTATGTGCATGCCAACCCCTGTGGGAAGAAATGACAAAACATGCCCCCTTTGAAAATATACCATCCCTCCATCCATCCTTTCATGTCCTCAGAGCATCAAACTGGAATGGTGCAAGGCAGGAAATATTGTTCTGCGTAACATCACTCACATAAAGGTATATCAGGGCTATGGATTCCAGTTCGACACACAATTTAACCCAGACCATGCAATTGACCTCCCACCCGCTTGGCAAATTTTGTTATGGAGGACCTTTTATAAAGATTTGGCCACAACCATCTCCCTTGAAATATTTCAATAAACTCAGCCACTCTTAAGATGGAACCAGAAATTTTGGAAATGTACAGAATTTTGATGTAGAGCAGTTGGAAATACAGTATGCTGATTCATTCATTAAAAAAACTTTTCTGATGAACATAAAGTCATTGTCAAAGTCACCAATACACCAATCCAACAGGTGGCATCCATTTCATTAAGGTTCACTGCTATGATGTCTGTCCTTATGCTGTTCATCATCCTTAAATATGCAGAGTTGAGGTGCAAAACATACTGTATGTAGAAATGTAGGTCTACATGAATGTGTTTATTGCAGCACAGTAAGGACAATTAATAGGTGTTTAAGCAGTAACAGGCATTAGGTTAGACCCGTCACTGGTCCACAGCTACTTCTGAAGTTGTGTTTGTTGTCTGGCAAAAGCCTCAACATGCAATATGCCCTGTTAAGTATGAAGTTATTTCATCAGAGCCTAGTAAACAGACATATCAGCATTGCTACAGTTTTGGAATTGAATAGATATCCCATGGTTACTAACATAATCCATGTTCATGTTTTAGTTGTTAAGGTGATCTGGTTTTGTAATATAAGCCCAATGAAAGTAGTGGAATGTGATATAGCTTTATTACCAGTGAACCAGTATTGTAAGCAATGCATGCACCACACACCAGTTTGTTGTGTTGTATCCCATCTACAAGGGCACAAACCACTTCCGACAATTAAACTGACATCTGAGAAAGGAGGACCGGCCCCACCCGAAAATCTTGAAGCCAGAAGCTGTCACAACAGTGAACAAAGTACCTTCCGTATATATTTGAGCTGTCAAAGATCAAGGAGAAAGTGCTCCTGAACTTCTTAACACACAGAAAAGGTGTGAATAATACATAGGCTTCTCTGCTGTTTCTTATAAAAGAAGGTCTCATCTTTCACTACCATAACTACCTATTTCAAGTTTAGTGCTAATATATCCCAACCCACAGCATGGGTAGGGAGTCAGAGGATTTTTCTAACAAAAAAACACGTCTATCATATATTTGGGCCATAGCTGATCAACTAGCTTTCTAGTCCTGCAAGCCAGAACTTGTCCAATCCCCCTTCAGTCATCATTCTCTTACACCGTGCCAGGAAGCCACACAACAATGGCAAACTATGCAATTTGTGTATCATACTCTTTGGGAAATGTACTTTAACTTTAAATGAAATGTACTTTTAAATTAAATTTACGTTAATTAAAATTCAATTAGTTCAGTCTGTTTTAACGTTTTACCAGCCCCTCCTGACCCAGCTCCCGAACCCCAGTACCGCTCGCTGAAATAGTACTGCTGTCAGTACTCACAAAGAGTCCTCCTCCAATCAAGCCGCCCATGAGCCACACTTGTAGAGAGATGTTGCTGTTCTCCAGACTATCTCCATTGGGGAAGAAGAGAAGCAGGTTAGCGATCATGCAGGCAAACGCCGAAGGCAGCAATATGAGGCCCACCAGCCGGGCACATTTCCCTGTGCAGCACATTATCCTCTTGTTCAAGCCTCCGCACAGTCAAACAGTAAGGACACCCAGTAAACCTCCTCTGTAGCTACAGCCCTCACAGAAAGCCTCGTGGATGCCCTTTGATAGCTGTGCTTTGGCTTTGCCGATAACGCTGTTCGTGGTTTGCTGGCTTCTTTTTGGGTCGGGGGCGGGGAGTTACGGGCAAACAGAGTCATCTGTGCTACAGCATCGATCGGTAATGGGTAAACATGGCAATGCTGACGTACAGCGTGAAGATAACATAGAAATGAGACAGCCCTCCCAGAGCCCCTGCCAAATCTAATGCCCCTTTGCAGTCTACTCTGTCACTCTGCAAAGAATCACACCCTTTATGAGTCTATTCCACAATTTCAGTGGGCAAAAATCAATATTTATGGCTTTATGACTGCTATTGCCATAAAGTGTACAGCTGTCGATTAGTCACATGTTCTGGATGAGAAATCAGAGGGCCTTGTTGATAAGATATTTCTATTTGTTAGCACTGTTTGTTTGGGGTGGCAGTGTAGTTTCATATGAAACTGCATATGATGTTCAACCTATAAGCTTTTTGAGTCTCCTATGTTATTTAGCATCAAAGTCACAATTCCTTTTGTGCAGTCACTCCAAAACAATGGAGAATCAATTAAATTCAATGCTATAAAGCATACAAGATTAAAGAAACACAAAATGAGATGGCCAGCGACACTGGCTGGCCAAACAGAGAAAAAGAGGTGGGAGGGACGGATTCTGACAAACCCAACTTACTATCGCGGTCCTTGCAGTGTGAGAATTGCATGTGCATAACTTGCAGTGTTGACATTAATATCACACATTCCTACTTAGCACATTTTGTATTGTAACACTGCATCTGTCCTTTTGTCTGTACATATGACATGGCTTTCTTGGGCCAGATTGAACTGGGCAGAATAAATTTTAACTGCCATTACATTTTAAAGACACTGCACACAATAGTATTCAGAATTTTTTTTCTCTTGCCTGATAATATTCAATTTTGAATATCTTCAGGGCACTCATCCTCAGACAGACAGACAAACCCCACTTTAAAACTAACTGTACAATATTGGACTGCATAGTCCTGTGACCAAAGTTGACCAAACTGCTCCCAAGATGTTTGGTGGTACTGCTTTTCACATATATCAAACTTTTTAAACATCTTTTTAAAGTCCTCTCTCAGGTTTCACCTCACTCTGTGTCCTGCTCTCTTATTGGTTGGTGCTCATTGTCAGCCGCAACACTTGCAGGATTTGGAATCTAGACATTTACATGCCATATATCTGGCAAGGATTTGCGATGCATCAGCAGCTCCATCGGGTTGCGTCTTTCAGTAGCTCCCACATAGCGATCGAGCGCTGACTGGCTAGTGCCAATCAAACACCACTCTGCTTCCGATCTGGGGGTTTTGTCAGTGATCTCCGAAAACTGTCAGCCAGCAGAAAATTGGGGCTGAAATGGTGTAGTGTGTACCTGGCTTAAGAAAAGCAAACCAACTGTAATGACCATGGAATAACCCCAGGGTGACGGCAAGGCTGTAACAAAATCAAGGGCAATATGAGAGCAAGGATGATGGGGAACAGGTGAAGGTTGGATGGCAGTTAATCTTGTCATGGGCATAAACTTCAGAAGCTGTTCTCACTGGTGGGCCTTTCTTTTAATGGGAAGGGGGTAATAAAATTGTCCCCTTCACCAAAGAGTGAGGCTCGTCGCTGTACCTGTCTCTGCCATTCAGCAGCCAATAACTGGGTGGGGTCCACCTGCATGGGTTCAATGTGGGCGGATGGGACTTTAGGCACTGTCCTCCCTACCTTTGTTAGTAGTTAGTCTCTAAATGCATAATTCTAAAACTGTTAATTCACACTCAGCCACTTACATTGCAAGTGGAAGATTCCTGCACTTATGTTTGAACTATATTTATCGATCATAAACAGTCAACAAAAAAAGTCACAGCCATATACACAGATACATAATTCTACATAACTAAAAATAATACAACAAATACCAATAATATGCATTTCAAAAATGAAAAGGAAAGACTAAAATGAAGGGTTCCATCTCCTCAGGTTTTGATTTCTCATACAGTATATATGTTATAGTGTAGCCATAAACTCTGCCCATGACTGAAATGGTGGAACACTGGGTCTCACCCAATTGACTAATTGGCTAGAAGGACTTACTTGGGAGCTGTTCTAGCTGCCTCTAAAAGGATTTGAAGATTTACTTCATTTCTAATTTTCTCAGGAACAGCTCCCAAGTAAGTGGGTCTTGGGATATGGGTTCTAAAAATGAACTCAATTAGCTTGCTTGGGTGCAGAACTGCTTGTGAGCAGATTTCTTAAGGGGAGTCTCAAACATTTTCAGAAGACATTCATCTCAAATACATTTAAATTGTTACTCTTCATTTTAATAAATTACGCTTCACTCTACTCCAGCACATACCCTAATATTGCCGAGCATCGCATTATGATCACTCTGATTCATTCAGCGATAAAGAGAATGATAATACTTATTCAATTCAAAAAGGGTATATCCTTCCCCGATTGTGGTGCACTTCTGCCTTATTAAAAATGCACACGAGAGGGGCAGAGCACTGCGTGTAAGGAAGCAATTCAATATTTGAATTTTGAGGACACTGCGCTGATGAATTGGGGGGGGGGATTATGTAAAATGCATTTCTGCTGCGATCAAATATCACCAGCAGTTTCTTCCCATGCAGCACATCATGCTTGATTATTTAACTGCTTAAACATGCAGTAACAGCAGTTTGTTATGCCATGTCCCAGTCTAGAGTCAGGCGCAACACAAAATGGAGTGAGACCACTACTTTGTTTGTGCTAGTGATTTTATTAGCAGAGAGAACCACTTCAGGAGCTGATGAGGCAAAAATGACAAAACCTCTACGAAAAAAGGTCCTCCTTTACCCAACCAAAATAAAAAAGTACACAAAACTCTCCCTGACTAGCCACAGAACGATGAGAAAACAATCAAAAACAAAATGGCATCGCACTCCCTACTTCCCCAGCTATTCACAATGGACACACTTTTTACAGATATTTAGTAACCAAATCCAAGGCTGTGCACCGATATTCCCCATCCAACCTGGTGGTGCTTGAGAGGTTCTCCAAAGAGGAATACGAGAAGCTGCCCAAAAATAGGTGGCCAAGCTTGTAGCATCATATTCAAAAAGACTTGTGGCTGTAATTGCTGCCAAAGGTGCTTCAACAAAGTATTGAGTAAAGGCTGTGAATACTTATGTACATGTTATATTTTTGTTTTTTATTTTAATAAATTTGCAAAAATTTCAAGCAAACTTTTCTTCACTTTGTTATTATGGGGTATTGTGTGTAGAATTTTGAAGTAAAAAATGAATGAATATTCATTTTGGAATAAGGCTGTAACATACTGTATCATGTGGAAAAAGTGAAGCGCTGTGAGTACTTTTCGGATACACTGTACAAGGGATCAAGCAATTCCTGAGATATAGTATTGGGAAACAACTTTCAACTGATTTGCTAAGTTGAAGACACAAAAAGTACTGTTCTTTTGCAGATGGAGAGTACATTTTAGACAATTCATTAATAAGCATGAAGAAACTAAGTTGTAAATTTACAGATTTCTGCAGGTGTAATCCACACTGTAACTAACTGATGTAAATTTACAGGAATATTTTTACAGTAACCCACCATTATTTCAATACACTGCATGTTACTGTTAAATAACAGCGTTACTGTGATTTGGAATACATGTTAACAAATACAGCATTTAACCACAAAGCGCAAAGAATTTTGGGAACTTCGTCAACGAGGCGGGAATGCCAGAAGCAGCTGAAATCGTCCGTCGTCTTTTTGTGGAATCCACAATCATCAGGTTATGTAATTATTTTATTTTTCTAGCTTTTATACTAAGTATGCAAAATAGATAGTACTTTTGAAAAGTTGTATTAAAAAAAACTTCCCGTTGCTGTGCAGTAAACCTACTATAGTTATTTTACGCATCCAAAGCAGCCCAAAAGCGTGCAGTTTCTGTCTAATATTAAATCTATTAACTTGTAATAGTTAAGCCATTCACCGCAATCATAAGTTCATGGACAGTGTGGTTTTCATTTACAAGATTTCAATATTACTTTGACTGCCATCTTTCCACCTATGTGAATTTTATCTGAGAACCTAGAACAGACACTGAAGGCTTTGAAGTATGAGCATTCACTGTGAAACTTTAACAAACATCAATGTTCTCAGACAACTAGAGGCCTCTCTTGAAAAATATGGTAGAATTATCACAGAATTTTTCCAGCAAAAACTTACCAATGAAGCAGTTAAAGCTGTTCTGATGAGAAGCAGCACCAGTGTGGCACCTCCCTATGTTCTACAGATACTGATGGCTCACTTCAAAGAGCAGACTGATGCTCTTCTCCTACAGGCAGATGTAAGTGTAAAGAATTTAAAGTTATCTTTGTCTGTCTTTGTAACAGATTGGTTAATATTGCAATGTGGGTTAGTATTTACATTGACATGTATTGATTTTTTTTTTTTAAAAATCATCCCATTTTGTTTTAGGTAGCCACCTCTGCAGCTGATATCGAAGTGTCTCTGACTTTGCCTGATAGTCCTCGAATGATTGCCCTAGGTATGGATGTATGTATAACATTTTTATTTAAATAGATTGATTTTAGTCACATGCTTGGTCAAGGACAATATTATATTACTCTGAATTTTCATAAAGAAATCACTGGATGGTGTCCATAGAGGGCCATGTAGTGACTGAGGGAGAGTCATTCACAATGGGTCTTGCCACACTGTTCTCCAGCTTTTGCAATTTTAACCTCCAGTATCAGGATGAGGCATCCTGCACAATAGAATTTATTCAAAGGTACTATGGTCATTTTTATCACTTCATACATTGATAAGTTGTGCATTGTTTTGCATTGAAGGCTAGGGGTAATCATGTAAAAATGTCCACCTTTGCTTGTTTTGTAAATGTGTAGATGCTTTATTGACATTAACCCAGAATGTGGATCTAAAGCTCACCAAGGAAAAGTCACCAGCAAGCGAACTGGCAAAGTGGTGCAGAAGAAACAAACTGTCCTTAATCCACGTGTGTGCGTCATAAGGAAACTGATGGACTTCCAGTGGGATTTCATATAATGTGAGTGTTGGGGAGATGCACTGTCAACCATCACACTGCAGGGCACACACTCTCACAGTTATTCACTATTGACCAATTTAGAGTTGTCAATCAACCTATAGAATATGCTTTTGGACTGTGGGAGAAAACTGGAGCCTTTGGCGGAAACCCACACGAACATGGGGAGAGCATGCAAAATCCACACAGAAAGCCTCAACAGGCGTTCAACACGGTTTCAAACCCAGGACCTTCTCACTGTGCGGCGGCAACAGAAACCGCTGTGCCAACACACTGCCCACATATGCCAATATATTTACAAAAATCATCATCTGTATTTAGCCGTATATTTAGTCAGTGAATGAATTCTTTTAATGCATCATGTTCAATTTTTCTACAGATGCATCTCCAAATGCAAGCGCCAGGCTTAAAATGAAATGGTCTCCAAAATCAGTGGCATTAAACAACCGACCACCATCAACCCTGTTCTAATTTTATGAAACATGCATTAATCCATATGAGGTTGGAACTTCCTTGGTCTCTAGGACCCCACCTTAACCCTCATCTGTCAGAGTCTCTCTCTCACGCGTGCCTCCCTCTCCTTCAAACCTTCAGACAGATGTCACTTAGTAAAGGCTCGAAACAACTGGTCCAGTGTTTTCGTTGTTTTTGTTGTGTACATGAAAACAAACCTGTTCAAAGGAAATGATTCATGTTGTTTTAAAAGGCTCTTAAAAAGATGTTTCTAAATTGTAGTCTGTAAATGACTGTTGAATTGTTGCTTAGAAATTAAAAAGGCTTTGAATTTTTGAAGATTCTGTGAAATATTTTGACAAATATTTAACAGAATTACAGTTTTAGTGACTTGTGATGGTGAGTCAAAAAAAATGGTTTGCTAGGTTTATAGTGTCTGGTCAAATTACTGCAAGTTAATGCAAGTCACTGTACTGTAGTTAAAAACAGTATACTTTACAGTAATAATCTGTTTGGAGAATAAAATTCTGTAAAATACATTTTATTTGGTAAATATTAACTACTAAAATACAGTAAAAAGTACATCAATATCCTGTATAACTGATTACAGTGAAAATACCTTAATTAAACAGCGTTTCCTGTAATTTTACATGGCTTTTCAGTGCACTACCTGTATGCAAACTAGGGATGGACGATCCACATGTTTTTCAGTTCCAATCCCAATAGACAACTGCCGATACAAGAGCTCTTTTTACTTTAATATTAATCATTTGAGGCGTACCTTTTCAGTGCCTGTTATGTGCCGTATGGTCATATTGTGCAAGGTGTGCATTTATTATGTATTGCGCAATTTATGTCTGTTTCGTTCTGGTGTTTCATTGGCTCCCACCCCTGGTTCTCTCAGCGGATGTTATCACTTCCAGGTTATATGTAGAAGAGGACCATCAGTACCAAAGCCCCCTGCTCCTTGGGTTTGTTCACCTGCTTGTACTTTGTGCTATATTCTGTTTCGATTGCTTATGTATGACTCTGGTCTGTTGTCTGGTTTATCGCCTTTTGCTTTGCCCCCTGATTTTTGGTCACCTGTTCTCTATATCTGCCTTTCCTGTGTACAGACCATTTAGCCTGTGTTCCTGACTACGAGAAAGCCTAGCCCCTGGTGTTAATGTTCTGAGTTTGAATCATGTCTGGTGTAAAGAGTGGCTGCTGTTTTCTTTGTTCGATTTATTTGTATATTTGGATGAGGAGACAGTGAAAGTGATTGTCTTTTGATTCATTTTTATTTTGTAGGTGAGTTAGTTTGGGACTTGGTGCGGTAGCTTGTTTTGTTTGTTGTGTTGGCCTGGGTCACTCTTAAAGTCTGTACCTAAACTGTGGTGAGCAAACTTAAATACACACTCTGTACGACCTGTTTTGTGCAGCGTGTTTGTTCTGCCCCACACCACACGTCTATTCCGTTACTCCCTAACCCCCTAGACTGGGGTACGTAACAGTGCCACAACAATCCCAATACCTAAACAGAGAGTATCAGACGATATGAGTACCAATCTGATACCAGATCTCTTTTTTAAACTAGCAAATGTGAATAAAAACAAAGCGTATCACAAAATTCCTTTAATTAGGGTCCTAGAAATATACATAATGTACTCCACCATGTTTGTACATCTTAAGCATTTGAGGCATTTGGAGTTATCGGGTGTCGGGTTGTGGGGGCAACGGTACAAGCAGAGCTCCCACTCACCAGCCACCTCCTCCAGTTCCACTGGGGGAATACCAAGGCGTTCCCGGGGAAGTCAAGTGATAATCTTTCCCGTGTGTCCTGGGTCTGCCCTGGGACCTCCCCCTAGTTGAACATGCCCAAAACACCTCCCCAGGGAGTCGTCCAGGAGGCATCCAAGATAGATGCCTAAACTACTTCAACTGGCACCTTTCGATGTGGAGGAACAGCGGTTCTACTTTGAGCCCCTCCTGAACTTCCAAGCTCCTCACCCTGTCTCTAAGGCCGAGTCTAGCCACCCTGCAGAGGAAGCTCATTTATGAGTCGCCACCTTGTTGTGGTGGAGGGGTTTGTGTGCCTCCATGATCCGGGGAGCTATGTTGTCGGCAGCAATAGCCCCAGGTAGGGTCTCCCAAGGTAAATTAGTCCTAGACGAGTGGCCAGCCTAAGTGTGGTACGAACAGACTCCTTTGTTACCCCGCCCAGACTGGGGAGACCAGGGCCTCGCCCTGGAGTGGGACCTTGAGAATGAGAGCCTGGGTCCATCCTGCTGTGGGTCCACCACCTACAGGGGGAGCCATGGGGGTCGGGTACAATGTAGATCGAGTGGCAGTTGAAGGCAGGGGCCTCAGCAGACCAATCGTCAGCTACATTACACACAAGTAGCAAATGCTTAAAATGCCCCACACTTTTTCCCATTGGCAACAGCATCACTTACACAAGGGGCTGCTGTTGCAACAGAGTGTATCACAAGCAGTAACGAGTGCACAAAATAGCCCAAGCGAGTGACTTCCAAATTGTCCATTGCTTTTTACTCACATTGTTTTGCACAGTTGTGGGTGTTTTGTTTAGTGGGAATTGCCACTGAGCGCTAGTTTCACTTCTCAACTTTTTAAAAAGATTGCAAATTACTGTGCTACTAGTTGATAAAAGCATGAAATACTTCCAGATTGTTACCCTCTTATCTAATGTTCCTACTCTTTGTACTGCAAAGGGTATGCACATGTCATCACAGCAGATGTGAGTCACTGTGCTCACACCCACTAAGCATCTAAAATGGGAAAGAGCTGATGTGATTGTATAAATTGATTTAACAAGAAATATGAAATATGACAAACGAAATATTGGACATGGATCAATCACTTATAGCACAATGCAATAGATATTGATCGGTACCGATACCGACCCTGAATATCGGATCATTGCACCTCTAATACAAACTGGAAACCTGAGATTGAATGAGACCAGCTTTCCTATGCTTCAGACGAAAATTTACGTAATTTTGTCAATACAACAGTGTATAATGTGTAACCACCACATTGATCACCATTTTGATGTACCACCTGTGCAGGGTCCCTGAGACAAATTTTTGTTTGGTTCTGATCCCACCCACTGCCCACAATCAGCTGACTATGTGACATCAGGGACTTAGTCAGCAAGACTAGTTATGCAGTTAGCAGCATGCTTTATGCCACACTGCTCTTTAAAATATTGCAAATGAATGTGCATTCATGGATTTCTGTTGTAACTTTGTAATGTTTACCATGGAATGTGTTTCATTAGCGTGTAACTGAGAGCTTTGTATAAAAACTGTTCGGCTTCCCGGTCTGTGCCACTTCTAGTATTAAAACAATAGTAGGTGCTGGTTTGACAGTAGGGCTGTCACTATCGATCAAATCAATAAATCCAGTAATCCACCAATCTGACAATTCATTGAGTGATGTTTGTGTATAATAATAATAATAATAATAATAATAATAATAATAATAATAATAATAATAATTAGCACAAGGCAATAATCAACCAACCATTGCAGGGTGCACACTCAGTCACACATTTGATCAGTTTAGGCACACCAATTCACTTCAACTGCATAATCTTGGACAGAGGATTTGCAGAAAAGCCACGCACAAACACGGTGAACTTGCAAACTACACATACAAAGCAGCGGGTTACGGTGTCCCCATGAGGTATGCATGTTGTGCGATGTTAATATTGACATGGCATTTTATAATCTGTGCAATTGTCACATTGCAAGTACCATAAGTTGTGCCATTTGTTACTCAGTCACTAGAAACAAAACATTGCGAAGCTTGCTAAGTTACTGATAGTTCCTTTTCAAAATTAACTAGTATTTACAGCAGTATATATAGATATAGTAGTTTTACACGAACTCTGCATGCGATCTCCAATCAAAAGCATTCTCATCCTTGCTGTTGGCTTCACTCAGACTGATTCTTTTGGTCTTTTTTTGGACCCTCACCTGCTAGGCGCAGCCTTTCTTCTGCCATATCGCAGGGTACTCAAAAAGGAAAATTTTAAATCGATGTTTTTTAGTAATTGAGTAATTGAGTTTAAGTAAATCCTGACAGCTCTAACAGAGCAACTTCCATTTTTAGAGAGCTGTTATCTACTTAATGAATGTGACCCATGCACTTGCCACAATCCGTTTATTTGTGCTCTGTGGCATTGCAAACATTCTCTTCCCTCTAGGGTTGTGGCATGATGGAACTAACAAGGCAGCAACATTGTGTAAGTATACAACATTCTCACAGACATGTTCAATTTTGTTTTGTCCCGATATCATCTGCAGTATACGGCCACCTTAAGACTGACATCAGACCAGAGGAACAGTCTGATCGACACCTGAAACACTGTGGAGGAACATGACAAGCAACCACAGAGCTTTAACCAGCCATACAAAATGCAGTAGGGATACACTCTGTACTGCCACACAAAGTATGGTGCCGAGGCATCACCCACTACACGGCAGCCCATCCAGTTAGGCGCATGGAGCATCTCGTCTCTCCGACATAATGACCAGCTTCCCCTTTTGTCAAAGGAGCTTTGTAAAATCCACATTTCAGAGGCGCAGACCGGGGAATGGCCAAATCTCTGTAGGTAGGTACACCGATTATTGGTCTGGTCACTCCCATGGCTACCATACTTAAGAAGTAGCTGTTGCTGTAGCGGATTGGCTCCTCTTGATGGGGTCAACAAGTGCATTATAACACTCAGGCTAAAGACCAATTCATATATTTCACTTTTCCATGTGCGCTTTCAGTTGCAGTCAAGGGGATGTGACAGATATCTTCATCAGGGGTTGGCTGCGGACGGCTGCAGTCCGTGCGCATGTAGCACAGATTTTTGTGTCTAGTGGAAACCTTGCACATTGACTGTGCATGTGCAAGATAATTGACTGGATATATGCAGTAGTTGGCGTGCATATAAACTATTCAATTTGTTCAGCTCAAAAAGATAATTATCAATAGCTCTAGAAACTTCTTTTCATTTATATTTGTTTAAGATTAATGATATGTTACTACAAAGCCCCTAAGAGGTCACGGTGAGGAAATATTTTTTTAAATAGTTTTACATTTCCACACAATATTTTAAATGATCAACTAACAGAGGGCTGCATTCAAAGACACCCCGAAAATCAAAGTGAAAAAATGATGTGGCAGGCTAGTCCATTTTGTCCAAATTTCATTGCAGCAACTCAAAATCGTACTCACTGTATGGCCCCCACGTGCTTGTATGCATGCCTGACAACGTCGGGGCATGCTCCTAATGAGATGACGGATGGTGTCTTGGGGGGGGAGATGTCCTCCCAGATCTGGACCAGGGCATCACTGAGCTCCTGGACAGTCTGAGGTGGGTCAGGTGAACGTGGGGGCCAGTCAATAGTATCAATTCCTTCATCCTCCAGGAACTGCCTCCATACACTCTACACATGAGGCCGGGCATTGTCGTGCACCAGAAGGAATCCCAGGACCCACTGTACAAGGGGGCCAAGGATTTCATCCCGATACCTAATGGCAGTCAAGGTGCTGTTCTCTGGCTTGTAAAGGTCTGTGTGTCTCTCCATGGATATGCCTTCCCATACCATCACTGACTCACCACCAAACCAGTCATGCTGAACAATGTTACAAGCAGCATAACATTCCCCACAGCTTCTCCAGGGCCTTTCACATCTGTCACATGCTCAGAGTAAACCTGCTCTCATCTGTGAAAAGCACAGGGCGCCAATGGTGGACCTGCCAATTCTGGTATACTATGGCAAATGCTAATCGAGCTCTACGGTGCCAGGCAGTGAGCACAGGACCCACTAGAGGATGTCGGGCCCTCAGGCCACCCTCATGAGGTCTGCTTCTGATTTTTTGCCTGCTGGAGGTCATTTGTAGGACTCTGGCAGTGCTCATTTTGATCCTCTTTGCACAAAGGAGCAGATACTGGTACTGCTGATGGATTAAGGACCTTCTACGGACCTGTCCAGCTCTCCTAGAGTAACTGCATGGAATCTCCTCTATGCCCTTTAGACTGTGCTGGGAGACACAGCAAACCTTCTGGCAATGGCATGTATTGATACTGGAGGAGTTAGACTACCAGTGCAAACTCTGTAGGGTCCAGGTATTGCCTCATACCACCAGTAATGACCGTAGCCAAATGTGAAACTAGGGGGGGAAAAAAAAGTGTCAGAAAAGATGAGGGAAAAATGTCAGTAGCCTCCACCTGTTAAACCATTCCTGTTTTGGGGGTCGTTTCACTATTGCCCCTCTAGTGCACCTGTTAATTTCATTAACAGCAAAGCAGCTGAAACTGATTAACAACCCCCTCTGCTACTTGACTGATCAAATCAATATCCCAGAAGTTTGACTTAATGCTTTACTCCATCCATCCATCCATTTTCTCCCGCTTATCCGAGGTCGGGTCGCGGGGGAAGCAGTCTCAGCAGGGAAACCCAGACTTCCCTCTCCCCGGCCACTTCCTCCAGCTCCTCTGGGGGAATCCCGAGGCA
>JAODJW010000002.1:18179122-18190258 GCA_026777045.1 Hyperopisus bebe | reverse complement strand
TTTGAACAGGCCCCGGTCGGGTAGCTGGCCCGCTATTGTGGAGAAAGTGACACACAAAACTTTTGTTGTACAATTCACAACTTGTTCGACTGGCACTGACTACTCTTTGCTGTTAGATTTGTCTTTTTTATATATATTTTTATACCCACGGCCTTAAACGAGCTCGACAACACCAGTCTTTCTGACTGCAACCAAACAAACCTCAAGGCCGACACGGACAGACACAATTAACCGGGCCTAGCCAAACATGGGTGAAAGTATCACCACCACCCCCATGTGTAATCTATTCGTTTGGGGGACCGTGTCACGGGCCCAAGGGAAACCGGCCTTTTCTCAAACGGGGAGAATATACCAGCGCAGTCACACGTTTAGGATCATTGTCAGGAATATTTACTAGACTTAATACGAGGTCACTTTTGCAGTCAGCGCCTTACAAGGCCTAACGAGAGACTACACGCCGCTGACAAGGCCGCTATCGCTTGTGCATTATAATTGGCATGTAAATTAATTCTCAAACAAAAAGTGGGAAAACGTGTGGATTTTTTCCCCACAGAAAAATATAAAAGAATTATCTCGCCGTCGAAGCATTTGATTTGTACAATTTGTCATTTTGAGCGTCGGACACCGAAAGTTTGCAAACCACCGATGAATGCAACAGTAAATAGCAAATGGCTTGACGATGCAAATTTCAATCGCAGAATTTAAACGAATAATAATGACCGTAACAGAATATTAACGAAAAAAGCTTCTTTATACCTTACCTGTGGCAGAATGACTAAAGCGCACCCAACAGCGGCCCGGTTCAGTCGTAATACGCTGATTGCGGCCCCTTTAGTGGGCGTTCCGCATTTCGGCGTGACGTTAACTAACGCTCGCCGAAAGCGTGGACTCGTCCAGCTGCTGTTCACTAGGGGTGGACGATATGACAAAACATCACAAGAAGATTATTTTTTAGGCAGGATATTTTTACAGGTGTTTTGAGTTAATTAGCTGATTATGGTGTGACACCATGACTTTCCAATATTGAACTTTTTCACAATATTCTAATTTTCTGAGACAGTGAATTTTGGGTTTTATTATCTGTAAGCCATAATCATCGAAATTCCAAGAAATAAAGGCTTGACATATGTCACTCCACGTGTAATGAATCTATATAGTATATGAATTTCACTTTCTGAAAGGAATGTCAAGAAATATTGAACCTTTTCATGATATTCTAATTTTTTTTAGATGTGCCTGTATGGTGTTCTAGCGAATCGCAGAACGCGCGCGTTGATAAAAAGCGCAAGGCAATTAACGCGCATGGTGGGTACAAGCCCTAAAGGCAGATCGCCAAATCGCCAACTGTTCAGTAAATAAATATAATACAAACATGTAAACGAGGTTGAAACATGAAAGGCTACAGTACTGTTTAGAAAAATACTAAAATTGAAGATTTTGGTCAGACAGACACTCACTCGGGGGGGGGGGCAGTTTAGAGTTGAAGGTTACCTAAATGCCTCAGCACTCATCTGGAGATCAACAGACATCATATTAGAGCGGAGGATCAGCTTTGGTTAAAGGTCCAACGGTGAAAAATTACTTTGCCGACCACGGTATTTGACAGCTCTGCCCCCTCTTCACCGAATGGTCCAAATAACACAGCATCAATCTGTACAAGCAGCATGAGTAATTCCATAATTCAACCACAAGATGACGACAGTGGCCATTATACGCCTATCTGTCCTTCCATTCATCTTTTATCTTCTTCTCTCTTCGTCGTCGTGTGTATATCGTGCATATAACCCGTCCTTAAATTAACACCGGCTGTCTAAATGTCAGCTAATTCAATTGCAGCATTTCCGAACAACTGATTGTTTTATCAATAAGTACTCGTGTTGTGAGAAGTAGCTCAGTGGGCTAAGCCTCTGCCCCTGCGATCAGGAAGCCGCTGCTCGGCTTCGGTGCATTTCTTCGGCTCCTTCAGTAAGGCGCTAAATCCTCCGGCTTCCCGAGCAGTCAAACAGATGGCAGCCGTTCGCAGTCAGCTGGTTCTCTCGTACAGAGCGGAAGCTGGGGAGTCATAGAGGATTTTCCCACAGGTATCAATAAAGTATTATTTATAATAAGTACTCTTCGTAGCCTAATTTTTACATTCTGAGATGCTTATTCATCGTGACAAGGACAAGAAAACATCGAGTCTGAGTAAAAACCGAGACTTTCGGGGGGTTTGAGACTAGGTAAAAAAATCATGTCCACTTAATTTCGAGACCATGGTTTTAACTCTTTACAGAAACGGAGTGAGATTCCCCGGTGTGCCGGCGGCTGCCGCACGCGCCCCTTCACATTCTCATAAATAAATGCACATGCATGTGGCATTGACTGATCTAATTTTTTTTTTACATGGGGTTGCAAACAGGTGGCAATAGATTTTGAAACGTTGGCATAGAAGGCGGTATGTGGGAGTTCTCATACAGAAGTATTATTGTAATTCTATAGGTAGGCTAATGTACTCAAGAAAGGATCCACAAATACATTTTATAGTATTTGACATAATGTTAGTTTTTGTTTGATTGCACTGGAGCATTTCTCACATGACAATTATCATTTGCAAAACACGCACATGGAACTTCCTTCAGATCTCAAAACACGTACAGGCCTGTGGCACATACGTGTGGAGCCACAATTGAGGTTCCTTATACATACAGCTCATACCCAGAATTTAGAACAAGAATTAGTCTTCTAATTTCTTTGCCATGGACATAGTATAAGATCACAGAAAAATAAATGTAATCTTCAGTAATGAGTTTGGCTTTGGTCATATTACCCTTCATTTGATGTTTTGTTCACATAGATTTTGTTACTTGAAAGCTTAACTGTCACAGAAACCCAGCTCTCTCTTCTGCCAATGTCTACGTTGCGTATTTATAGTATTTTCAGATGTTTTTTAAAGATTCATTTATCTCAGTTCCTTCCTGTAAATAGTTTTCAGAGGGGAAGTATAGCGAAAATTCAAATATGGTCTCAAGGTAGTTGCTAGCATCATAAACACGAAAACCAGATATAATTTTATATAGTCATAGTATTTGTTATACATACTTTATACTCAGTATGAAGTTTTAGGCCTCTAAAGTGTAAATTCTTGGAATCGTTCTAAAAATAACCGCAAACAAAAGAAATTAAGATGAAATGTATCATTAATTGACAGCAAAAAATCACATACAATATAAAGCACATGTACATAAGCACCGGTGGTTTTATCAGTGCAGCCCAGACCAGCGTCGCGTTTCCTGCTAAACAGCAGCCCAGAGCAGCTTTAGCCAAGCCACACTAACCGGCACAGGAACCCCCCCCAATCCCCACCTCCCAAGATCTTTTCCTTTCTCTGGTCAGATAACTGTCCTCTTTCCATAAAATATTTACACCCGTGACAGAAGGCAATAAAAAACTGTGCAATGTAAATCAGTCATATGACACTCAGTGTTGAATGAAAGAGAAAGAAAATTAAACGTTTGTGACATTCCTACAAGGTTACTAGTGCAATATTAGAAAACAGCTATGTGGATTCTGTGGGCTAATGAACCTGAGAGAGGGATGGAAGAGAGAGCGGTAGCGGAAGGGTTTATTAATCACAATGACAGCTTATTTGGCGAGGGTCGCGTTTCCTCAGAGTGTGAGAGAATTCCTGAGTCTGTGGAGAGGATAGAGGGGACAGGGGAGGAGGCATGATTTGGCGGAGGGGGGTGAACAAACCTGCGGAAATCCTGGTTCCAGCATGTACAGGATGCCCTCCCCCATCCAATTGCCTTACTCAAGCCAACCTGCAGGAGAAACACCTAGACTGCCAATAATTACAATAGTATATGTGTGTTTGTCTTGAAATTGCAGCCAGATAAAAAGGTACGACCACCCTGTTCCTGTAGCACTATACAGGCTTTTCCACAGAGTAAAATAACAAGGGAGTCTGGCATGAACACATACCGGGGCTTCTGGGAATCAGGGTACACCCCCCCCCCCCCCACACACACACACACACACACTTCTGAGGGAAAAAAAAACTATTATAAGTAACATCCCTAAATAGGGATGGATATTTAAATATCTGAACTCGTCAAACTGTGTTGAGCCTCACAAAACACTCACAGCATGTGCCTGCTGCAGGTAAGCATCCCCTCACATGCACGCATCCCTCAGCCTGTACTCATGCACTGTCCACTGTCTCCCTTTACCTAGTTTGCAGGTAAAGTGCACACACTCCTATTAGCTGTACACTAGCAATTAAATAAAGAACAAATAACTCAAATTGCCACTTCTTAAAACATTTTACTCAAAAGCATATAGACCAATTCTTCTCACCTTTGTTCATACTGTTTATATTCCGCTGTTGCAGCTTTTGTGTCCTGAACAACTTGAGAGCTGAGCTAAGTTGTGCTGGTGTTCTGTTCTGTTCCGGTCCAGTCCCACCCTCCAGAAATGGCTGTCCATCTGACACAGCCAGGTGTTACGTGGGCATCCCCTTGGCCTGGTCCAGCTGCTCAGGTATTCAGCAATGAGGATCCTGTGAGCCGGATCACCCTCAGGGAAATGGGCCACATGGCCGTAGTGCTGTAACTGACACTCCCTCACAGTGCAGGTAATGTGTCTCATTCAGAACTCCTCTAGCACCCGCTTGTTATACATAAAGTCAAACCAAAAAAGACCTCTAAAGACTTGGAGACCCATCTACCAAATGGAAGCAAAGATTGGCTGCAATGCCACGAGGACAGCCTTACCAGCAGCGTGGAGAAGTTCACCCTGGATACCACAGATCTTTGCGGCCTTCCCTACCCCGAGCTGATTCACCACCCGCGCAATCTCAGTGAGACTGGTTGGTTCATGGCTGATTAGAGGATCAGCCTCAAGAACCGTGGACCAAGAGATGTCCAACGTCCTAGCCAGGGAAACAGCTTTAAGCTTTTTAAGCTTCTCAAAGTAGCCAGCCCAGCGGGTCACAAGTGCAGTGTCATCCGTAAGGACCGTTCCATCATCCACCCTGACTGCAAGTCTCTAAGGAACAGATTCAGATGTACGTAATGCTTTGATTCCTCTGTAAACAGGACGTGGGTCACTAGAATACAGATGGTGTGTCACCTGCTCACAGATTCCTCTAACAAACGCCTCCTTATCTGCTCTCACAGCTGTCCTCCTCAGTTCCCAGTACAGACTGGAGTTGCCACCAAGTCATGTGCTGCGACTCCTCTCAAGAATATCCAGGGTGCCCTGAGAGATGAAACACCTCCTTCTGAGAACACCGGCAACACCAATACAACCCTCAGGGTGTTGTCATGCAAGGTCTCCCAAATCACACTAGCATCAGCAGTCGCACTCAAATCTCCAAGTTCCTCACACAAACTTCTGATGAGTGCAGACGTATCAGAAACAGCTTTATCTTTAAGTCCAGCCTCATTCTCCTAGTAGGTGGTAGCCTACTGGATCTAAACTGAATCTTCAGAGTAGCGACAAGAAGTTTGTGGTCAGAATTCAAAAACCTGGCACTTCTGTAGACCCTGCAGTTTTGCAGGAGCCTCCAGCAACTGCCCACGAGGACCTGATTGATCTCCTTTGCTGCACCACCAATATTAGAGTTCCAAGTCCAGCGTTCCTCAGTGGCTCAAGGCATTGAAACCAGGATCCAGCAACACGCAGCTCCTGACCTTTCGTAAACTCAAGGAACACAGAGCCACTTTCACCCTGGTCACCAGACCCATGGGGGCCGACACAATCCTCACAGCAGCCTTGGTGGCAGATTTCTAGTTTATGGTGCTAGAAGCTCCTGCCTATAGTTATCAGTGTGGTAGCAGTTTTTTTATATGTCACAAGTGCACACACACTTGTGGTTGCACACACAGTGAATAGCTACACATTACCAAGAGACACACGAGGATCAGGCAAGGATCAAGTACAAACACAGGCCATTTGTGGGTAATTAGCAACTCCATTGCAGATAACAATGTAACATTGTATGTATGTTGGCCAGTGTCAATCAAAATGTTTAGTGTGTTAAATATTATCTCAAATCACGGCAAATGCCTCATTAAGCATGGCTTAATAAATTTAAAAGATGAGATCTTTTGCTCATTGTTTGCCCCTCCTCCCCGCAATGTCAGTAATCTGTCCTGCTCCCCTGGCCACAGGGATAATGTGGAAACACACACACACTTAGAGTCAGGTGTGGTATTCAAAGCCCTGACGCTTGTGTATTTTCAAAGGGGCACAACAAAGAGTGATCTCCCCATAGGACTTGATCTGGAACCTTTCAGACTGCCTTTTCTCTATTCATCTTTTGTAATATGTCTAAGATGACAGCAGTTAACAGAGCAGGATCTTTGATAAGCCAAGTATCCAATTTCAATGGCTACTTATCTGAACAGGATACCAGAGTTCCATGGTGATCCTGAGGCACAAAGGCAGCACGGTAAAGCCTGGCCAGCTCACAGACACACAGTGTTCCTAAGCAGTTCAGTTTCTGTAAAGTAACAGTGGTGTTACTGACCAGTGAATTTTGTCACAGAAATTTGTATGGTCTCTGAATTCCTTTTCTAATAATACCCTTTTTTTAAACAGTGTCTTTGTCTGTGCTTAGCATATCATGCTGGTTTACATTGTAACTGCCCTGCTGCTTATCATTGACCAGCAGATCAGAAAACATGTTCATTTATTGAAATTCATATTTACCAAAGCTTAATCACTCTACCTTTCTGACAGCATTTAATGTAACCCAGAAGGCTGGTATAGAGCTTAAGTCAGTTGCGTCACATCTCCAGGGTTGTATGTTTGAATTTCGCCTCCTTTGTGTTTAGATGGAGTTTTAATGTTCACCCCATATTGTGGGGGTTTCCTTCTGCAGTCAGCCAAAGTGGCATCACTAAATCTTCCATGCTGCATGTCCCCTGTGATGGATGCTTTCCGGAACAGGATGGACCCTTGCCCTGTTCTAGGCTCTGATTCTGTGATTCTGACCTGGAGGAGAGGTTAGAAGATGTAGCTTTACAGTTGGATTTGTCCTTCAATTAAAAGAAACATACTTTTCTTTAATCAGTTATTTAGTAAACTTAGTAAAATTTAGTAAATTGCTGAACTGATTATTTATAACTAAACAAATCGGAAACATAACTTTTCACCATCACAATCCTTCCTAGCACTAATTTTGTTTAACACAATGGGAAAATGATTGAATGAGTTGGCTGACTAACACACAGCAACAGCAGTATCCTGACGCACCACACAAAACCACTGGGTGACAGACTCATTCTTCTTGACGGCAACCAGATCCACAAGACACAGGAAATGGAGGCTGGAACAGGGCAATTTTATTGGCTACACTAAGGTTTTAACGGGCAGGCAAGTCAAGGAAATTCACAAAACAACTGCTTTCAGACTATAGCTAAACAAACTAAAAAGCCAGACCATTACGATCAGGGATTGTGGTCCTAACCCAGACCAATCCAATTATGCTTCAAATATTTTAGGACCTCTGTCACTTAGGGGTCCTTGGAATCGCCCTGCTGATTACTATGTAATACACAAAGTAACTTTATTTAATTATACAGTTACAGTTGATTACAGGTGAATTGAGAGGCCTCATCCCTCAAAGTCCTCCTAATGTCTCGCACAGGAGGAACACCTGGTCACACTAACAGGCCATGCAGCCATGCAGCCATGTCAATTAGTATTTATAAATGTGCAAGACAGTTTGAGGCACAACAATTTCAGCTTTTATATATATATATATATATATATATATATATATATAGAGAGAGAGAGAGAGAGAGAGAGAGAGAGAATGATCAGTCAAAGTAAAATCAGATTCTCATACAACAGGCAGACAGGAAGGAGCTTAGCAAAGTGTTTCCTGAGTATGAATGAGTTTCAGTGATATCTCTGAAAACAGCAGACTGGGGATGACCAACAAGTGGACAATAGAGCCAGAGAAGCAACTAATCTTAAAGCACACAGGAAGAGGGGGAGGGGGGGTGACATTGCCGGTCATCACAGCGTCTTCACAAAATCAGAACAACTGTTCCTAAGAGCCGAGGGCTTCACAGTAAGGCAGCTGAGAACCAATTGGTCAAAGATTTTGATCAAAGCCTGGCAGCACGGAGCTGTGGGGGTGAGGCCCCAGGCCGATCGGGGGCAGCACGGAGCTGTGGGGGTGAGGCCCCAGGCCGATCGGGGGCAGCACGGCGCTGTGGGGGTTAATAAGTTAATTTCAGGAAGAGGGGGAGGGGGATGACATTGCTGGTCATCACAGCGTCTTCACAAAATCAGAACAACTGTTCCTAGGAGCCGAGGGCTTCACAGTAAGGCAACTCAGAACCAATTGGTCAAAGATTTTGACCAAAGCCTGGCAGCACGGAGCTGTGGGGGTGAGACACATGGCAGGGGACACACTCTCACACTGTGGGCACATTAGAAACACTGATTCACCAACTCATTGGATTTGAAAATCCTTCAGGTTAACCAGCCCGCAGACTAATTTTCATCTTCACTCTTTTATCATAAATGTATTCTTTTTATGTTGGCACGGGGCTGTGGCGGTGAGGCCTGAGGCTGATCGGGGGTGGCACGGGGCTGTGGGGGTTAATAAGTTCAATTTCTGTAAATAAGTTCAATGTTTTGGGCAAAGCTGCAGTTTAAAGTTATGAATGCTTCTAACTGCTGGATTCACATTAAGAACATGTATGCAAGTGTTCATGTGGGATTGTACAGCACATAGTACATGACATGCAGCCTAAAAGAGTGTGTCCCCATTACTGAATGCTTCTGTTAATAGGCTCATTGTCCATCCCTCCATTTCCTGTAACTATGTGTCCTATTTAGCGTCACAGGGGGTCCGGAACCTATAAGCATGAGGCAAGAAACAACCCAGGATGGGGTGCCAATCCATCGCAGGGCACATTCACACACCACACACACTCACACACATGAATGCATATCTAGAGGCAATTTGGTAAGTCCAGGTAACATCAGCACATCTTTGGACTGTGAGGGAGACTGGAGGACCTGTAGGACACCCCACAACAACACAGGGAGAACATGTAAACTCCACACACACGGAGCGCCATTGCAGAGACTCGATCCCTGGTCCTAGAGGTGTGAGGCAACAGTGATAACCACTGTACCACAATGGTGCCTCAGGCTTCATTATCATCAAGCAATAATTTTAAATGTAGACCATTCAATTTCAGATTCTCATTGGCAGTGGAAGTGAATTAACAAGCTATTACATTATAATTCCTATTTGTTCACCATGTGAAACATACTAATTGGTTAGGAGATACATTCAATAGTGACCCTGGAGCTGTAGCTTACAGAGACAATGAGGTGTTATGGGCACAAGACATGGGGCCATCAAACACAGGAAAGGCATCTGAAGCATGCGGATGAATCCTTAACAAGAGAAACCCACATGGCGAAATAAACCATTATGGGCAAGAAAAATAAGCAATTAAAGAAACAGCAATAAAATACTCAAACTGAGGCAGATCCGAAATCCAAAATGTGGAATAATCCACAAGTGTCATTTGTATGTGAACAAGCATGTCTGACAACAAACCAAGCAACAAAAGAGTAAACAGAGGAATAGACAGATCTGAGAAGTGAGTCAGGCAGGCAAAGTCAACGACACTGAGCGACGTAAGAAGGCTGAACTGAATGCAGAATAAAGGTAGAAAACCACAGCAAAGAGGGTAAAGCCCCAAGCAGGATGTCTGTGCCTGTCTGCATTTCTTACAGTGTCATTTTACCACTCACACAATCAACAGTTTCCCAGCTCTGTTCATTAACTCCCAGTGTTTATGCTGGTACTGGATCCAGGTCAAAACTCATTTTTATATTAACAAGAGGTATTGTTAAATTTTCACTGAGACAAAACTAATCTCACACTCATAAATGCAACAGCTACTGTATTGCAATGTTAGGAGTATATGCAATAAAAGTGTCACATCTCTGCCAGAACCCAGCTCATTATCTACTGCTGACATGGTCATTGCCCACATCCACACCCACCTCTGAATGATTCCCGTATTTAATCATCAGCCAGCCCTGCAATCAGCGTGTTCCCCCACCTTGCGGTTTGCTTTGCCCCTCTCAGGCTTAGCGGTCAGTTCTCTTGACCTGGATTTTCTGAATCTGTTTCTAATGACTTGCTTTGCTTGTTTGCTTTGCTTTGGTGGTTTGGACTTACTTGATTGCTTGATTGATTTCAGCTTGCTCTCTGGATTCTGTGTCTGCATTCTGTCGTGCATCCTGTTTGGCGGTCATCAGTCTTTGTTTAGTACAGTCACTCTTGGTGATTCCTTCTTCGTTAAATCAGATGTGGACGTCACTATCAGCTCTGAGAACTTGTGAACTCACCAGGAGGGGAGAGGAGTGGACCAGTTTATATAACACTTTGGATATAAGCGACACCAATGCCTTTGATGTAGTTAATTTTAGGTTCATAATAGAAAAATATAGATTAGCCATAAGATTTCTTGTGGGAGTGTGAGAGGCTGAAAGCGTGAGTGTCACACCAGATGGGTGAGAGTTGGCAGCCCTGTATTAAAGGCAGTTGAAGTAGGTTTCTGCCCTTATAGAGTTATATGACCGGGGCACTGAAACTGTAATGTGCTGTGATGCGGCACTGTGTGACAGGGCCATGCTGTCTGCTTTCCACGCGCTTTGCCAGCCTGTGCCCCCCTCCCTCCTGCCAGGCCACAGCTCTGCTGCACTGACGTGTGACCATGTGGCGCCCCTGAACACAGAATCACAGCTTGATGTACAGGGACTTTAAAGGATGGCATGTCTCTGACACTGGGTGGGGGTACTCTGTCCCTCCTATTTCCCCCCTCATGCCCACCAATGTGACTTTCTAACCTCAAACCCCTGAAGCCCCAGATCAGAGTGATGTCTGATAACTGACTCCTATCCATGGGGGTCTAAGTAAATAAAGACCATTATCTCCTGCAAGTAATAGGAAAACATCACAGTAATTAGCCGTCTGCGATCTGAACCCCCGACCAGTCCCTTATCACCCCCCCCCCCTTATTTCTGCTTCACTCCATCTCTGTAATCCTCCCCCTGCCATTATGCTTTTCATCATGAAAGGCCTTCGTCTTCCCCTTCCACTATCCCTCC
>JAODJW010000002.1:18152079-18169085 GCA_026777045.1 Hyperopisus bebe | reverse complement strand
ATTCCTTGGTAAGACCCCACCTAGAATATTGTGTACAGGTTTGGTCACCATACCTTAAGAAGGACATTGCTGCCTTGAAAAGTGTGCAACGTAGGGCTATGAGAATGATTCCTGGTCTTTTAGGAATGTCTTATGAGCAGAGGTTAGCTGAGCTGAATCTGTTCAGCCTCAAGCAAATGAGACTAAGGGTGGACATGATCCAGGTAGATAAGGCTCTAACAGGTCTTGATGCTGTTCAGCCAAATGGCTACTTCAATATTAGTTTAAATACTAGAACTCTTGGCCATAAGTGGAAATTAGTGGGAGAACATTTTAAAATGAATTTGAGAAAGCACTTCTTTACACAGCATGTCATTAGACTATGGAATAGTCTTGCTGCTAGTGTAGTACAAGCTAAAACCCTGGGTTCCTTTAAATCAGAGCAGATAAGATTTTAACAAATCCGAGGTATTAGTTAAGTTCTCCCCAAACGAGTTTGATGCGCGAAATGGTCTCCTGTCGTTTGTAAACTTCTTATGTTCTTGAATGTTTCATTTAGAGAATCGAGTAATCGATTCTAATGTTAAAATATTCTTTTCACATGGTAATTTACTTTACGCGTTCATGTTAAAGACAGTAGGACATGAATTACTACTAGGTGCCGGCGCCCAGAAAGCGGAAAGAGAATACCAATTCCGCCCCCCCAGGCGCATGGTACCACACATCCCGACTCGACCCTGCATCTGTGCTGTGCTGCCATTGCTCGAAGTTGGAACAGTGAAAGATGAGTGTGGATCCAACCATAAATCATAATGGACTTTAATAATAAAAAGTTAAATCATATACCAACATAGTATACAATTACTAAGAGGCTATGATGTCAAAATTGCTGTGCTGAACTGTGGACCAATATGCAAAGAGTATGTGCCGAATTAAAAAAAAATAAATAAAAATAAGAACCACAATTGCATTCATGGTTTACTCTTACAATAAATGTAAGGATTGTTCACTCATTTTTGTCATTACATTTAAATCTTATTTCTAACCAAGCTATTCTGCTATTCATCTAAATGTCACAAGTAATGCTAGAATGCTGGCAAATATTGGAAGCATTATGGTTACACATTTACAAAAATGGAGCTGGTTGTCAGTTTAGAGAGCATTTGACAATCACTTTTTGCTCAATAAAGCACAGAGAACAAAAATGGGACGCTCAGATTTAAAGGCATCAATTTAATGTTTTAGGATTCACAGGTGTCTTGCTCAGCAATGGCATGCAGTGGGATCGTGTGCACAGGACACCTTTCTCAACAGAAAGATTCTTCCACACTGATTTATCAAAAGAATTTATTAAGTCATAAAAATCACACAAGTTCACGAAGTGTTAGACATGGTTGGCTCAGTTTGGTGTGTGAGTGCGCGCACGTGTGTATATGTGTGAATTCTGAAAAACAGTGCAGTTTAAATAAATGACCACAAAGAGCAAATTGTGTATTGCAAGAGGAAAAATAGATTTTTTTAAAAGAAAAAAAGGTCTTAAATCATAGCACCTTCTATCCCATAACAGATTTCAACTGTTAATCACTTGTTGCAACTAAAGTCCCTAAGCATAATTACAATTACTCTTGCTGGAGAAGGAGAATTGCTTTCCACCTCAAAGACAGCATCACATTAGTTGTCTACTGCAGCCCAGTGCCCTACCATCTAGGAGAAAAGGTGAAGGATTATTTATAGATATCATTTATATATAGTGAGTATGGGGGTGAAGGGGAGGTGAGCACCATAAGGGGGGAAAGCCCTCCCACAGACCCCCGTCTCAAAATATTACAATGGAATTACAATAGAAAACTTTTGACATTTGACACACCTAATAAGATGGGGGAGAACATTGACTTCCAATAAATAAAAAAGCAAAAAAATACATAAATATATAAAAAAAAAATGATTTACAATTAAAAATCCCGAAGCAGAACACAGCCCAGGATGGGAAGTACAATGAACACGTTAAAATAAACAACTGATAATATAATACATACAAAGAGAGTGGGAAAGGTCTGACAGGGTCTTAAGAGGGCATTTCATCAGAATCTCCAGGAAAAAAAAAATTTGAAAATTCTACAATTAATACAAACAAGATTCTCAAGGACAAATGAAACAAAGTTGTCTTAAAACCCGTATGTTTTGAACCATCCAAACTGTTTTTTTCTTAATGCTTTAGAAAAATGTTCATACTCTATTATTAGTATTTTTCATTATCTTTCATCTAAATACAAGTCACAAGGCCAATGTGGTATAGAGCTAGGCTGATCTAGTTTAAAAATTGGAATAAATTAAAAAAAGCACCCCACAAAAATACAAATAGTATTTACAAATTTCAGATTTAACACAAAAAAACAAAAACATGCCATTGAGATAAACTCCCTTAGTCAGTCATTCTAACCAATACAGCACCAAGGCGAGTTCCACTAAAAGCCAACTGCCAGCAGATAGACTGGACAAATGACAGTAAACTGGAGTTTTTATTGGCTGATGTGGTATTGTAAACAATGAGTAAACGGGCGTTCGATTGGCTGTTCAGCAAGTACTAGCAGTAGTAAATGTAAACAAACAGAACAAAACAAAAATTACAATATCAAAAGACTGCTTGGGTTGTCCTGGCAACCAGGAGTTTTGGTTATGGCTGTTAGACAGGAGGAGCTCCTCACCGTGAGCTGGGGGATGGGGCCTGCAGGTGAAAGCAGGATTGTCAGGGGGGCATCGAAGCATCAACACATGCTAGCTGCACAAACAGCTTCATTTGCACTGAAATCAGTCAAATCAAAGGGGAAATTAATTCAGTTGTCACTTCGAGATTCTTGAGCTTGGAAATTCTTGTAAAGGTCCGGCATTATGAACTGTATTTGTAATGTGAGTTTCTTGTGTATATGTGTGCGTGTACTTGCGTTCACACTGCGCTCACCAGGGTAAAGCTGTCATAGGCTGCCATCAGCTCCTCCATGCGATACTGCTCCAGGACCACTACGCCAGAGAGATTCTGGCTGCGCAGACGTGCGCAGTCCTCGCAGTGCACCACGTACATCTTCTTGCTGCCGTTCTCGCTCGTCACGAACAGCAGGTCGAACACCTCCACCTGTGGCGAGAGATGCAACACCCGCTCATTATAACGTCTGCACAACCTGACAGTGCAGCAGTTACCTCCTGACCTTGACAGCCTCCCAGCCCTGATCCCAACAGCACACAACTGCCTGTTGAATGTTGACTGACACATCACAGTTGGTCATGATTCCACTGCATCTGCGTGCCATGTAACAGTGCAGAGTTCAACTCACGTCACACTCATTGCAGTAGTAGGCGGGCTCATCCTTCACTCGGCTCTGGTAGGAGATCTTTTTCCCAGCTGCCACCAGCTGGTCCCTCAGGATCTGGATGTGCTTAATGGACTGCAGAAGGCAGTGTCTGAGGAAAGGGGGGGGAACAGGGGATTTAAACTCTGACAACTTCAAGGTCAGTGTAGGTGGAAAGCCCCAGTACAACTACTCTCTGAACTGACCATGCCTCATATTTTTGTGCGGCTACCGATCTCTTTGAAGCTACCCACCACAGCGATGCTCACATGAAAGCCTCATGTCTAGTGGGTTTGCTGAACTCACTTGATCATCTTGTATGTGTCGGGGTCGGTGATCTTGACCGTGCGGGCCACGTTCCAAGACACGTGGATCATGGGCACTATGGACTTGACCTTCTTGACCTCATTCCACTCAAAGCGCTCCAGAGCCAGCTGGTACTGATAGGCTGCAGGGCAACACAACCCAAGCCATCAGGCAAGAACCGCAATGGGGGTAGGTTGGTTTGAAAGACTGATCTGAACAAGCCGGGCTGCTCACAGTTGAGGGGGCCCACATTCCAGGCGATGTTGTTGCACCAGCCCACAGCCTGGACCCAGTGCACTGTGCCCGCATTGATCCACACCAGGTCCCCTGGGCGCTGAATGAAGCGGTACACTGGGATGTTGGCCCGGTAAAGGTCTTCCAGAACTGGCCACCACGAGCCTGTTAGATAGTCCACTCCATTCCTGAAAAAGTTGCAAGTATTATTTCATTATATGCCAAATATCCATCTGCCTGTCCTTCCATCCATCCTCTCATCGCTTCCCTGAAGAAGGGATGAGAGGAAGGGGGGGACTACAACCTATTGCAGGGAACATACTGGAAGGGATGCCAGTCCTTCTCTGGCCACACACACACACACACACACACACACACACACACACACTTACAATTTAAAGATGGGAAAATCCCCTTTTACCAGGGAGAACCTTCAAACCCTAACCCAATGCGCTGCCTTATATTCATACACAAACTAACATATTAAATGCCCAGCTGATTAACACAAGGGCCTCTAAGCAGTATCTGGCCATATGTTATCCTGCAGGCCAGTCCCTGTTCTGGGGTCTCACCTCTCACAGAAGTCACTGATGACCTCCCAGTAGTTGTCATGCACAGCAAACCACTCGCAGTCTCCGGGGCCAATGTTGATGTTCACAGAGCAGAAGTTATTGTTCTCCTGGTGGCCTGGGGGGGGGGGGGGGCAGGGCCACAGTAAACCCACAATTCAGAAAGAGACGGGACAGAGTGATGGGGAAGGGGGGGAGTGAGAGAGACAGAGGGAGAGAAAGGAAGAGAGAAAGAGAGAAAGGAAGAGAGATAGGAGGAGAGAAACCTGTTTTGACTTCTGTTCCAGTGCTTGATTGTGGCCCAGGTAATGATACTGAGAGTGAGTTTGTTTCACCTAATGAAGGAATTTTAAGGGGGCGTTTGAAAAATTCGGAATGTTTGTTCCAGCTGGATAATTTGCTTGCCTGTTTGCTGCCGTTTCGGCGGGTTGAGCTGATCCAGCTTATTAATAAGTATCCTGCTCTGTTTGGTGACACTCCTTCCCGAACAACATGGATGGAGCACGACAGTGATGTAGGTGATTCGCCCCCGATTAAACAACGTTCCTATCGTGTGTCTCCAGAGAAATGAAAGCTGATGGAAGCTGAGATTCAGTATATGCTTGAAAATATTGCTGTACCGTCTTTTTCTGAATGGGCCTCTCCATGTATTCTTGTTGATAAACCAGATAAAACTGTTCGTTTCTGCACTGATTTTCGAAAAGTTAATAGTGTGATTACAAGCGATAGCTTCACATTACCTCGAATCGAAGACTGCATTGATGAAGTTGGATCAGCCAAATTTGTAACGAAATTGAACCTGCTAAAAGGGTATTGGCAAGTGCCGCTTACAGCTAGGGCACGCGAGATCTCATCTTTTATTACACGCTTTGGACTATATTCTTATACGGTAATGAGTTTTGGGTCGCGTAACGCACCAGCCAATTTTCGGAGGTTTATGAATCGCGTGGTTTCTGGTTTAGATGGGTGTGCTGTATACCTTGATGATTTGGTCATTTTCGGGGATACTTGGGTTTCACATTTGCAGAGACTTGAGTTAGTGTCTGATCGCTTGTCTGAGGTTCAGCTTATGGTGAACCTGGCAAAGTGTGAGTTTGCCAGGGCCACGGTGATGTGCTTTGGTAAAGTTGTTGGGAATGGTGAAGTGTGTCCAATACATGTGAAGGTCCTGGCTATTCAGCAATATCCGACCCCTGCTACAAAGGGAGATTTACGGCGATTTTTGGGATTGGTGGGTTTTTAAATCGCTGTTTCTACTGAAATTTCTCGACGGTTGTGGCCCCTTTGACCACTCTTTTGAGGGATGGGGAGAAATATGTATGGACGTCGGATTGTCAGAGGGCTTTTGAAAATGTGAAGTCCATTCTTTGTTCTGCTCCTGTTTTGGCCGCGCCGCAGTTTGATAAATCTTTCTTGTTACAGGTTGACGCCAGTAACATCGGGGCTGGTGCTGTCCTAATTCAAGCTGATGATCAGGGAGTTTTTCATCCTGTTTGTTTCTTTTCTAAGAAATTTTGTTCATATCAGCTTCACTATTCAGTTGTGGAAAAGGAGACTTTAGCTTTGATTTGGGCTTTACAACATTTTGCAGTGTACATTAATTCTGGGGTCTCATTGACTTTTTATTGATCATAATCCTTTAACCTTTTTGAATTATTTGAAATGCCCAAATCAGCGTTTAGTCCGTTGGTCTTTATTTTTACAGTCTTATTTCTTGGACATTAGACATATTAAGGGATCTGATAATATCGTGGCTGATGCTCTGTCCCGTGCATGATTGTGTGATGTGGTGGTTTTTTTGTTCTTTCTCCTTGGCCTCAGTTCTTCCCCATCTTTAGTTTCTTTCTAGGTGACATGGCTGCTGGTGGATGGGGAAGTGGTGAGATGCAGTGAGGATGACTTCACACTGGATGGGCTTTTTTTGATCTATGTGCCGGATGATTGGGGATTGACTTTGTTTTGAAAACTACGATCCCATGGGGCTCTCCGTTTTCTTTTGAGGGGGGGCGTGTGATGACCTTGAGTGTGGGTTGTGGATTGATGGTCATTAAGTGTTGGCAATTTTCATTGTCATGACTGAGTACCTTAAACTGTAGCTGATTTGTTCCTTTTTAAAATGGCCAGGCTTTGGGGAAAAGGGGGCTCGTGCTCAGGCGCCGGTTGCACGTTGCCATTTGGTTTGCGTTTGTTATGTGTTTGATTTCGTTTTTGGTATTTATTCTACATTACATGAACATGGCATGCCTGCACTACTGACTACTGACAATCATGCGTTATATATATGTTGTGTAGCATTCTTTTCTTTTTTATTATCCTTATTAAATTCATTAACTGATAAACTTGGGTCTCGTGTCTTTTCTTGGATTTTCTTTTTTTTTTTTCTTTTTGTTGCGGTTTTGAGCCAGATCGTAACATGAGGACAGAAAGGAGGAGAGAAAGGAGGAGAGAGGGAGAGAGAGGCAGACCTGGCGTCCTGCTGCCTGGGACCTTCATGTAGAGCTGGACAGAGTTCATGCCCAGAATGGTGTGGCCCACGTGACTCAGCATGTTCCCGCTGGATGAGACGCGCATGAAGGCCGGCAGCTTCAGTAGCTCTTGCAGCTGGGGCTTCCAGCTGGCCAAGGAGACACATAGAGGCCATCACTTCACATCTGCCATTTGCACAGCCTCAGCAATTCTCACCATCTCTAGGGCCATTTTACTATGTTAGTCACAGACAATAAGACCAGGTCCACCTAAATCCGCTTAAGCTGGTAAGAATCGTGGGGAGCCTGAAGCCCATCCCAGGCAGTGCAGGGCATGAAGAGAACACACACACACACACACACACACACACACACACACACACACACACACACACACACACCCCTTATGTGATGAATGAAATTAAAAAATGAAAAGCTATACTATAAATGACCATCAGGGGTCAGTAGAGCACCACAACACCGGCATGGAAAATTCTGGAGCACTTGAGATGTCGCACCCGGGGAACTGCTTACACACCCCACCCCCTTTACTGCAGTAGAGTGAGCTGTGCTATCAAGCAGAAAGTCACTGAGGGCAAGTCTGCCCTTCTTACCGCTTGGGGTCTGAGAGGTCAATGTTGGTGCCAAATTTGATTATCTTGCCCACTGGCTTCTGATCCGTGCTGGAGGGGGGGGGGGGGCGAAGATGAGAAAGGAAAATGGTCAAATTACACATCAGCATTACTGAGGGCTTCAGCTGCCATTAGGGGCAGCCCAGAACGCCCTCTGTAAAGGCACTTAACCCTGCGCTGAATACCTTGGACCAGTGAACAAGGGCTCCAGGACGCTCGTCTTTTTCTCCTCCTCTTCCTCATCATCATCCTCCTCATCACTGCCCTTTTCCTCCTGTGAATGTGCACACGATAAGGGTCACCCCGAGACCGCGAGGGCGTGGCGACTGGACTGTAGATGGCACTGACGGGGCCTCACCTGCAGGCTCTCCTGGAAGGATGAAGCCTGATACTGGGCGTACTTGGCGATGGTAGTGTGTGAGCGGCTGCTCTCGCACGGCCATGTCTGCGCAGAGCCGCTGGGGTCCCAGTTCTCGTCGGCCGGCTGCTGCACCTGGGTGCGCACCTCCACAGCGTGGTCCGCGTTGGCCTCCACCAGAGACTTCGTGGAGAAAAGGCCCAAGTCTGGGAGAGAGAGACAAGTCACCCCACGGCAAAGTATGCACCCATGTGACTGATAGCAAGTGTGGCTGGGGTGTGCATGTCACTCCGGAGAGGGGATGCTCACTGAGGCGGAGTGAGCCGGCCAGGCCCCGGATGACAGTGATGGGGTTCTTCGCATCAGTGCAGAACTGCAGCAGCACGGGGGAGAAGGCATCCCGCTTGCTCTCCAGCTGCGGGGGGACATAGGCGACACCATCATCAGGAGTACTTATTTTTCAGATTTAATAACTTACATTACATTTTGCACCCAGAAGGGATAAGATAAATGCTCGGGTAGATATCTGAACCTTGCCACTTGTAGGCAGAGTGACGGATCATTCTAGCCAGATTTATGAATGTAGGGGGTACGAGACAAGCTGGGGGAACTCACATAGATGCTGGGTGTGGGTGGGTTGAGCTTCTCGCGTGGGATGGGGTGGTCCATGGGCAGGACGGGCTTTACAGAGAAGGCTGGCAGGAGATAGGACTCGCGGAACTTGCCCTTAATCCGTGCCCCCCTGGAAGCAAGCAGAGAGAGTATGAATCCTACCAGCAGGTACAGGAAGGAATCACTCATGGGGGACCCTCCTCCCACATATCAAGCCAGACCCTACACCCTGAGACCTCACCAGTAAGGACTGTAATGTTTAAGAGGAATACGCCTAAACCCAAACCCAAACCCTAACCCCCAACTCCCTCTCCACTCACTTGCAGGCTCGCACCACTTCCGCTGCAGTGTTCTTGATTGTGATCTCTGACAGGGGGATTCTTTTCTCCTCGACCTCAGAGGCGATGAAGGTCTCCCTATCTCCGCTCTCCACTTTGATCAGTCGTATCTTCAGCTCCTTGGGAGGGCCATCAGACAGCGCTTTCAGCTTCAGCAAGTCCGCCGAACCCATGCCTAGGGCGGCGCTGCCAGAGATGGCCGTGCTGACTCCAGCACCGCTGCCTGAAGACGCCCAGGTGCCTTGCTCCCCCTCATCAGTCGGCACGCCCCCTTCCTCTTTCCTCTTCCTCCTCTCTTCAGACTCTGTAGACCGGACTTTTTCCCGGACCTCCTTGCTCTGGAGGTCGACATTCCCTAGGACCTCCCGGCCTTTTTTGTCCCTGTGCGATTTGCCCTCCTTATGCTTGCGGCTAGAAGTGGAGTGAGAGGAAATGGTGGAGGAGGAGGAGGAGGAGGAGGTCATCTCATCTTTCCTCTCCCTGTGCTTCTTCTTCCTTTCTTTTCTCTGCTGGTGCTTCTTGCTATCATATTTCCGCTTCTCCTTGTCCCTGTCTCTGTCCCGCTCCTTCCCAGTCTTCCGGCTCTCCTTCTCGGCCGGGGTCCGGCTTGGCACACCATGTCGGGTCAGCAGGACCTCACAGCTGCGACCCAGTTCAGCCAGCGAGGACTCGGAGATGGTGGTGAGCTTCATCTCTGACCGCGGTGTCCCAGGTTCAGAGTCAGTCTTTGAGGGGTCCCTCATGGCCGAGAAGCCTTTCTCCCCTTTTCGGAATACCCCCAGTGTTCCTTTAGTGTCCTCATGCTCCTTCTGGCAGATGTCCAAGGTATCATCTTCACGCTTCTGTGCCTTGCTCCAAGCCGTCTCCTGGCTGGGTGGTACAGGGTGAGGGCATGGCTGAGCAGGAAGCTGCACCGAGCCCGCAGTGGGAGAGCTCTCCTGCTGTTGCCGGCAGATGTCTGGGCCCAGAGAGAGCGAAGAGGAGTACTTGACACCCCCGAGGGCATTGGGAGGTGGCCTGCCAAAGGGGCCTCCACGATACGTATACTTTTGACGTTCTACATCAGAATCCAACAATGTACTACTCATGCCGGTCTGGTGGAGATGAGGCCGCCGAGGGGGTGGGGAACAAGAATGATCCTCCTCTTCATCTTCTTCCTCCTCCTCTTCCTCATTGTCGCCCTCTGCCTTAGCCGGCTCGGGGAGGCCGTACAGCTTGGCCAGGTCACTGTAGCGGTAGCCGGTAGCCAGTCCTGTCCTGGTATCTGGCGAGTGAAGAGTCTTTGAAGACGGAGGGACCTCCTCCTCTTCATCCTCACATAGCGAGGAGGAGCGGCTGCATGGGGAGGCCAGAGAGCCCTGCCTGCTTAGCACTGGGGGGCTGGTGTGTCCCGCTGGGCCAAAATCCTCCCCTGGGTTTGGCTTGGTAGCAGGCAGGAGTTGGGGGGCACACAGGTAACGGGGCAGGGGGGATGGAGGAGAGTAGGACGGCACGTCAGAACCCGAGTACTGCTCCTCCTCTTTCTTGATGGACTCATCCAACATCTTCATGATGTTGGCCAGACCATCGGGCAGGATCGTAGAGAGCTCTGGGGATTCCTCCTCAAAGGGGGCGCTGTCTGAGTCGGTAGCACCGCTCCCGAGGCTGCCTACACTGCACGAGGTGGGGGCCTGCAGGAGCTTGGGAGGGTCTCGATGCGGCAGGGTAGAGGCTGTGCAATCTTTGCCCGAAATCTCCTTGAGGGAGTCTTTGGATAGGCTGGGCATGAGTGGAGTGGGCAAGGGGGGGAGACCCAGGGCGGGGGGATGGGCAATCCCTGAGAGTGCCTGTGACTGGGGACTTTGGGAGGCTCCGCGCGCCCACTCAGCCCTCTGCCTCTGCTTCTCGCGGGCAGAGTCCGTCTGTGGGGTGAGAGGCGGGGGCCGGGGCCTCTCGGCCGGGCCCTGAGGCTGTGGGGGGGCTCCGGCCTGGCCCAGCCAGGGGTACGGAGCAGAGGGCTGGGAGGTAGGGGGTGAGGGGGTCTTGCTGCTAGCTCGGGGGGGTCCCAAGGGACTGCTGGACAGGAGCTGGCCAAGGCTCTCCGAATTCCCGAGGCGCGCCTCACACCGGCCCTCCTGCACCTTCTTTTGCTCCTTTTCCTGATCCCTCTTCTTCTTCATCCCTTCCCATTCCTGCCGTTTCTCCACGCCTTGCAGTTCAGCATCCAGCTTGTCCAGGGCTTCCTCGATGGACTGAGGTGCCACTGGGGCAGCTTTGAGGAGGGGGGGGCGAGACAGGGCAGGGGCTGCAGCCGAGGCCGATGTCACAGAGTCGGGGACTCTGCCCAAGAGCCTGTCACTTGGGAGCTCCAGCCTTGAGCCCGGAGAGGAGCAGGAAGTGACAGCAACACCAGGCCCTTCCTTGAAGTAAGACTTGGCTCCCTGGGAGAGAGGCTGTGGCCGGTGGGAGCCTCCGGAAGCCCTGGAGCTGCCATTGTCGAGGGGGCTTCCTTTCAGCTCAGGCCGGACCAGCCCCACGGGCACCTTCCCACTCCAGCTAGTGTGAGTGCTTGGTGCAGTGGAGACAGCAGGGGGCGCTGTGGTTACAGAAGGAATGGCAGACATGTTGCCTGTGTATAGGCTAGGTCGGCATGGAGACTTGTAAGCGGACAGGTTGGGGCTGGAGGTGATAACAGGGGTGCGGGAGGGGGCAGCGTGCTGGCCGGCCCTGGGCCCCCTGGCTTCCTGGGCTCCATTCTGGTGCTGGGTACCCTGAGATTCTGGTGCTGTCCCGTACTGACTGGACTGCTGTACAGAGAAATACGTAGAAAGCCAAATATAAAACTTGTATTCCAACCACAAGCGACCAATTAAAATTAACATAAAATACACATGGTGAGGTTAGTTTGCCACGGTATTGTAACACCAGTAAATTGTATGCCTAAACTGCTCTGTCACCTGAGTATGGAGAGGCTGCTGGCCATGTGGCCTCCAGGCCTCTGGGGGGCAGCGCTGAGTTTCTGAAAGGCCACTGCCAGGAGACGGCTGATGATGGCGGTGGCTATAAGGCACGCCGGTGAAGTTTGCTGGGGACGGTGCTAGCCTCTCTTTGTCCTGGAGTGGCTGGCCCCCTTCAGCGCCCCGTGGGTGGGGCAGGCCACGGCCGAGTGGGAGAAGGGGCAAGGGAGAGGGAGGGGGAAAGTGGGCACCGTGCCCCAGCGGCGGAGGAGGGCCCCCATGGCCCTGGCTATAGGCTGGAGAGCTAAGAGGCGATGGGGAGACTGGCAAGGGGGTGTTGGGGGGGAATTTGTAAGAAAAGCCCCCAATCGGTGGTTTGGGTACTTCCTGTCACCAACGACAGCAAAAACAAAAACACAACATGAACCATTTCCTGCAAAAAAAACGTCAAGCGGGTCACTGTCACAGAGCGGAAAAGGACGCTGACCTGGAAGTCCCCCGGGGAGCTCTTCCGGTCCAGCACGGGCCAGGGGGCGCCGCCCTTATGCAATGGGCTCCAGAAGGCTGGCTTGGGCAGGGGGTAGTGAGAAGGTGACAGTGGCAGCAGGGGGAGGCGCTGCCCTCCTGGGTGAGGCGCCTGGGGAGGCAGTGAGGTCACGATTATCAACTCGATTCATTTTTAAATAGTGCCTTTTACAACAGTGTCACCCCCAGGCGCTTTACATGGGTGTGTTGTCATACATTACTGCATCATTTATACAGATTAATTCAAAAATAGGGAAAAGAAAGTAAGAAAGGATAGAAAGAAATGGCAAAAAGTCAGATGACAATGGAGGAGAGGAACCAAAAAGTACAGAGGGGAAAAAAAACCTCTGTCGATACGCCGGTCATGCACACGACGCCTATATGCCCATACGGCATCTATATGCTGGTTATTTACATGCCGTCTAAACGCACACTGCCTATATGCTAGTCCAGGGGTCTCCAACTCCAGTCCTGGAGAGCTACTATCCAATAGGTCTTCTATCCTACTTGGCTTCTGATGAGCCACACCTAATTCCTGGTATTTACCTGAGAACAGGTGTGGCTCATCAGAAGCCAGGTAGGATAGAAAACCAACTGGATAGTAGCTCTCCAAGACCGGAGTTGGAGACCCCTGCGCTACTCATTCACAGGCCGCCCGCACACCGGTCAGGCACACACTGTCTACATGTTGCTGTATCAATGGGCAGCTTTGCCTAATAAAGTGGTCCTTGATTGTGTACCCATCCCCAGACTGGAGTCTGCTCTGTGCCCTGACCTGCTCGGAGCTGCCAGTCCTCTTCCTCTTGCTCGGGCTGGGGCACTCTTCATTTGGGGGTGGGTGTGGAGGCGGGGCATGCTGGATGATGGAGTGCTCCACAAGGGGGGGCGCAGGCCGCTTCAGCTGGCCACCTATAATCTTTCCTGGAAACGGCCGGGACTGCTGGCCAGGGGACAATGAAAGTGAGCGACTGGCACTGGAAGGGGGGGGGGGGGGGGTGGGCACAGGGGCACCAGCGAATGAAAGGGCACCATACTCACTTGTGCTAGTGGACTCCACATGCTGCCCAAGGGAGCAGGGTTTCTGGAAGCCGGGGGCTGGTGAGGACCACCAAACTGAACAAATGGAGACAATTTGTTTATAAATTATTATATTTTACTTGTACTGAAAACAATTTAGGCACCCGAATGTCTGGTGTGATAAGTTCACACTAAGAACCTTTTGCTCCAGGTCGGCCCCCCCCTGCCTCAACTCACCCTCAGCAAGGTGCTGTGGCGGCCCGCCAGGCTGTACTCGTGGTGTGGCCGGCTGGGGTTCTGGTAGCCCCGTCCAGCATCGGGACCCATCAGCCCAGTGGACTCCCACGAAGCTCGGAATGATGGCTCCAGCTTGTCCCCAGGACGTCTATGGGAGGGACGGTGCGGCATTTCACCCACTATGACGCTTGTATGACTACATACGCACTCACAAACACATAATGTACTGCAAGTACGAGAGCTGTTATCCCCCACACAATTGCACATGGGAGAATGCAGGTCAGACTCACCCACTGCTGAAGAATTTACTGGAATGGTTTGGCCCGGTCAGGTGACCCGACGGCAGGTGAAGAAGCTGAGGCTGACTGACAGGGGGGAGACCCCTAGAAAGAGAAAGAGAGAGAGAGAGTCAGAGTTAGTGATGCTATGGCGTGTATAAATGGGGGTCTCTCTCCGGGGGGCCGGGGGGCCTCCTGAATGTGTAGCTCACCTGGAGGGAGGGCCCCAGTGGCGGCCGGCCACGGGTGCCCATGATCCATGGTTCAGCTCGGACAGGGGAAAGGAGTCCCGTGAGCTACGGCCACCAAACTGCTCCGCCGTGTGATGCATCCAGCCTGTGGACGTGGAGGGTTGAGGACCGCACGCTCAGACACGCAGCCGCACACGCTCAGACACGCAGCCGCACACGCTCAGACACGCAGCCGCACACGCTCAGACACGCAGGTCCCATAGCTCGACTGACTCACCACACTAGCTGTGTGTGTGAAGCCCTCCACTGCAGCACAGAGGGGGCCACACAGGAAACAGGGGCGAAGTGTCTGTCTGTCCGTCTGTCTGCCCTCTGCAGTTAAGTCAGGGCCGACCTAACGGAGTGAGGAAGGGAATGAGTTGTCAGGCCGACATCGTAACCCGGGACGGGAAAGCAGAGGGGAAAAGACGTACAGAGAGTATCTTTACCACACAAAATGGCTGGAAGTCTAGAACCAAGGAGGGAGGGAGAGAGACTTTATGAAGATGCCGCTGTGCTGGACAAGTATCCTTTTTGAAACATCTGAACAACCATACAATCTGTTTTCAGGTAACAGGTACTATCATGTTATCACACAGAGCCACCTCTAGAGGGCACTCCAAATGCTGACAAAAGAATCGAGGAAAAATCTTGGCCGGATTCTGGAAAGACATCACTCATGACTGCAGTGCAAAACAGGGTCATGTGAAGGGCTGCAGTGTAAGAGAGGTGCTGAAATGTGTAAGTCAGAGTGCGGGATGCGTAATAGCAGGATAGGTGGCGCGTGCCTGTCTAACGATTACATGTCTGCTACACGATTCTGAGGGGAAACCAGGAGAATTGTTAAAACCGAGAGCTATCTTTGGAGGCGAGGTGACACACACGTACACACGCTGCCAGAAGCTGCACATTGTTCCCCATACCCACCTCATATGGAGCTCCCAAATTAGCCGTGCTCAAGCCGCTCCGCCCACTCACTATGCCTCACTGTACTAAACGTTCCCTGCGAACGGTGAAGGTCTGTCACAGCGCGGAGGCGGAGTCGTGTGGACAGTCATATAAGCCAAAGCTGACGTGCTAGTCCATCTGTTCCCCCCCACCCAAGAGAGCAGCCACGGTCTACCTAGGGATCAGCCAGGCATCTCTTAGGGTCCTCCCCCTACTAGACAAACTTGAGGGTTTCACCTGGGAGGCTCTTATTCCCAGAACCTGCCAGTCATAACCAACCAGAAATACTAGCAGCCTGTCATCCTACAAGTCCCGAGATATGCAAGCATCATGTCGCCATGCCGACAAACCACCAGAACCAAACCGCAGCATCTCCCTCAGCTCCCAGACCGACATCGAGCAGCAGCCTTTGCGGTTGCCTGGCATCACGGTGCCGGCTCCTCACGGCCAACAGTGGGCGCTCCGGCGGGAGAGGGCCTGGCTAGTTCCAGGAGGGGGAAAGGCGGGACTGCAGTTCTGAGGGAGAGACCCTACCAGATGCAGTCTCTGTTCTCATTCACAGTGAGAGTCCCGCTGCTGTAAACTTCCCCAGTCAGAGAAGAAATGAAACCGATGAGAGTGACCCGGCAAGACTGATGGAACCGTAACTCTATGGGGCATGAGGACAAGCAGCCGAGATGTCTCCCATGAGAAACGAAAGGGCCATGGCACTTGCGACGACAACGGGGTCAGAATGATACGGCGACAGCTCAGATGATGTTAGGAGTGACTATGACCCAAAGTGGCACTGCAGCCGTCTCCGTGCTGGGCCCAGAGAACTCCCGACCAAGTGGTCAGCTTAGGATGACCACTGCCTCCGGCATGGCCTATGAACCAACAGTACCCAAGGTCCTGGTGTGACGTGGCTGAGACAGGGGACGGAGGCAACACTGTAAACAGCCAAATCGCCACCTGGTTCCTCCGCAGGTCTGGGGAACCCCCGCTGAGTCACAGCGAGAGGGCTTGCCCCAGAATCTTAACCCTTCCCAGGTAGGAAGGTTGGAGGGAACACCCCCTCTGGCGCGGCTGACTGGCATTTTGGCGGTGTGACGCAAGCTGGAATTTCCTTGGCACAGTGGTGTCACCGTGGGGTTTTGGTGCAGCATGGCCTGGCAACCAGGAAGTTGATGAACAAACTGGGTTTTTGGTGACGGGGGAATCCAAAACCACCAAATTGAGGTAACAGAACGTCAGCAAACAAGCTAACAAACCATGACCACAGGTGAAGTGCTAGAGTAGGCGTGCATGTTCGCAGTGGAGGCGCAGGGCTGTGCCATAGCTGGTGTTTGTTGCATCTCTCGCAACTAATTGACCCCTTCAAAACACTAACAAGCAAGAACAGTGCCATCCCATGTGTCTTGAAGGGAACTGCAACAGCTTATTAAACATCAGCCAGAACACTTCAAGTATCACACCAAAAGCACTGACCAACAACACTTCAGTCAATAAACCCAAATTTAATAAAAAAAAAAAAAAACGGAAAAAAAAAAAAGTTTCCTTGTCTACACTGCCAGGGTTACTGAATCTCCCCTTGCCGTCGCTATTTCCAGTCAGAAACTGCTGCCACAATTCACCAGGCCGTAGCCCAGAATCCCCCCGACCACCACAACTGGCAAAGCTGGTAACAGTCAGGCTGTGATGCAGCACACTGCTCCCACAGCCTAGGGTGGGATGACCATGCTGACTGTCCCCAGACAAAGCCGCTGACGGCGGCCTCACTTGGAGGAAAGGAAAGGCTTTGGGAGATCTGGCCAAAACAGATCATGGGGTTCAACAAGGGGTGGGGGGATAAAAAGCCGGCAGCTTTAGCGCTATGGATGCAGGACCGCGATCGGAGCAGATTCAGTCACATTTCCCTGACTGTGGAGAGTTTGGAGAACAGGGCTGCGGGGCTATAAATAGACAAACCCAGAGGGAGAGCAGAAGGAAAGAACAGAGAAGGCCTCACTCACCCCCCCC
>JAODJW010000002.1:18117382-18137819 GCA_026777045.1 Hyperopisus bebe | reverse complement strand
GGGTGGGGGAGGGGTGGGGGCCGGCCGGCTGAGCATGAGCGATGAGACCGGGGAGGAGGGCCACTCTGGGACAGTGCTGGTTGATACATGCCACAGATGCAGGGGGGCAGCTGCAGCCAGGTGGGGGGGGGGGCTAGTTTTCACCTCGCCCATTTGAGCTGTACTGATTCTCCTGCTAACGTGCGTGTCTGCATGTCTGCGAGCCATACAGCCACAGTGGTGTTTAAAGGGCATGCAGAGCAGATGCTGTGTGTGCACTGGCCAGGGGGGGCGGGGAGGGGCGGCGAAGAGAGAGGAGGCAGAAGAGGACAGGCAAAGGAGAGAGGGGAGAGAGATGGAAAGGGGGGGCAGACAGCAGACTGCTCAAACACAACACTGACATTGTCTGGTTGCATGCGTGCCTGCTCAGCATAAACAGCCTGAAGGCGCATACACACAGCAACACACACACACACACACACACACACACACACACACACACACACAAACACACACACACAGCAACGTATGCACACACACATACAGCAACACACACAGCAACGCACAACACATACACAAACAGCAACAAACACACATACACACACATACAGCAACGCACACATACTGTGCATGTATTGCTTTATGTGTAACACACACAGAAACACACACACATACACACAGAGCAACACACACACACAGCAACACAAACACATAAAGCAACACATGCACAGTAACACACACACATATGCATAGCAACACACATATAAAGCAACTCACGCACAGTAACACATACGGGTACCCACAGCAACATGCACAGTAACACACACAGCAACACACACACACACGGTAGCACAGACATACACACAGCAACACCCACACAGCAACACACACAGAGGCATACATGGCAACACATGCGCATGTGCGCGCACGCACACACACACACACACACACAAACAAACAAATACAAGCACACACAAACATACAGGCACATGCAAACATACACAAGAATGATACACTCAGCATGACACAGGGCTGTGGAAATGAACCCAGATGTCACTGGGTGGGGGGGATTAACATGCTCTGCTGTTCACATGTTGCATCTGAAATACCTCTGTAAATCAGCCGGGACATTCCGCCACTGGAATGCATCATAGAGCAGCCAAGCACAAACCTGTGATGAGTGTGTCACCGTCACTGGCCGACTGACCTGGACGGTGCGCAGAGGCGCCTTGCTACCCACAGCTGCTTTTCTCAATCCTTCTGCCCCCCCCCCCCCCCCCACCCATACAGACATATGTTTGTATTCATATGTTTGTGGAGACTCTCCATTCATTTCTATGGGAAAGACCCTTATCCCAACATGACAACCTTAACCCCTACCCAACTCTAACCTTACCCATGAGCAACCAAAGTTTTTTGACTTAGTTTTTTGATTGCGGTCATAAATTTTTATAAAATTGAGGGTGTCATTGTAGGGACAGAGTAACAGCATCAAAAAACAGGTTTTCACATTTGGTCCCACAATGTAATATACACATAATTCACAAACACAGCCAGATACACACAGAGTCACAAGCACAGTGTTTCAGGCTCACAGACAGACACAGACACACTGAGCTTTTCAATAAGCAGAAGCAGACGCCTTGAGCTGGTCTCTCACAGCTGAGTTCAAAGCAGATTAAGCCTGCAGAACCAGCACAGGGGAGACCAGGAGGAAATCAACGACAATGTCAACAGTGACTCTGACTTCCATCTGAAATGGATACTGAAGCAAGGAAGGAAGGGGGAGGTGCAGACAGATGGAGGGAGGAAGGAGAGAGACTGGGGTCTCCAGGTTAGCACAGGAAACAGACCCCTCTCTCTTCACCAGGGGCAGGGTCAAGTTACCGCCAGGAAGACACAGACATGTCAAGTGTGCCCCCCCCCCCCCCCCCCCAAAAAAAAATAAAGAATGGAGAAGAGAGAGAAGAAACAGATGCCAGCAGATAATCACGTAGTTTTAGCACCTTTTCAAAACTGCATTCTATGGCACGGTGACACCGTCACACAGTGTGATTTCAGGAATCCCGAGCCGGGGGAACTCTTCCTAAATGTTCCTAAAAGCCAGGAAAACATTCACACGTGCAGCCACACCAACACACAAGCACTCACACATTCCCCCTTTCTTGCAAACACATTCCAGTAGAGCTCAACGTGCATCCTGTACATAAAATCTCATCATCTTATGACACAAGCATGAGCACAAATGAGACCAGACTATACCTCAGTCACCAGACTCGTGGCCAGAAGTGAATGTCATAGGGTGTCAAGAAATCATAACTATTCTGCTGGGGCAGGGGGCAACTATTCAACATAATGAAATCATACATACAACCAATGCTGACAACTGACCACACCGACCCTGATGGATATCCACAGGCCTCTGCAAACTGACCCCCCCAGCCAGGCCAGGGGGCAGGGCTACTGCACAAACAGAGGGAGCTGTGAGTACAGTGGGAGGGGTTTACGGTGTGGCAGCCAACTGCACAGCTGCTGTAAAGACCAGAGACCAGAGACACAGGTTCCCCCCCCCCCCCCCCCGCAGGTGACCACCGACACTCTGCCTCCTACAGTGAGGTTCACCATGGCTATTGACTGCTGTAACATAATGTCCTCGATCAATTTTGGCAGAGTAATCAGTTTAATGCAATATGGCATTAGAAGGACATGCATGGAGCCTGAGTGGCAGACTTGGGGGGCTTTGGCCAAGTGGAGGGGGGGGCATCCAGAGGCCAGGGGCTCTGCGGTAAGTCACAATGTGTGTCAGTCTCTAAGCTTCACAGACACACATAGACACTCCTCTCATCCCAACCGCACAAAGAGCAGGCAGGCACTTAGACACGCAAACAGAAAACAATACAAACTTACAGTGCACTGCTACGCACACACACATATGCAGGCAGCCTGCTACTGCTGGCACTGCTCTGTGCTGCCAGTGGGGGGCTCTGCTCCTGACTTCCTGCCAGAGGGGCGAACTCCCATGTGGTCATCGAGCTGGACGCCCCCCAGCACCCCCCGGGCACCCCGCACATCCACCCACAATGCATCGGGCCAGGCTCTCTCCCAGGCGTTGCAAGAGGAAGTGAGTGGAACATGCTGCCCCCCGGCCCCCCCAGACGACCTTAACGACTCCCAGGGGCCACGCTTGCACTCCAGAGCAGAGTCAGAGTCACTCAGCCCACAAACAGGCTCTGTTGGGCTCATCGACCCCCTCCCCCACCTCCTAGTCTCCTCCTGGCCCTGCTCTCCATCAGCCACCCCCCCCACTGCCATCATTCCAATGAATGCACAATCACTCCTTCAGTGGGTGTGTGTGTGTGCATGCGCACGCGTGCGAATGCAGATAAACAGGGAGTCCAGGAGCAGGACATTATGGGAAGGAAGAGTGTGTCCCCAAGAAACCCAGCACAGCAGCAGAGCCAGGCAGGAGTGGGGGGGCAGCACCAATGTGCGGGTCCATTCCCTCACCTCAGCCCTCCCCCCCACCACAAGAGAACATGAGAGTGTATTTAAAAAAAGGCTGTACTTCCGGTGCAAACGAAATAGGCAATGGGGGGGGGGGGTGTACAAGATATTCCCAGGTGGGGTGAGACTCACAGAGCAAGGGGGCGGGCCTATCAGCCAGGTACATCCACACAGAGACAGAGCTCTGTGAAACCTCAAGAGGTCACAGGGGGACAACAAGAAAAGCCAAGCGAGAGTGGAGAGGAACTGCCTTCGCCCCACGCCACTTTGCCACCTTCGCCCCGCACTGCCTTTACCTCACACTGCCTTTGCCCCACGCTACCTTCACCCTGCACTCCCTTCACCTTATGCTGCCTTTGCCCCGCACTGCCTTCACCTCACTCTGCCTTCGCCCCGCGCTGCCTTCATCTCACGCTGCCTTTGCCACGCACTGCCTTCATCTCACGCTGCCATCACCCTATGCTGCCTTCACCCCGTGCTGCCTTCGCCACGCACTGCCTTTACCTCACACTGCCTTCATCTCACGCTGCCTTTGCCCCGCACTGCCTTTGCCCCGCACTGCCTTCATCTCACTCTGCCTTTGCCCCACACTGCCTTCATCTCACGCTGCCTTTGCCACGCACTGCCTTCATCTCACGCTGGCTTTGCCCTGCACTGCCTTCATCTCACGCTGCCTTTGCCACGCACTGCCTTCATCTCACGCTGCCTTTGCCCTGCACTGCCTTCATCTCACGCTGCCTTTGCCCTGCACTGCCTTCATCTCACGCTGCCTTTGCCCCGCACTGCCTTCACCTCACACTCCCTTTGCCCCGCACTGCCTTCCCTTCACGCTGCCTTCACCTCACGCTGCCTTTGCCCCGCACTGTTTTCACCCCACTGCTGACCCTCTCCTTTGTTTACACCCCCCCCCAGCTCCGGTTCCCAGCTCTCCTCGGCTAGGCCTGGCCGGCTCCCCACAACAAAAGCCCCGGTGTGACAGCTGCTCCTTGCCGGGACCCTGCACCCCCCGGCCCGGGCAAAGGAGGAGTGAAGCCCCCCCAGCCGTGATGCCCCCTCTGCCCGGCGCCCCCCCCCCGCATGGAGACCCTCCCCCTTTGTCGGCAGAGCCCTGGCTTACCTGGCAAAAGCAGGCACCGGCATGGGGGGAGGCAGCCACGGGAGGGAGGGGGGGTTTGTAAATCCACGGCCGCTGGGGCCACAGCGCGATCTTTGTGTCCTTTTCCCTTTAAATGCAAGGGGACTCCGGCGGCAGCGCAGACCACATAAACACACGCGCAGCACATGCAATGCAGGACCTGTGATGGACACGGGATGCAGGAAGAAATAAACACAAACTCCTTTGCCTTATCAGAAACAAGAGCTGCTGGCTCTCCTCCTTTCTTCCTCCTTTCTCTGGCTCTCTCGCTCGCCCTCCTTCTCTCCCTCTCCCTCTCTCTTGCTCTCTCACACACTTTTCTCTCGCTTTTTTCCACTCAGCAGTCAAACAAAGAAAGGAAAGGATCGACACACACACAGAGAGCAGAGGAGGAGAAAAAAAGGCAACCCCCGCCTCCTCCCCCCACTGCAGACCAGTCTGCTTCTCTCTCTCTCTCTCTCTTTTCTGCCTTTCTCTAAACAGCCCCTCCCCCCGTCACCCCCGCCCCACGGCGGCCTCGTTCTCGCTGGCCTCCCCCCCTTTCCCAGTGTGTCAGGCAGATGGGATTGGAGGATGGCTAGGATCGCCCTCCCCCTATCAGAGCGGCTCCGTTCAAAGAGCTCTGCTGGCATGAGGACACGGCACGCGCCCCCCCACTGGCCGCCGTGGGGAACCGGAGGAGGGGCCAACACACACAAAAAAATACACACAGCCCCTGAGAAAAAAACAAACCCCCCTCCCTCCACCACATAACCACCTATGAGGACACAACTTCGCTCCCCAGACCCATTGGGGGTGACCCTCAGAATTAATGGGGGAAGGAAGCAGTCATAAGTCAGACGCCCCCCCCCACCCGTGTGTCAGGCAGGCAGTCTGGCTGTTTTGAATGACCGTTTCTCACTGTGGGAGTATGCAAATGTGTGTGAGCGTTTGTGTGAATCACTGTCTGTCGGCGTAAGCATACAACTTCTGATGCCTGGAAGATATTTAGGGAGATTCCTAAAGAGGGCAGAAGTCTGACACGCGTCACGTCAACCTAGGGCACAAAGCCACAGCCTCCCCGCCTGCCCTGACTAACTGGCCCTTTGGGGGGGCCACAGGAATCCATCCTCTGTGTGTCTGTGAAGGAGGGACAGGGAATGACAGGATGATGAAACGGCCAGAAATCGAAGATGAACAACAGCCTCAAGGCTTCCTGTCCCTCCTGCACTAACAGGACTCTGTTCATGCAACACAGACACACAGAGGCCCCAACACCATCAAAACAATGATAACACAGACAAAGAACTTGCATTCATGTGCACAGGCAGACACAGTGGCCCCAACACCATCAGTACAAAGAGAGGGCTTACAATAATCTACATTACGTAAATGGTACAACAACTTTGGATCACATGTACAGTAAACACAAAATTACTCCTAAAAACACAATGAAACCGGCTGACACAGCAACAGCCCAATGACACAGTAAAGGAACTTGCTGATGCAGCTAAAGCCAATGACACAGTGACAGGGCTTTTGTCCCTTTACACAGTGCAAAAACTTCACTGACACAGTGAAAGAGTGCATGCTCTTCTGAGACAGTCAGACACACCCTGTGAGCGAGAGAGAGTGTTGGAGGAGCAGAGGGAGAATGTGTGTCAGGCTGGGCTGTTATCTCAGCCCACATGGTAATCAGCCCAGTTACATAACACAGTGGCAGACATGCAGGAATTACAGGCTCAGCAGGATGTTCTGCCAATCGGGTCACACCCACACGGAACGAGCACAGACGTTGTCTCTGAGGCAGACGGCGTACGCATGCACACACTCACAAAGTACGGTTAGTGTTTCACACATGTATAGGAGATTTGTGCACCGAGGTCGTCTCTTTCCTGTTAAGTACAGTAACTTGCAACAGCGTGTACTTCCCTTTCTGTTTCTGTCCTGGTCTGGCCCACTATAGCCTGGAGCACCGCGGCACGGTCATACACAGTCATAGGGACACACACCGTCCCACATGGTCGTATGGACCGAAGTGATGCACTGTTATACAGACCCGCACTGTCGCCCGGTCCCGCACTCTCAGCTGGGCTACTTCACAAGCTTGTCTGCCCAGTCAGGCCTGTTCATCCAGAGCAGCTACCATCACGCGTGTGATCTCTGCGTTTCAGGAACATGGATTTCGTGGATAAGCGGGGGGAAGCATATCTGTACGCTTGATGCGAGTCTCGGCAGATATGCGCAGCTGCTGCAGTGTGCCGGTGGTGCGGGCGCGTACGCACTCGCTGTCTGTCTGACAGGACGGCAGACGTCACGTCTGAAGTGACTGATCTCCAGCAGGATAGTGTCCCAAAACACAGCCACCGGGAAGCAGACACGGAACTTAGCTCTGCAAAGCCGGTATGGACACTTCTGACACCCGGACGTGCTTGACGGTGTCCCGCTCACCCCACACGGCTGCCCGCCCATCCCCAGTCTGCATTCTACAATTCTTTTAGTGCTCCACTTACAGTTTACATAAGAGTCGCATAATACATCCAACATATTAATAAGTAACTGAAAGGAGAAAATTATGTAATTTCTCTGTTTCTTGCTGCTGCTGTCACAGTTGCTCTCATCCAGTAGGTTGAGAGTGGAAATATAATGAAAGGAACACAGACTCACATACTCCAGCCTCTGGGGGGGGGGGGGCACAGAAAGGTGACCGGGATGCCGAGGACCTTGTGCTGCTATATCCCTCTCCCTGTCTCTGTCTGCACCCCCCTCTCAGTTTGCCTGCCACGCCTCCCAAGAAGTATGTGGAAGAATGGGAGGCAAGGGGAGGGGGGATCTGGGTCAGCAGTGTGCACTTTTGATGGGAGTGTCACCAACTGAGCATTAATTGCACACAGATGTAGATGGTTAAACATTAATTGGCATTTAATCACAATCACTACTCCAGGGGAAGCTGATCGTTTTCAGGGGTAAAAAATAAAAAATATAGAAAAAAAGAAATGCATAATTCATAGCTTTTTTCCTCAGAAATGTACTGTTCTCTGGTCCCATCCCACTGCTCCCAGCCATATCTACTTCCTCACCGGAGGGCGCATGCAGACAGACTCCACACAGTCAGCCCTGCATGTGCCTGAGTCTGTGTTACGGTGCGTCTGTAACCTGCACGTGCGTGTATCTGTGCTACGGTGCGTCTGTAACCTGCACGTGCGTGTATCTGTGTTACGGTGCGTCTGTAACCTGCATGTGTGTGTATCTGTGTTACGGTGCGTCTGTAACCTGCATGTGCGTGAGTCTGTGTTACAGTGCGTATGTAACCTGCACCTGCGTGAGTCTGTGTTACGGTGCGTCTGTAACCTGCATGTGCGTGAGTCTGTGTTACGGTGCGTCTGTAACCTGCATGTGCGTGAGTGTGTGTTACGGTGTGTCTGTATCCTGAATGTGCGTGAGTCTGTGTTACGGTGCGTCTGTAACCTGAATGTGCGGGTCTGGGTTACAGTAAGGAAAAAAAATGCTATCAGTGTCGTATTACCTAAAAATACAACAAAATTTAAACTGTACAATTCTTCTATTTTGTAGACTTTGGCTTTTGATGAAAATGTGCTGTATATCTCTTTACCACACATCTAAAAACACTTTCAGAAGTTAAGTTACGCTGTAGACGTGCCAAATCTGCACACAATCACACTCATTTCACATGTCTCCTCTATGGAGAAGTTACGCAGATGAAAGATGGAATCCGTTGTTATCCACTGCCTATCTCTGGTTGACAAACAGGGCAGCACAAGTGAGATTTGCCATTATTCTGGCTTTAAACAGAAGGAGGAGGGTGAACCTGCAGACCCAACAGCCCTGGTATCCAAACGCTGCTACAAAGGGGCAACATATCTCTGGCTGACCCTGACTTATATAAGTTTAAAGACGGGCAGGTGTGCATGATAACAGATGTAAGACATATGATTGTAATGTAATTCAGCTTTTTTATGTTTTGCATTTCCCTTTAAAGTCATGTCACATGCCTTTCCCCGATGATGAAAAGTAGGCTAGGCTAAATCACGAACAGATGAAACACAAATATAAAGCTAACGTTACTGTATTATCAAAGAGGTTAAGCAATAGCCAAATTAATATCAAAATCTATGCACTAAATGGAGTTTAATCTAAGTCTTTTTCACTATTTCATTTATTTAAAACTATATCATAGGCTATTGCTGTTGGATTAAATCATAAATAGGCTTGTTTATTTCAATGCAATATAAATATTTAAATGGGAATGATTTACAGTATTGATTCAATATTGATTTTGGATTGATATCAAGGTACCTAAGCTGGTATCAGTATCAAAGTCAAAATTTTGGTATCCATCCAACTCCAACACACCCACACAAACATAGACAGATTAAGTATCTATATCTTTGCAGGAGACAGGCACACTGTAATACAGACACACACACATGCAGGGTACAGACATACTGTAACACACACACTGCGGGCAAATGAATGTGTGAGAGAGGAAGGCTGTGTGCCTGCAGGGTCTGTGGGTGAGGAAGCAAGTCCTGGGGTGCGAGACCACGCCCTGAGGAGTGGCCCTCACCCACGCCAGGCCTAACAATGGAGGTGATGGGGCAGCCCTCTCCCTTCCTCTCTCTCTCACCCTCTTTCCTGTCTGCTGTCTGTCTCTCTCTCCCCCCCCGGGAAGCCAGCAGGTGGGGAGTATCAGGTAATGCCAGGGGAGCTGCAGGCCATTAGCAGGCTGTTTCTGTGTGCCTCTCGGCGGGTGCAGAGCTGCAATGATCCATCAGGCGTCCGTCACAGCCACACACACACACACACACACACACACACACACACACACAGTGACAGAGGAGGTCTCCCTTACCTGGCCCCGTCTCCTCTTTCTTTCCTGTCTTCACTGTGGGTGGGGTGTAATGTTCCCCTCTTTCCAGTGGGTGGGTGTTGCTTCCTGCCCTATCGTAAGTGGCCATGTTTGGGACCTTCCACCCACCAGAGGGGGTGTCCCACTCTTGCTGCCATATCACTAGACCAGTCTTGCTCGTGCCTGCCACCCCCTTTAAGGAGTGTGCCCAGTGCTGTCCCCAGGAACCAATCAGAGGAGCTCGTTCACGTGTCGGCCCTGGGATAAAAGAAGACAGGAGCAGGAGAGACTTTGAGGGACTCACAGCTACAGCAGCTATGCATGTGGGGCCCATAAGCAGAGACGTGTGTGGAAGCAGGAGCAGAAAGGAGCCAGGGCCCGGTGACTGCCACTATGGCTGATTACAGCTTTGGAAGAGGATGCCTGTGTCTTTAACCCTCAGGTTCAGCTCAGACACACAGGCAGAGAGTGGGCTCCTCTAGGCGGCTGTTAGGGGGCTCAGAGCCTTCATGCCACCTCAGCTGAAACACGGCAGCTGCCTCTGCGCGGCCCCAGTGAATCTCCACCCCCCCTCTACTTTCTGCCCTCACTATTGCCAAACATGACCCATCGCTGCTGCTGACGGACAAACGCCATCTTTACTGTTGGCGGCCTCATCTCAGTAGCAAGGGGTCCATCAATCATGGTCTGTCCGGTGCACTGCCCAATGGACCTGCGAGAACGGAGAGGTCAGGCCTTGGACCTCCGCTCTCTAGTTCAGAGGGCTAGTCAGAGGCAAGCTGTGAATGATCTCTGTGACCTCTGACACTAAGCTAACCAAATGACCTGTCACCAGTTTAATGGGCGAGAAGGGTGAGTGAGTGCATTCAAATCTGTGCGTGGTTGCAGGTGCGCACTACATATGTGGAAAAGACAGGATTGTGTGTGCGTGAACTCATACCATGTGAAAACGTGTGTTGTATGTTGTGTGTGACAAGCAGAGGTGGTGAGCCTGTGTGCCTGTTTTTGCACACTGTGTGCGTGAGATAATGAGGCCCCAATGGCCATTAACCCTTACAGGCTTTCCAAGCCCCCAGACATGTTTTCTGCAAATGTGGAATCCCCACCAGGTCTGCTCCCCCCTTTAGAAGAGGCCAAACTATTTACCTAAAGACAGCTGGGCTCACTCACCGCTCTCGTTCTGCCTGACAACAGTAAAGGGGCCGCTCATCACTGCATGGGGGGAGCAGAGGATAGAGCGGCTACTGACAAAACTCATTTCCAAACCACAAGCATTTGGAGCCCAGCCATTTGGATACAAATTCATTGTGAAATAAGGAAAACATATGATCAGCTCAATCCCCTCCCTACACATAACACCCCCTCATTTTTCTGCAGAGTTGGTATGCTCCTCAGAGGCTTATGCCATGTGGAATGTATACCAGGGACAGCTTGCATTTCATGACAGGGTGGAGCTGTCGGATATGGGAGAGGCGGGGGGAGGGAGCTCTGGCACAGGGGGCTGGGGGGAGCTGAGGGTGCGGAAGCGGCTTTATGGGTTATTTTTAGAAATCTAGCGTATGTTCACAGCTGCTAAGGGAGATGGGGGCCAGCTAGGACTTGAACATACTCACAAGCCTGCACAAACACACACATATGCATGTGTATATATACACACACACTGCTCCAGTGCTACTTTCCCAAAGTAACCAGCATTGCACGGCATGAACACAAACAGGCCTCAGCCTCCACATAGCCGTGTGTACAGTTGCAGAGTGGCACCTTGGCCAGTTTGCACGCCATCGTGTGGCGATACCAGGCATGGAACATGCTACAGGCTGCCAGCATGGGAAGTACTGCACGGTGGGAGCTGGCCGGACTCGCTCAGCCAGTGCAGGGGGTCCACAGGGGCCTAAACCACCCGCACCACAGAGACCTTATAGCCTGAGGCATTTTATCTGTGCTTAAGGTAGCTGCTACCTAACAGTCTGCTAGCATCAGAGCAGGTGTAACGTTACCCGGCGACAGCACAGGAGGTGCAGTGATGCTTCTGTTGCTGAGCACCACAGGGCCGGTATTTCAATCGCCAGCTCAGGCACTTAAGTGGCACTGAAATGAGGCACCAAAATCTGCTTTGCAGTACAGTCTGGTACATACCGGTTGCATAGGAACCAGGGCCATATTGGCGCCGGGTTTTGGTACCGAACCCCTGGGAGGAGCAATGAAAACACAAGCTGCTGTCTGCTGGACTGTAGGTGGCGGCTGGGTGGGCAGCAGGAGTCTCTGGCGTTGTATTTACCACACTGGGGACCAAATGTGCCAGTAAAACCTGTTTTATTTGGTTACTTATGGTTACAGTTAGGGCTGGGTAGGTGTTAAGATTGTCATAGCTGGGATTAGAATTTTCCTACAGAAACGAATGGAGAGTCCCCATAAAGATAGGAATATATGAACTGTGTCTGTCTGCGTGTGTGTGCAGCTGGGATGCGGGCACTGTGACAAGCTGCTCGGCTGTGACCTCCCGCTCGCGTCTGAGGGCATCTCGGCAAAGCCAGGCACATGGGTGATGAAAGGCCTGGCAGGGGCATTTTGGACAGAATGCAGACACCAGAAATACTGCTGTCAAGGATGCAGGTCCTGGGGATGGCAACATGGAAGGGAGGGAGCCTAATCTGCCCCACTGCTGGCAGGGCTGGAGACCACGGGCTGCCACACATGGGCATGAGGAGAACGAACACACACACACACACACACACACACAAGTCAGGCCCCAGGAAAATGTAATGGGCACTGCATACAGTTAACTAGGGGTGGAGGGAAAAATCAATCCTGTTACAAATCGTGATCTACTGTAATTGTGTTGGTCGCATTTGTTCCAGCTAATAAGTGTGCCCAGTTGCACAGAGGCTGATTTTGTTAAGGGACTGACATGTGCAAGTCTGGCATGGTTAGACCATCAAGGAGCAGAGTGCAGAGACTTTTCTGGCACCGTGTCAATTTAAAACCCATGTCTCCGCAAACTGGGCCACCTAGACATGAGAATGGCTATCTGCTTGGGTTCACTGTTTGGTGCAAATTTGGTTTAGCAGGGAAACAGAAACTGGATCAAAACTGTTTATCATAAAACCTGTAAAACACAATAAGGAACAGCTGCAATTTGAAGGCAGTGCATCAGTCAGCATGTCTGAATAACAGCCTAAGAGACGCTTATTTGCAGACAAACTAATTATGTACCTCAAAAAAATGATTCCATCATAACAATCACAATGAATTTTTTAATTATCCCCGTCTGAATTTCCTGCCAAAATTGTCTTTAAGTCATTATTAATGTGCAGAGGCTGTTTCTGCCTTGCCCTGGTCATACACACATTCAGGTGATGTTGTCTCTAATGAGCATCTGAGTTTGGTGTAACAGAACCGGCAGACAGTCCTGGTCTTATCGACGACACTCTCTCTGGTGTTGGTGTCATGTTCCCAAACTCCCGATCTCAGTGACATGGGAGGGTCTTTCAGTCCTTCGGTCTGAGCCGCAATCAGCTCACAGCCACAATTAGCGTAGTGTAGCACATCTGCTTGTGAGTTTAGGTTTCACCCGTGTCAAGAAATGTATTCATTCGTTCACACAGTCTCTATTTACGTTAAATGTAGGCCTGAAATGTTCTTCAGCAAAAAGTATTTTAAATTGTGATAAATATCAAATCAGCAAATATGGATTTAATATTGATTTGGGTGGTCATTTCCAACTCCTACCCCTACAGTAAACAGTCATCTCCTCACCTCCTGTCTGTAACCTCACCTCCTGCCTATCCCTTCACCTCCTGTTGGCTCTGTAATTACACTAAGTCAGCATGAGGCCTACAGTGGGCGGGTGAGTGGTCAGGTATATAAGTGACAAGATCGACGTGGCCTGTTGCTGATCTTCTGTACCGAATTGGGACACGACAGGGTTCAGCGAAGCAGGGGGCTGCCGACTGCCTCATCCCACACAAGACTGAAAAGACAAACACAGTGCAGTCACCACGGGTGATTTGAAGCACACTGGCGGGCCAATCCGGGCTCTGCTTGTGGCACAAGGACCAGGAACGGCGAGCTGGATCAGGGTCCGAAGAGAAATCTGTCCTCCTCTATCATAAACAATACAACAGAGACAACACGAGCTCAGAAACAAGCAGCAGTAATTGAGGTAGGTGTGGAGCAAGCCCAGGCCTACATGGAGAAGCGCGGCAGAGGAGAGCCTGGGGTGAACAGGCCAGACCATGGGAGCCAGACAGGGTTAGTGTGAGACAGACCAGGACAGAATAAACTGACAGGCAGACGAGTCTAAACAGCTCCAGGAAAACACCTAGCTGCACAAGGCTCAAATAATTGTTAAGCAGGAAGCAGTGGACAGAGCATATGAGACACCATTACAAAGAAAGAGAGCAAAGCAGACACTAGAAATATTTAATCTAAAAAAAGGAAGAACCTATACAGGTTCCCTAAGATAAATCTTTAACCTGAGAGGTGTGTGTTTATTCCCTGGTGCACACAGACACACACACACGCATTCATTCCTTTGTTTATGTGTTTAATTCCTGACACACACATTCTTATTTCCTTCGGTGTCTCTTTGTGGCAATACGGATGACTGTGCTGATCTGGGGTCAGCTCTCTTGCCGAGGGCCACACCTGTTCACCCCAGGCCAGCTCCAGATGTGGTACAGACAAACCCCAAGGGGGTAGAGCCATGGGCCAGAATAAACGGCAAGATGGCCGGCGCGCCCCTCCCTGGCCTGGAGCCCCGGCCATCTGCAGGAGATGGAACGTGAAGCCACCTGCATCCCACCCCCCGGCGCACAGGGCACAAAGAGTTCTGGCACCAGGAACCGGCACTGTGCGAGGACAGCAATGACAGCGGCGTGAGCGTTAAGGCCAGTGCCCTGCTCCCCATCGTGAGGAAATGTGGCAAATGCACACACAGCAGGTAGCCCTAAGCCCAAGAGAGATGCAGGCAGATTCACAGAGGCACCGCCTTCAAACACGTGCAGAAAAGCATGTGCTGACCTCTGACCCCTGGTGGTCTGGCCTGACCCCACCCCCCCCAACACAGAAAACGTGTGGCTTTGGTGGACAGCTGCCCACCCGTGACCTCCTTGATCTCGGAAGCCTGACCTGTCTGGGTGTGTGTGTGAGCATGCATGAGCCCCCCCCCCGCTCTCATACACACACACACACACACACACACACACACACACACACACACACGTCAACAGTGACTACTAGCCCTACCTTCACACTCACACCCCTAGCTCACTCCCCTGCACACACACAGACCAGCATGTTTTCAGCTAAACTGGACCCTGGGATGAGCACACCGATCTTCTTTGGGAGGATGTGCCTGTGTGACGAGGTGACGCACAGTGACGAGGGTCATGAAACACAGAGGGATTCCTACACACCAGTGACTGGGTCAGCATCTGGAATCTCTTAGAGTCGATACAAAGAAGTTACTATATTTACGCAGTGCAGGGATTTATGGGGGTGGGGGGGGGTCATCAGCAGACACAGATGCAGAGTGTGCGCAGCTGGCTGACATGCCTGCGTGTGTCTCTGTGCCCATGTGTGTCTGCGTGACTCGCTTGCCTGTGCCTGCATTTGTGTCTGTGCAATGTGGTGCGCTCACCTGTGCCCAAAAAAATGGTGTGTGGCCATTTTTAGCAACGGGTCCCCATGTGCAGCTGGCATGAGTCACCCCCGCGACTGGCCGCAGGGAGAGCGGGGGCACAGCGCAGCGCGGCTGCTGCTCACAAAAATAGCCCTGTGTGTCAGTCTCTGCCGTGAGTGGAAGATGATGAAACCGGAGAGGGTGATGATTCACGCAAACCAGTCAAGCAGCCACGCGCGTGTGGCCACGAGTTGCTTTGAGTCTGGCCCCGTGCCCCCACTTGACACTCTGGCCCCTCCCATGTTACCATGGTAGCAAATTAAATACCCCGACAGTCGTCTAGTTGACATGGCAAACCCCCCCCCCCCCCCCAGCGCACGGCCAGGAAGGATCTGGAGCTGCTCCTATACCCAATGACCCAGGAACCCCCCCAGGAGGAGTCTGAGCTGCCTGAAAGCACTAATGCTAACACAGCTACAGGTCAAGCGTGCGTGCATGTCAATGACGAGAAACCCATCAACTGTGCTCCCCCAGTGGCTGGAGGCTGAAGCACGCTCTCAGTACGATGAGAGAGTGTCTGAGGAAGGAGGCGTTTTACAGAGAGGGGCTTCAGAAGCCTCCTAACCCCAGACTTCAAAGGCTTCCCGTAATTATGCAAGCATGCCCTCCCCCCCACACAAAAACATGCCACGTATAAACACAAACGCACGTGCAGACACAACAGACCCTGTCTACCAGGTCAATGGCCTGAGGAGGGGTGTGTGTGTGTGTGTGTGTTTGTGTGTATGCAGGGTATGCCGTCTTGGTATGAAGAGCCAGGTGTTCAAACGATCACAGCCCTTTAGAGGGCTTAACACATTAGCAGCCCCCCGTTGCCATCCATTGTGAACAACCTTGAGGCAAAGAAAACTGATCTGGGATCGGCAGGTAAAGATCCAATGCAGGGAAGCTGCTCTGAATACAGACCACTTCAGCTGCGCTTGGCCTAACATTCCTTAAGCTCACATGCAGCTCTGAGTCTCCTCGCACCATCTCTGTGCACACAGATTGATGGTGGCTGCAGAAAATGGCACCAATACGGCAATGCTGAGAGAACGGGCACAGAGGTCTGTCTCCAGAGAGGACAGGAGAGGAAGAGGAGAAACGCAGGCGCACAGCCACACTGTTACAGCATGGCTCCATGCAGCTCCCCTGTGCGGCTCTGAAGGCACATACACTACAGGCCAGTTAACTGGCACCCTCAGATTAAAACATTTATTAATGAAGGAATGTGATTTGCTCTTGGCTTCTCTTGTCCTAGATCAATTTCAGAGGTTTAATGTCCTCGTTAGCTGTTGTACGGCATCACAACTGATGTCAGTTTTTCTGATTAATATGTTATCTTTATGTTTGCAATGGCTAGAAAGGAACAGCTAACAATTGAACAGAGGGCTTAAATTGAGTAAAGAAGGGTTTTCTCATTGCTGAATAGCCAGAACGTTAAATGTCCCTAAGCATGGAGTGACCTGCTGTTTACAGGGAAAAAAGCTGACAGGAAGCTACAGTAACCGGAAACAGTCTGGGGCAGAGAAGGTGACATTGAAGGCAGAAGATTAACACTTGGAAATTGGAAGATGACTAATGGTCATGTGAGCAATGTGAACAGGGAAACCGGTATCTCTTAATATAGTCAAGCAAAGACGGAGTAGATGGACTGCATGGTTGAGCTGCTGCCAGAAAACCTTTACTTTGTGCAGTTAACAAGAAAAAGTGTCTACCATAGGATAAACAATACAAACATCTGGAGTATTCAGGACTGGGAGGATGCCCATCCATGGGATGAGTTGGACCAGCAGGTTTAAAATAAGCACCTAACAAATGAGACAGAATTGTTTACGTGCTTGTAAAGGGGCTTGGAACATTTGGACACAAGCTATTCAATCCCAAAAATTGCTGAAAAGGATGCAGTGAATCTGTGCTGCAGTGATAAAGGCAGGGGGTGCACTTGCATTCATTAAATTGCACTTAAAATGCACAGTTAATTGTTACATTACACTTTAAAACCAGCGAGTTACATTTGTTTTAAGTATTTCTAATATATTCTTTTAATAAAAGTTTGAAAAAGCAGTGTATCATTTAGTATTTTAAAAATCAAAGGGTGGGCCTGTAGTGTATGTGTGTAGTGTGTGTGTGGGACTTCGGTGACTACCATTAGCAGAGATGATAAAGGGCACCTGACTAACAGATGCCAGTAACGCAAAGCACCAGGACGGGACCACCGATGGAGCAGGCGCCCCATGGACTGCGGCGTGCACAAGTGTGTGTGTGTGTGTGTGTGTGTGTGTGTGTGTGTGTGCGCCTGCCTGCGTGCAGGCGGGACGCCCGAAAGTGACGGCGGCAAAGGGGAAGGAGGAAGGGAGACGGAAAGGATGGAAAGACAGAGAGAGCAGAGAGAGGTAGAGGGGAACCAGCAAGTAGACAAACACATTACAATCCATTGTTGAGTCTTAATAAGTAGGTTAAATATCAGTTAGCAGTTTGTGTGTCAGGTACTACAGTGGCCTGAGAGTCAGGGCGGTTTGATTTATGAGTTTTCAGAGAAACAAAGTAACTAACAAAGTTCCAAAGAGTGTGTGAATGGCAGGTATGTCAGTCACACTTACTACGGCATTATGGGTTACGGGGACGTCTGGAAAACCGCAGCAGTATTTGCCGAGTGGAACAGTCAGACATCACTGAAATGGTTAGATAGACAATTAACATGACATTTGCAAACACCACAACCTCAAAAATGACCACAGAACTGAATCAGCACCTCTGTGATTCAGTAAGGCCTGTACGTCACAAGCTTCGCAAAGAAGGAATTTACGGCAGGTCCATAGTTCACAAACTGCTTATATCCACAAGCGAAGAGGCATGTACCAGTGTAAAGAGCACCAAACATGCACCTCTGATAATGGGGAAAAAAAAGTCAACTTTCACCCACTTTCTTATGCTCATAAGGTTTAGTGCCTGCTGTCTGTGTGCTGGGCAGACACTCTCATGCCTTTGGAGAATGCTGCCCTTGACGCATGATAATTTTGTACTGTGTGACTGATGCACCTGCAGTTCAGACACAATCTGGCTTCTTTGGAACTCTGTTAGTTGCCTTGTGTTGCTTTGAAAACCAACCAAAAACATACCAAAGTGCTGACTGTCAGACGCCATTAATAGCTGATATTCAAACTAATGATACACAGTAAGAGTCACAAAGTTAAGGGTCCTATTATGACTATGCTCTGCATATAGGGGGCACTATGACCATCACACCACTATGGACGGATACAAAACAATTCAAATACAAAACAATTCAAAAGCTAAATAGAGATCATTACACAAATAACTTGTACAAGAAAAAAGATGAATAAATGTCTGACAAACAGCTTTTGTGCCTCATTATGGCGAAATGTGTTTGCTTTCCTTGCAGAGACAGAAGGACAGAGGCAGAGAATAACAGGCATGTCTCTGGCTGCCAGCTGGGATCCTTCTCCTTGGAGTTGGATGTGACCCAGCATTGTCCCTGCGGACCGCTGGGGAGCACAGCCTGGTAAGGGGAGGCTGGACTGCGCTGGCCTGTAGCCATGGCACATCTACGGGCTGTGGAATTCAGGAAAACCCCAGGCTGCTTGCTATCAGCAGGCCGACAGAGACTCAATGCACCTCAAGCTTCTCACAGCTATTACAGGTAAATAGGCGGCCTTCATGCCGCCTCACAGTCGTGGGGCACGGCCTGTTGATGAACATGCTCAGAGTCTGACTGTGACTGCGGGTGTGTGTGCGTGAGAGTATTGAGGATTGGCACATACCTGAGTGCGCGCGTCAGCTTACAATGGACAGTTACTGTACCTGACACACCATGTGTTTGTGCATTTTAACCGGCGTGGGGTTGAAGCGTCCTGCTTCTCGGCTGCCCCCCTGCCTGTGTTGCAGAGTGACGCCAGATGAGGTTTTCCTCAGGGCCATAAAACACGACGTCCACCCCTGCCTGAGGGGGCCTCCGGCTCCCAGAGACGGGGGGGAATCTGCTTTTGTTCATAGCAGCAGGCTGCACAGGAGACCCCCCCCCACCTCGGCTCTGATGCCTTACAACCATTACCATCCGTATTACGGTCACAAAGCACAGTCATTTTAGCCATAAACGGTGAAGATCGTTCTTTTAATTGGCAATTGGGTCATTTGGGTTTAAAGAGCTGTGTGACACAAAGCAGAAAGCGCACTGAGTGGCGCCGTGGGGGGGACTGTTTTTATGTGAGACGGCGGCATCTGTGTCTGTCTGTCTGTGTATGTGTGCGTGTGTATGTGTATGTGTGTGTCTGTGTATGTTCCAATGCATGCCTGACTGAACTATACACCTGGCAGCTGTGACCTTTTGTAGGGAGCAGGTGTACTAGGCATTGAAAACCTAAATGGGTGCAGACTCTGCATGTGTGAGTAGGTATACCTTACCTTATGAGGACACAATGTCCCCACAATGTGATGAATACCCATTTTTTTCCCTTATGGAAACCAGTTTCCTGGTCCCCATATAGGAAAACTCAATTTAATCTGTGACTGCAATAAAAAAAACTAAAAATGTAAAATCTCTTGTATTTTGTTTGGTTACGTATGGTTATGGATAGGGCTGGGTAGGGGTTAAGGTTGTCATAGTTAGCATTAGCATTTTTCCCATAGAAATGAATGAGCGATCCCCAAAAAGATATAATTACACGACTGTGTGTGTGTGTTTGTGTGTGTGTGTGTGTGAGTGTGTGTGTGTGTGTGGGCCCCACAGCTGCTGCTGTACACAGCTCCACGAGCCAGGCTTGGGGGATGCTGTGTGTCTGTGAGCACAGCTGTGAAGCAGGGCGACATGCAGGCGAGCTGCACTCATTCTCACAGCAGGCCGCAGAGCCACGGCAGCCGAGCGCCAGCTTGTGGTCAGAGCACAGGTTCTAATCAAATGCTCAGGTAACAAGAGCGGCGGCTGGCGGGAAGAAGGGAGGATGGAGAGCAGATGAAGAGAGAATCAGAGAGTGTAAAACACTGGCCTGAGAGAGAGTACCTGACAGGGGCCTTCCCCTCTGACCTCAGCCTCCCTCATTCTACTAGAACATAAGAAATTTACAAACGAGAGGAGGCTATTCGGCCCATCAAGCTCGTTTGGGGGAGAACTTAACCCCTGACCCCCTATGGACCGATTGGCGGCCATTTGCGCAGCAAAGTGATGGACACTCTTTCAGATGGCTTCTTGTAAATAAGCATTTGAGATTTTTTAAGTATATATTTGTATTTAAAAAAGACACATTCACTACTTTAATTCTACTTGTATTTTGGACAAAATAGAAAAGGT
>JAODJW010000002.1:18090563-18113783 GCA_026777045.1 Hyperopisus bebe | reverse complement strand
TAGGTGGGGGGAGGGCCTACGTGACACCCTGCGCATAGCAAGCGCGTTTGGGGGCCCCCTCCTCCTCCCCCCCTTAGCCTCTGCCTTCCCCAATAGCCCTCAGTGCCTCCCCATACCCACCCCCACCCCACCCACAAACAAACACAGCCTCCCTGCATGTTTCTCTTTCTAGCTCCCAAACATGCGTTTTTTAACAATACAACAACAGTAAGAAATATTTTTGGAATTTCTAAACAAGTGCTCTTTTTACCCCTTGCACATGTTGAGCGGAGAGGGTTGGGGTGGGGGGCACAGAACAAACAGCAGAACTAGAGAGACAGAATGAACCCAGCTGACTCCTTCAAAGGCCACTCCCCTTAGCAACAGCCACAGCAGAGCCTCTGTCCCATTGGCCAGCTGACAGCATGCATCACAGCCCCATGCAGACCCGGTAGCCAATGAGAAACCCCTGCTCTGGAGATGTCTGCTGCTGGATTCCATTTTTACCATGGTAACAGAACACCACTCAAGGCCTGCAGGCAGCAGCGTGGACCCCATGGCGCTCCCTGTGAGGCCAAGTGTGACCAGGCTCGCTTATTTATGAACACCAGGTCTTAACAAAGCCCCACCTTGGGGCAAAAACAAAGAAATTACACTAAATAACGGGCTGACTCCCTGCTTCAAAGACACCATGAAAAAAAACAATACCACAAAAGCCAGCTGTAACTCGATAGATCTGACAGGGAGCCTGCACACCGACACTGTTGTTACGGCAACATTAAGGTGGTGGTAAAACAAGCGAGGGGTCCTGAGAGAGGCGGCCTGCATGCTGCCTGTCCAACTGTGAAGGGCTTTGCTCACAGTCCGGTAGCGCCGATCACATGGAACGGGAACATGTCGTAAATAAACCTGAACCCCATCCTCTTTCCTCCTGGTCGTCTGGCACCCAGAACGGCGCGTTTGTTTGGTACGGTAAGACAAAGACAGAGTGACTGCGACCCGCCCACAAGGCAGCTAACTGCCCCGTTCATTCGGAACAGACCACAACAGCGGTCTATACTGACCTGGCTAATGTAATTCCAGAGTGTGGAGTTTCCCATCAAGAGCTGAGAAAAAACACCCAACAGTGCAAATTGCAGAGCGGTAAGAAGCGCTGCATAATTGTTTGTCAATCACCCATCAATCCAGGGTAGCAGGGAACCTGAACCCTAAGACAGAAGACACAGGGCCCAAGATAGGGAGAGGTCCTGGATGGAATGATAGACACACACTCAAAATCCAGCACCACAGGTGACATACTGTACAAATACCAGTTCACCTAAGTATGTGTCTCAACGGCTGGAGGCAACCGGAGAACATGGGGCTGATACGGGGGGAGCATGCAAAGCCCAAACACGCAAAGCGAGGGCGGAATTCGAAACTCCAACCCCAGAGGCGTGACGATATGGCGCGGTGCACCACGCCGACGCACCGCCCTGTCGGCCAATCAGCTGAACGTGAGACTGTACACAGCTAAGAGCAGACGAGCGTGTGGAGCAGAAAGGCGTCTGCTCAAAGCTCACGGGAGCACAAGACCGCATGGGGGGTAAAACGAGCCGGTGATCGTCTGCGTAACTTTGCTGTTTAAAGAGCACAGTAGGCAGGGTTTTGATAAATTATTAAATGTTCCCTTTAATTTTAACTGAGACTTTAATGTAATTACCAAACAAAAGGAGCTGGTGATATCGGTTACGTCTGGCTCCAAAGGTTAGTTACTCTGAATGACTAACCAGTCATTTGTTAACAATCTGACATGCGACGTGCACTACATTCAACCAACCCAGGTTGAGTGGTTTATGATACCTGCAATGTCAAAAAAACACCATAATACACACATAATTACAGCTGGTCAACTAAAGCTTTGGTTTCTGATTATAGTAAATAAAAAACTTAAAGAAAATCTAATAAAATGATGGCTTCATCAAAGGATTCTGAGAGGGGCTCAGCCAACCGCACATCAGAATTTAATTCCAGTATTGAATAGAGCGAGGCCCAGTTACAAGAGACTGTCCCAAGTGGTGAGACGTTAAGCACAGCAGCAGCCAAACAGCAGGCCGGTCCTGTTCTGCGGGTGTAGAGTATATCATCACCCTCCTGAGCGCGCTGCAGCAGAAGGTACATCAGCATGGCCAAATTAGGGATGCACTCAATGTTTCTGAAGTTTATTGGACGAATCATATCATTTCGTATCACTTTAAGATTTTGATCTTTATTCTGAACCGAGTAGACTAGCGTGCAGCTCCGGGACACCCCTGAATGGCCAGGTCCCTGCCTCACACCCATGTACCATGGGACAGGCTACAGGCCCAGTGCATTCACTGCAGACTGATGGTGGGCAGATGGTTTCAGCAGCAACTTTCTTCCATTATTTTATTGTTATCTATTGGAATATTAACCTCATTCTTCTCTCGTCGATTCAGTTATGTCATTAACACAGTCAGTTAACATGGTGAAGATAATTTAGCCATGTGACATCAGCCATTTCACGGGAGCAAATCAATCGGCTTAGCCGAGTATGCAGGCAGCACCGAGATAACGAAGGAATCAATAGCATTCGGCTCGGGATTTAAACCCGGCGGCAGCAAGGCTGACGTTCCATATTAATACTTTAGCTCTGAGAGATTATCTCCTGTCGGGGGGGGTGGGGGGGTTGGTGCATTCTTAGGCAGTGAGCAGCGAGTTCACACCCCGCTGGTAGCCGCGCGGTCGCCCCCCCAGGCAAACACAGCAGCATGAAACGCAGTCAGCCGTTGCCGGAGCGGGCAGGAGAGGCTCCAGCATGAAGAGCCGCAGGGGACTGAGAAGAACGAGGGCAGGACCGGCCATTTACGTCCTGGCGGGGACGGCCGGGTGGGCGGGGCATGCTCCTGTCCAGCAGCGACCGCGGGGTTGTCTGTTCACCTGGACGGGAGTCACCAGTCACAGCCTTGGGAGGGGGGACTCCGAAAACACAGCCGACAGCTGAAACTCTCTGGCTTCAGAAACAAGCAAGGCAGCCCACCCTTCTCGAATCCTCAGGGCAGGGAGGCACCAAACAAGCACTTCCCTACTGCTGCCCCCCCCCCGCCGCCGCCACCCCCACCCCAACCCCAACCCCAAAAAACCCCACAGGGCACGTCCGCACAACAGAGGGGGCTGGGCTGAGCCTGGGCCTGTGGGAGGCACAAAGGGTGTGGTGGGCTGGGCCTATACAGACCCGGGGGGAGGAGAGGGATGGCAGCTGGGGGGGGGTAGGGGGGCCGTACGGTCGTCTGGGAGAGATAAAGGCTCTGCCTGATCTTCCTGCTTACTTATGCGGTAGAGTTTAGTGCACCCCAAGCACAAGTATGTACACACACACACACACACACACAAACCCACACATGCACGCATACACACACACACAAACCCACACATGCACGCACACACACACACACACACACAAACATGCACGCACGCACACACACACAAACATGCACGCATACACACACACACACACACGCATGCATACACACACACACACACACACACACACACTCACAGAGACACACGCAGTCACCTGGCAACTGAGAAACACAAAAAAACAACCAGATGCTGGATTTCCAGGCTCCAGTCAAACCTTGCTTTGACAAACATGAAACCTTGAGAAGAAGTGCTGTCTGGGACCTGCACACACACACGCACACAGAGATGTTTCTATTCATTTCTTTGTGGGGATCATCCATTAATTTCTATGGACATAACCTTAATCCCAGCAATGATGACCTTAACCCCGACCCAGGCCTAAATTTAACCATGAGTAATCAAACAATGTACAAGACGTTTGGCATTTTTAGATTTTTGATTGGAGTCACAGATTTTTTATAAAATTGAGGTTATCCTTGTTGGGACCAAAAAACACCCTTGCAACGTGTAAATAACAGCTTTTTATCACATTGTGGGGGAAAATCTGGTCCCCACATTGTAATAATTACAAAAACACACACAGACACCTATATTCCTTCTAGCCCAGGGCTCTGGGTTCAGCATTAAAGTAAAAGCAGATGTTTTTACCTACCGCATCCCTCCTCCCACGCCCCCTAATGCTCCTACGCTCCTCCCACACCACTTAACTTCCTTCTCATGTGTCACCACTAAAAGTCCTCATTCCTGTCACCGTCTCAGACATGTTACTATCCCGCACTGCCCTCTCACCTCTTTATATTTTACAGGTCTGTCTTATTTTCCACACCTTACAATTCTGCAGTGCAGAGGCTGTGCATCTTCAGTTAATATGTTACATTTGTGCCAGTAGGAAATATTCAGCTATATAAGCCAGTAGAATGAATGTCACCTCATCAACCACACAACTGAATATATAAATATAAAAAAAAAAAACATTGAGAAGTGAGGCTAGACCCTTCCGATGCCTTGTGGGTAAATGATGGTTACCCCCCCATAAAAGGGCAAGTTGGGCCCAATCCCGACATGGCATACGGGGTCGATCAGGCCCCGGGTGCCCCCCACCCCACGCCCTGAGACGTGTACCAGCCCTCTACTTCTGCATTCACCTCCATTCCCTTTACTGTCACTGATCCACCTCGTCAGCTTAACGCCATCTTACTATGCCACACACACACACGGAAACAAAAGACTGAGGCCTGCACCTGAACACCCCCCAGGTTATAAGGCCACTTCTGTTTCCCAGTGGGTTTCTCTTACCCCTCCCCCCACCAGGTCATAATGGATTGGTCCATAGTAAACTGTAAGCATACCTGCTTGTTATGTGTTGTGTACAGCTGAACACGCCCTCGTGACTCCATGTGTTGAGAGCGTGCTGTGGGTGGCAGGATGTTTTGGAAACCAGGACAACCTGGTCACACTCCCTCATAAAACATGCCCAGAATTCAGACCCGTCTCCCGGGAATCCATAGCCAGAAAGGCCTTTAAAGAGCAGTGGCGTGACAGCACTGCCTAATGGATTGGCCTTCCTGCTACTCCGACTTCACCAAAACTAGACTTCTTCCTGTTAAGTCCGCAATTATGAAATGAGCGGCTATCGCCACCTACTGACTGGGGAGAACTAAGCTAGTTGGGGCAGGTCCTTGAAACAAGGCTTCTTGGCACATTGAGGTGTCACACCCTTCCACATTGCCTGTGGCCTCATCCTGAGGGTAGAGTGTGTCAGCCCCCGACTCAGCCCTCCATTACCAAACCTCCCCCCTCACATCCTCCTCGTTCCAGTGCAGGGGTGTGCTTCTTTTCCCCTCTCCCTTTCTTCCTGTCTCCACACCCACGGCTTCCTGCCCCTCCGCTTCCTGCGAGCTGAGTCAGCCTGCCAGGCTGGCGCGGTGCCGATTGCGGCCCGGCGGCAAGGCCATCACCAGGCAGGCGACCGGCCCGAAGCCGGCAGCTCACAGCGTCTCCAGGAAGCAGAGACAGGTCACGCTGAGACCGGTGGCCGGGGCCTCGGGGGAGCTACAGAGGCACCGTGTCAGGAGTCAGGAGGCAGACAAGCGACAATGTCAAAGACCGGCGTGAAAATGAGAGTCTTGATGGAGTCATCGTATTCTATCCATGGTGCTGTCCACAGTAACACTAACAAATTCATGTTCACATGCGGTACTTAAATGGGAGGGATTAACACCACAGGAAGGCCAACCCCCCCAAAAAAAACACACCTATTAATACACCTGTGGATCAGTAACACTCGTGCAGAGGCTTGCCCCCGAGACACCCAAACCTCTGATGCCATACGGGTCTGTCAGCCCAGTGCTGTGCTGACTGATGCTTATTTCTACTGCTTCTCCGACTCCCTTATTCCCAGACTCTGAGTTACAGACCATTACTGCCACCTATTTGTTGCGTGGAGCCCTACAAGCTCCGGTGGTTCACACGCTGAGAACATTCAGTTCTGTGAGGTACAGGGAACTCATTGCCTCCTTAGAGCGTGCCTACGCTGCCGCCCCATGGCCAATGTTTGATGTCATCAACCGTCTGTCTCAGATATGGCCTTTAGCTCACGGAGCCACAGGAGGGACTAACAGAACAAGGTGCCAGAGACAAAATGTACCACAGCATCATATGACACTGCGCTTTTGCCAGCCCAAACAAGGTCCACTTCCTGTCTTCGTCTCGTTCTCATGTATAGAGAAGGCAGGTGGGACTCCATAAGCCGAACATGGCCCGATGCCCGGTCATGTGATGATGCAGCTGTTCCTCCTTCTCCTTATACACCCCCTCTGTCTTTTCTATTCCCGGTTCAAAGACATGGCTGCGTTCCAGAACGGCAACGTAAAGCCACAAGAATGAGACAGAATGAGCTGTACACATTTCTCAGTCTCAGTCGATTCAAGCGAGTGCTGTTCTTTGTTACGCACAGACTCGTCTCGTGTCACGTCAGGTGGGACAGCTAATGCTTTTTTATTGATGATATTCAAAGTGAGCAGGGAGGCGGCTGACGAACGAGACCCAGAGTCAAACACCCGTGGGATTTCTGATCTGCCTGCACACAGGACGCCATCATGCCTGTGAGTCAGAATGACTGGCTGCTCGCCCCCAAGACGCCCTTGGCGGCCATTCAACACACAAACACAAAGCTCCGGATTTACATAGCACTTTCTTATTAGCTGGAGGGATCAGCAGCACCCACCAAAATAACTAAATTAAGTTATGGCCAGTTAGGGATCACCGATGAGTTAAATTAAACACTTACATAATATCCTATTTAAACGCCAGACCAGGAAGTTAATACGGATCGGAAAAAGCCTAACAGCGATGGCGTCATCCTAAAAGAGTGCCGGAAGCTTCCCTCTAGGCGCGTCCTTCCATTAGTGGGGGATATAGTTGGTTTAGGAGGCGTGGTCTTGGAGCATAAGAGAACACACACAGCGGAACAAACGAACAAGGATCAGCATCTGCGTCAAGCTGCTACCTCCCTCACAAACAGCTACAAAGTCAGATGTGCCTCACTCAGGCTGCCCAATAACCCCTGTCAAGGAATATCAATTTCCAGCCTCCAAACCACCCCCCAAAAGCACATTCCTCCTTACCTCTACGCTGCACTGGACTCCAAACACAAACCCTGAAATGGAAAACACTAAATCAAGAGCTTCTCTTACATTAAAAAAGTTACTTTCCTGTCCAAATATCTTTCAGGGTAATTTACAAATGAAGATAGAACGACCTATCTTGTTGCTCATACTTTGTTTTGGTTTGTTTACATCTTCACCACTGGACTCTAAAAATCCAAAAAGCCCCTCCTTTCAGATTTCGGTCGTCCCCCCAGATGCCAAGTAGTCACCCGAAAGCTGCTTCTGACCGATTTCATAACATTTACCAGCCCTCGTGCCACCCTTATGCCAATCCTTGTGCTTCTCGCCTACATTCTGAGTCCTTCTTTGCAGTACTGGTTATGCCGACTGACCCTTATATTAAGACACTCCTTCCAGGTGTCATTTCCTCATTGCTGAAGACAGCTACGGTGCGGACAAAAGCTGCCTCTATTCTGCTGTTCGCATCTCGGTTCTCTGGCTGCTTCTGCTTGCTCACCGCTCACCCTGCATACGGCATTAAGCTGCTGATCATTATTTGTGCACCGTCACCCTACGTCAGCAACACGCATCAGGACTAATTAACATGATGTTTTCTCTGACCTTCTCCACACAGCACAGCAGGAAAGAAGACCTATAAATACCCTATCGCTGACTTCTATCTGAATTCTCTGTAAACCAATAGTACAAAAACAGCTTGGATTGTATGTCTTCTGATGGTCCAAGCCTTATGTTTCATAAATGTTCTTCTGTGACCAATTGGCATTACTAACAATCACTGGTGCATCCAAACACAGAGAACAACTAACCTTTGCTCGTGCTGAATGGATCCATCCTTTGCCAGTTTTAGTCTCTTTAAAACATGCCCCCAGGATACCTCCGCATGCTCCTGCTGGGCTGCGCTGGCACAGGCTGGTTTCTTCATACCTTGTGTCCAGGGAAAGCTTCCTCTTTGCTGAACAGACATATCAGCTGATAGCGGGCGGTGACGCATGTGGTGACGATTTGGGCACCTCCCAAAGGACTGAGGCCTCCCATAGAACCTACAGCCTTGAGATTTCAAGGAATTTTTTTGGTGTCCCCCTGTAAAATTGAGAAAAAAAATTAACATTCAGCAGAAACTAAACTAAAGATTTTACATGTTTTTGTTAAATTCACAAGTGAGTGAGTGCTTGCTTGTTTGATTGCACCTTGTGCAGGTTGGAACTGGATACACACAATTCACACCAGTGTAGAGTACACTGGAGAGTAATGTTTCAGCGAACAGAATGCCTGGGACCTCAAGGAGGGTAAATAACTGTTTGGTCGAGCATTTTGCTGCAGCTGACAATGAGAGAAAAGTCACTCTGCACCTGCTGCGCCACACAAAATATTAATTCAACAAATACCTATTTGAACACTATATTTGACACTGTGGCTATTTTCTCTCAGTCTTTAAATAAGCAGATATTAAACACAGAACGTTCCTGAACGTTCAGAGGACTCAGTAGAGGGGAAACTCCTTCACTTCAAGGACCCCAAAATTTCGAACGTGCACGTGTCACCCTCTAGTGGTCAGCTAGCGTTGGCGCGCTGACTATTTCCACACCAGCGGTACTTCAGATTTGAGAAATATTTTTTGGTATTATAGTCAGTTACACTGCATATAAAGAAATAAAATAACAGATTCAGTTACATACAAGATAATGGCAAAAGAAATTTTCTAACCGCGATGCTGATATTTTATTATAATTTAAAATATCTCAAACATTTCGCTCCTTTGACAGACCTTAACCGTAATCAAATTCTCAACAATGTCCGCCCTTGGCGCCTTCTTTGTAAACGAAAACTGAGTTACCTTAGTCATACCGAGTGCGGCAAGAATTTAAATGGGGAACCAAACACTTTAGCCAAATATAACTACCTGGCTCTTAGTTTCAGCAAGTCTGAAACTTAGACAAGTTTCAACGTGGGTGTTACAATCATTTCCAGCATTCAGGTTTGAGTGTTAGCTCGTAAGCGAAAGTATCGTACAGTAAATTTACTTCTGATTTCCTCCACGGTAGAATTCACGTTTAACTGCAAAAGAATTGGGGCGATGCGCCCCCTGGTGGCAGTCGTGTGGTACTGCGCGTAAAAAGGGAGGAGGAAAGGGGGCGGGGACGCTAAGAGGGGAAAGAGTAAGAAAAAAATAACAGAAAAAAAATCAAACGTTCTTCCTGGAAATTCGACTAACCCGCCACAACTCCACCACATGACATTTCAGAAAATGCGACACTCCTTTTCAATTACCAGAAGGCCCAACTTCATTCAGCAAACGAAGGCGCCTAACAATGATCAGTTAAGCTGCGATAAACATTACACGTTTGTGCTAAAACAGCCGCGGTAAATAAAAAAAACTGCGTTTAAACAAAGTGATCGTGAATATTCTGTATTGTAGCGAAGGAGGAGAACGTGGGCATTCCGGTAGAACGCTATGGATTGCAACGTAACTCCTACCCCCTTTCCCGTAAAGCAGTAGCGTTAAAATGAGATCATCATAAAACCGTTTCAAGAAAAATGAAAAGAAAACGCAGCGCAGTGATCATTGTGCGTTCATAGAAATGATTTGTGTAGGTGATTTTCGTTATTATTAGTCGGGGTTTTTTTGTTTCGAAATAACTTAGTAGGAATTCTACGAGTAAACCTAGGTTGCGTGGGAGACTGTTAGCTGCTTTCTTTAATTAAAAAGAGCTTATGCACGCATCTCCAATGACAGGGGAATCAATGGATATACGAGCCCAGAACGTATTGCTAGCATCAAAGCTTATACGGATCCCTCGCGAAATGGCTATTTCTCCTGCGACTAAATAGCCATTATAACAGCATTACATGAAAGTTCAGAAGTATATAAAGTCACGGGCAGCTGGCTTACCTGGTGCTGACCGCCGATATCTGCTGGGAGGTGCCATGGTCAGCGTAAATGTTGCATATGGGCAGGGGATTAAAATAATTCCGTGTGTTGTGTTTTCCTCATGACTGACATTTGTGCAGTAACGCATTTTTAAAATGCATCCACGTTAAAATCTGAATCGTGCACCTAAATGTGTATGTAATTTAATATTGTCTTCATGGACCCGCGCTGTACACGCAGACATGTATTATGAAACCGTAGCATAGATGAGCACGTTTATGCACACATCATGCGTACCGCACAGCGATGGATCTTAACCCAGATACCACAAAGCGTAACGTATTATTTGGCTTCCCTGGTCTTCGAGTATCAATTCTTCCATTACAACGTTGCCCGCATGATCACGCAAATCTTTTAAAAAACACATCGATACGGTTCCTTAAAAATCGCTAGTCCGTGCCTACGCGTCACCAGATGACAGCAGCTGCCTGCATATCCATCCTGCATCGGGCGAGCCCGCGCCGGTGCATTTGGAGAGGAAACCAGGATCAAAGAAGTGCAGATTTGAAATTGCGCAGTTTTTATTCCATTGCAAGGCAGCCACACTGCTCTGCTCGCTAGCGCTCTCTCGGTCTGCTTTCTCTCCTCCTCCTCTATCGCTCCCTCCCTCTCTCGCTCCCTCCCTCCCTCTCTCGGTCGCTCTGGTAGGTTCTCTCCGTCTCTTACAGGTTTATTTTCACTAGAGGACTCTTTGGTCAAACGTGCCCCGCCTCCATCTTCTCTGGCAAACAGATACAGTATGACTGACATTCATCTCTTTTAATGTATTCTTGGGAGAACAATCCAAACCCAAAGTATGGTGTATAACTTGTTGACGTTTTTTTTTTTGTCTTGCTTGATGGATATGTTGATCATTTTAGAATGAGAAGGTCATGCACCTTGAATATTCCCATTAAAAATGTGACCACTGTAGATCAGGCTACCAGGAGGCTGAAATATTCAGTATTTTCTAAAGTACTGTCTTCAGCAGCATCAAGCTACTACAGCAGTTTAAGGGAGTCAGCAAATGGTAAATGTGTTGGCTACTGAGTCCTTCAAGAAATTCATAATTTCCAGACAATAGGTAATAAACCTAAGAAATTATTCAATTTTTAAAATGAAACTGGAAATCTGTAGAAGTGGAATTATTATAAAAGAGAAGCAATTTTGTTGCAAATGATTGAACCAATTTTGTCTGTTCCAAGCCTGGAATATCTTGTGCCTTAAGTCTATTTAAATTTAAATTGGACAGGTTGCTATGAGCTCTCCAGCAACACCAGCACAGCAACCCAGACCTTTTCCGGATAAAGAGGCCCTTAAACTCTGCTGGTCTCTTTCATTCAGGAGACAATCTGCTGAATACAGCTTTGAACTGGGGCCACCTCCTTCGCTCCGTGCACCTCTTCCATTTCCATTACATTTCCTCCATTTAGGAGTCGGCTGGAATGGCCATCGCGTGGCTCACACGGGCTGCTGGTCGTCCCAGCCGCTCTTCTGGACAGCGCCAGACAGGATTCTGACCATCGGAGATGTTTCTGCAGAAGAGCGCTGTACCTGTGCGTCTGGGATGGCTGTGGGATGACGCCATGTGTTCGGTGGTTGGCGACACTTAAGGGGTTAGCCAGCATGTCCTCAGTAATCTGAGAGGCTGACTGCAGCTGGAACTGTGTGTGCTTTACAGATAAATGTAAAAACGGGAAGGAAAGCTCCTATTTCAGACATGCTCTTAGCTACCAATACTGATGATGACAAAAACACAAGAGAAAATGAAACAGAATACAGCACAAAGCAACGTGTGTGTGTGTCTGTGTTTGTAATTACCACATTGTGGGGACCAGATTTCCCCAACATAATAAAAAACTTTTTACCTTATGGGGGAGATTTTTCAGTCCCTATAATAATAACCTCAGTTTGATAATCTGTGAGTGCAATGAAAAAACTAAAAATGCCATAAGTCTTGTATTTTGTTAGGTTACATATAAGGTTAAGGTTAGGGCTGGGTAGGGGTTAAGGTTGTCATAGATGGAATAAGGGTTTTGGCCATAGAAATAAATGGAGAGTCCTCACAAAGATAGGAATATGTGGACTCTGTGTGTGCGTGTGACTATATGTGCGTGCGTGCATGCGAGTGTGTTCGGAAACAGTGCTGTAAGCTTGTACTGCATTACTGAGTGGATCTGAAGGATTCCCCCTCTAGCTGTAAGTTGGGGGGTAGGGTTGAGGGAGACAGGATTTATAAAGGATGTGTAGAGGGGGTGGGCTTACTGGAGGAGAAGAACAGGAGACTTACAGTAAAAAGGGAGCGAGGAGGCGAAGATGGAGGAGGTGGGATGGTAAAAGCATCAGGGCAGGAAGCAGAAGCAGAGAGAAACACTGGGATGTTCATGAAACTATTCCTCCATTAGATTTATTCAGTTTGCTTGTCACTGTGTACATGTCCATGCATTTAAATACCTCAGAACGTCAAACTTCAAAGCATTTCTTAAGACATTTCAATATGACTGCAGGTTTGTATGCCATGACATCCAAAGATCTATGTAGAACTTTACCAACTAACTAACTAGCAACTCTTTTTAACTTTGACCATGACTAAGACAGCCTTGGCTGTGTGTGTGTGTGTGTGTGTGCTGGTACAGGCTTTGTGACTGCCCTGGCTGTGTGTGTGTGTGTGCTGGTACAGGCTTTGTGACTGCCCTGGTGTGTGTGCATGACCGCACTCTGTTTTGGGAGTGCCGTGTTTGTGTTTGTGCCAGCTCTGTGTGTAACAGTAACAGTGTATGCTCCTTAGCTGTCCAGGCTCATCAGCAGGGCTGTTCCCCTCTTGATCCAATGATCATGTGGAAATGCTCCGGAATTGAGGTCCACTGTCACCACGAAGGAGGTGCGGCCGGCCCTCCCCGAGCGCACAGGGAAGTAGTAGCAGGGACAGGAGTACACACCTGTGGACACACAGCCAGAGACAGGGCGCCTTAGACAGTAGCCACATGCTACCCCACGAGCCGGCACTCACACCGTATGATCCCCCTGCAGCAGAATGAGGACTAGCCATGGCCTGCCTTGATAGGGATTTTTATTTCCTCTACCCTAGGGTTATAGAAGACCTGTTACATGCATTTGGTGTTGGGATTCTACATTATATTTCAGATGATTGAAGTTCAAAAGTTCATTTTGTAGAGTTTCTCTTTAGAGGTGAATAGTTCAGGTGCAGAAAGTAAAAATCCAGACCAAGATTTTGTTTCAGCCAACCAGGTGAATATACAGAGTCATGGTCACAGAGTACTGAACTACTTGGATGAAACAAAATCTTGGCCTGGATTTTTACTTTCTGCACCTGAACTATTCACCTCTCATTCTCTTTGGTTTATTGGTATACTAAACCAGCCATATGGTACTGAGTGTGTGTGATGGGGGTGCTATGTTTGGTCCACAGAGTGGATCTTTCTGAACCTTTCCCAGCAGTCCCTGCTCCACTGGTGTGGCACCCCGCGTCCTGCCCGCTCATGTGCTGGCATGGCGTCCTCATCTTATGCCATGTAAGTGAGTGGCATTAACATTTAAACAAACCATAACACTCAGACTTCCTTACTGTAATCTTTCTGCAGCACTTTGGGGCAGCTATGCAAACAATAGCTCTTTAAAATTTTAACTGGCTTGAATTAATATTTGATGTGTTAAAGAATATAGGTATTCAAGATCTTAAAACTAAACATGTTTACTAGCTAGTCAAAGTTAGATCAAGATTTGTTCTGCTTGAAATAGCTGAGCATTTAGCTCATTAGGCTTGCTGGGCCGCTAGGCCTCAAGAGCTACAGTGTGATCGCAGTCTAAGCTAGATCCACCCGCAAGCTGGCGTGCGACCTGCTAACCATTAGCAGCCATATGAAGGTGGGCTGTGCTATGTGTAATTTCCTGCTAGCTGGTTAGCCAGCCATCCAAGAGGCCCCTGTTGTCATAGGCGGAGAATGTCAGTGTCAGTGGAAAACATTCACCATGGCATTCCTATGTTGGTGGAACCTCAGCTCTCAAGGCAAGCTGTGAGACACAAGCATTTCCTGTGTGATTTTCATCTGACCAGGCTGCAGTATGCTTACTGATACACACATGATTTATATAGTTGTTCTCCTGGGGTTTTTGCGCCTTTGTAAACACCGGGCGCTGTTGGCCTGGCTCAGACCTCTGGGTGCCAGTGCTCCCATTTCAGCCATTGTTGGCTGAAAGGTGCAAATATGCTTTTTTTCTACATACTGTGTGTACCTTTTTATCAGCACCAAGAAGGGACCTGTCCTTTTACCATTCAGGATTTTCTGACACTTAGCCTCCGAAGAAGAAACCAACCAATCATGCTTCCAGACGGGGCTCTGCCCTTTCCTGTGTGCTGCCAAATGGACTAGAGCTTAGATTAAAAATTAAACCACAAGCTCATGTAAAAGCGGCTAATTCATCATTTTTAAAGAAAAATACTAAAAGAACAAAGTCAAGGGTTTCAACGATGAGGTTATTAGTTTATAAAAAGAGAATCTTCTTTTGTTACCTATAATAAAGCTTATTCTATAGCAGGGGTGGTGAATCTTATCCACAAAGGGCCAGTGTGTATGCAGGTTTTTGGGATAACCTGTAGGTCAGCTGTTCAAACCCAGGTGTGAGGACTCTTCAGCTAATCAGTCCTTTAATTAGTGACCTAATAAGGGAGTTGCAGCGAAAACCTGCATATACAACGGCCCTTTCTGGATAAGATTGCCCACCCCTGTTCTATAGTGTGGCTAGGCTAAGCTAAGAGAGTGGACCAAACTCATGTGATCATCATTTGAAAATGTGCTTCCTGCCAAGCCTGGCCGACATGCCGTGTGAATGCGTCCGCGGCCCTTTGCACGTTGCTCTGAAACGGAAACATTCCATTAATCAGTGGGGCTCAGACCCCTCACTGTAAGACGTCATCAGAGCGAGATTAAAAGCACACAGGAGTAAGGGAGTCCAAACATCTGAAAGGAAAAGGACATGAAGGTCTGTGATCAGGGAGCATGGCTGACATGAATGCTACAAACACAGGGCATGCATAGCATAGCCAGCTCCTCAGCTGGATAGCAAAGAGGCACCATAATACGCCAAAGCAGAGTCTTTAGCTAGGTCACACAAAAAATAGCAGAGGGTAAAAAAAGAAAAAGACCATTAATAGTGACCCACTTATTTCCCCCAAATCCAAATAGTGGGAATCATGAACTGAAGCACAAAGGAGGAAGGCAAGAAAACCCTCATTTAGGGAACATAAGGTGACCGTCAAGACACCGTCTCTGGAGAAAGACTGGTTTGGTTTACGGCCCTGGATAGCATGATAGGCTTTTGAAGGCCGTTGGTTAATTTGCAAAAATAAACAACTTAATTTCAAGTCACACCTTTTTACAGCCTCTGACAATCACGTGTCTTGATTGCATGTGCAAAAAAATGGAAACCATCAAATGTTTTAAATCTGTCTCACCGACCACTGAGTGATCTGTCCCTCCTGACTCCATGATAAGACCACAAAATGTTGGGAACCCTTAAGCGAGAGGAGTGAGAGTGAGGAGCAGGAGCTGGTGTGGATGTGACTGCATATACCGACACAGAGAAGAAGTAAGAGATGATGGTCATGTCGGATAGAGCAGAAACAGAGGACAAGGGGGGTGAGTGGAAAATGACGCCTATAGAGTGGAGAGGCAGGAGGTCATGATTATGTAGGACAGAAGGCAGAGGCAGGGCAATGGGGCCCAATGGACCAGCAGCTGTGCTAGTCTGACCGCCTCCACAGGCGACAGACGGAGGAAGGAAGCCGAGCCCAGAAGCCCCTGTCCACAATGAATTCCATCTGACCCCGAAGCTCCCAGACTATAGACACAAACATTTAATCCAGAAGACAAGTGTATCTTGGCAGCCATATATCTGTTTCTCCTGACTCATACGTCCCACCGGGTCGCCTAATGCAGAAACAGCACCTCCGGCTCTAGTGAAACCAAACACAGCTACAGCAATCCGTAAGGCAGCTGCCTCATAAGCCCAGTGTTATACCTGCAATTGATTCAAACAGAAAATGTCCATCCATCCATCCATCCATCCATCCATCTATCCATCCAACTTCTAGTTGCATATTCTAAACAGGCCCCAGGGGGTGGGGGGACTGGGCACCAATCGTAGGTGGATAGCACGCCAGGCAGGGGTACGTCCTGCACAGGATGAACAGAGATTGTAGCAATGAATTGCTCCACGGCTCTTTTGAGACCCCACTTTGAGAGTATAAGCTCACCAGCTGACGGCCCCTATCTACCTACATTAGCCAACAGGGCTTGCCAGTGCCCAGTGTGTCCGCTGTCCTGGCTCTGCCTGCTAGGTGATCGGGTACCATCGCCAGTCCAGCAGTGCTCTCACGTCAGACAGCAGCCCTGCCCAGAAAGGATGCTTCGGAGATGCTAGCCATCTTCTCACTCTCAAGTATCACAGCACTCGTGCCATGCTCTTTGCTATCTACAGAAGAAGGCTTCTGCGTGTCTGTGATAATCCCAGGTGCCATTTTTTGTGACTCTTAATGACACCTTAATAACCGGGCACCGTGAATTGGCACCTGCCAGCACTGTTGGCTTCGTTGCTCAGCTGATTGTTTCTCAGCCTCCTGTGAGGTTACGGATGTCTCACTGCACGGAACTATAGTGGACATGTCATGTGGTCTTTCAGGCCCTAGTGAAATATAAATCTCCAGAAAGATCTTCATGTGATTTGTGTAATGTGTCCCAGCCTCAAACTGTTCCCATTCAGGCACAGAGGAATCCGTTGAGGTAACCCACCTGGACCGGTATCCACTCTCATAATTTATGATTTTCTTTATTATATTATATTGTTGTAATAAATAATTTTGATACATGTAAAAGGGGGAATAAAGGAAGCATATTTCCATGAATGATTATACTTGAAATTGTAACAAACTTTCCCAGCAGTGGTGTTGACAACTGGCTGAATAAAAATAGCATGTACTGCTGGCTTGGGTTATGTGGCCAGCTGGAGCACACTCCACATTTCACATCCCTGTCAGAGCATTAGTATGGGTTAGGCAGCCGGCTGGATCGCGCTCCGCATTTCACATCCCCATCAGAGCATTAGTCTTGGTTGGGCAGCCGGCTGGAGCACGCTCAACATTTCACATCCCTGTCAGAGCATTAGTCTCAGCTGGGTGGCCAGCTGGAGCGTGATCCACATTTCACATCCCTGTCAGAGCGTTAGTCTGGGTTAGGCAGCTGGCTGGATCGCGCTCCACATTTCACATCCCTGTCAGTGTTGGGTAGCTGCCTGGAGCGTGGCCCCTGTTTCACATCCCTGTCTGAGCATTAGTCTGGGTTTGGTGGCCAGCTGGCGCGTGCTCTACATTTCACATCCCCATCAGGGCATTAGCCTGGGTTGGGTAGCCAGCTGTAGCACGCTCTGCATTTCACATCCCCATCAGAGCATTAGCCTGGGTTTGGTGGCAGGCTGGAGTGTGCTCTGCATTTCACATCCCTGTCAGAGCATTAACCCAGTCATCCACCTCAACCAGCCTGCCTTGTCATCTCAGCAGCCCTCACAACCTTCTCAGAAAGCAATGAGAGCTGAGCAAGTTCCCCAGAAAGATGCAGACCTGGGCCAAATGGATCCTAGACAGACAGTACGCCAGATGTTACCAGATGCCTTTCTGGTCACACATGCCCACGACAAGAATCAGAGCCAACCAAGGCTTACGAAAGCACAAAGGAAATGACCGGCTGCCTGGCCTCTCATGCAAACACATACCTGTACACGTGCGTCACAAATGGACTCTTCGATTCACAGTTTCACGTCATTGTGAAAAGTACTTCCGCATCTACTCATATATGAAATGACTCTTCTTGAATTTAGCAGCTTTGAGAACAGTGGAAATTTCTAGGGGCCTGACCATTGCAGATAACCATAAATGAGAGAGGGACAGACGACGAAGATTAAAGGTGTTGTGAAAAAGCTCATGCACTGCATGGCCTGCAGAATGCACATGTACACGTTTACGCATCCTCCATGCCTGAGGGTTACAGGGATGTTTTGCTTTGTTTTCGCTGCAGGTCCTTTAGTTCCCTCGGGATAAGCAGCTGTAAATGCCGGCGTAGCACTTGCCTGAGTGATGGCGGCCACCATAACAATAAGTGTGACTCACTGCCTGCACTACTACCATTTAGGGGGAACTCCCCCTGCTTAGACTGTTTGGTGGCACATTCACACTTGCTGCTGTGTGTGCTTTGGCATGGTGACAGTGTATTTACTGGCCAATAAAGCACTCTGAGTAAAGTGATAGGCCCCAGCTCTAAAGCAGAATGAGACTGCAGCAGTGGTGGCACTGCAGAGGACGCACTTTTGCTGGTCTTCTTGCGGTTCTCCACAGGCTTGAAGTGGATGGTGGGGATGGGGCAGACCAGCCGCATGGGCTCCGGTTCCACGAGACAGCAGTGCTTCTTGTCCCAGCCGGCCCCCTCCAGGAATAGCCCCCGGATGAACACGCCGTCCTGCCATGGGGAAGGCAAGGTGGAAAGGGGGGCATGTAGGGCATCTCCAGGTGGGGGAGTACCGGACAGAGATGGGGGAGCAGGAGCTTACCTTGGGGGGGAAGAGGAGGTTGTTGTCGTCCACTGTGGAGACTGTAAATTCCCAGGACAGAGTGTCCACTGATACCTGTAGAGACATATACAGCCTGTGAGATGACTTTACTGGGTGGCTCTATATTCGGGAAAGGGGCCCTGAATGTTTCTGCTCGAGGTAAATGTGTGGTGGCAGTCTTGTGGCTGTGACATACATGCAGTGAGCAAAGTGTGAGTGATTGCGTGAGAGCATGGTTCAGTATGTCCTCGTGCCCGCACTGAGCACGTACAGTGTGTCATTGTGAAGAAAGGGATGTTGTGAGCATGCTCAGTGTGGCAAAGGGGCTGTCACCGGCGTGAGTGCGCTCAGTGTGCATGTAAGGGATGTGGTGGGGGATGCTCACGTTGTTCTGGCGGGCGGAGGCTTGCAGCACAGCTGTTAGGAAGCCAGTGGGGAAGGTGAATCCGGACAGCCAGAAGAGCGTGGGGGGGTGTGCCGTCTGCGCCCAGCAGGCAAACTGCTCCACACGCTGGCACAGGTCCCGCATCCATGACGCTAAGGGCTTCAGTGAGGGGTACACCTGGGGGAGAACACCGGGAATCAGGCGCCGCTGGCCAGCGTCGCCCTGCGCCTGTCCTCCTCTGCATGCATTTCAGCTGGTAGAGTTTACGCCATGCTCCCGCTGGATCACACTGGAGGCTTAATCGCTAAATGCGTCGGGAGGCCACAGCGAAATAGCAATGTGCAAGATAAAAGGGAAGCCAAATAGAGAGGCGCAACAAAGCCAAATCTGATGACAAAGGTAGTGAAGTACAGCTAATATGGCAGCAAAGAGCCCAGCGCTCCAGCACAGAACAGAGACTGAGAATGTTTATGACTAAGACAGAGAAGAGGGCTAAATTAATTCTGTTTCTAGGGACTAATGACTGAGATGGGAGGCGGGAATGCAGATGAGCGGGATGCGGCGCTCCCCCGCATGCTGCCTGGCCAGCGGCAGTGGCTGCTATGCGCCACTTGAGCTAAAAGGACTGAAAGTAATTACACAAGGGGGACTCAGTCAGGGCTCTGATGGACGCCTGTGGCGTCTCGCTGGCCTGAGGAGCTGCTCCACTGCAATGCACACTTGAGGCTCCAAAGGGCTGCTCTGTATCCAGCGTAACTGCAGCAGCACACTGTGTTTCATGCTTATGGAGCCCTCTGATGTTCACTCTACTGATGACACACAATCACACAGACTGCTACAAACACACACAATCACACAGACAGTCTACTACAAAAACACACAATCTGCTACAAACATACACAATCACACAGTCTACTACAAACACACACAATCACACAGTCTACTACAAACACACACAATCACACAGTCTGCTACAAACACGCACAATCACACAGAAAGTCTGCTACAAACACACACAATTACCACAATCACATGCACAGTCTGCTAAAAACACACACAATCACACGCACAGTTTGCTACAAACACACACAATCACACGCAGTCTGCTACAAACACACACAATCACACAATACCATACTGACACATGCACAAAATAAGCTGAGACGTAAACACTCGTACATGGTAACAGATGCACTGTTACACACACAGTCACACAAAAGGGAGCATTTGACATGGCCCCCGCACAAGCACTGACAGCACAGTGACCCACACGTGTGGTTCAGTGTGTCGCTGTGTCAGAGGCGCCTAGCGGGCCCCGATGTCTCATCCCTGCCCACCTTCTCCCAGAGGGGCGGCACGCGGCCAGCATGGATGCATGCAAAGGTCTCCTCCAGGCTGCTGGACATCACTAACAGACCCTGTACACCTCTCTCCAGCTCCACCAGGGATGACCTGCACGTGACACGGACACCATATAAAAAATAAAATACACTCGTGTGTGTGTCCTCATACATTTTATACATGGGAAAATAGAAATAAACCTCCTGATTCGCACCTAAAGAGTGCTCTTCTTCACACTCAGGCACACACACTTACGCACACGCTCATGCACACACACATGCAGGCAGGCCGGTGGGCTAGGGGACCTGATGACCCCAAGCAGGGTGTTGTATCTCTGGATCTCCTGCAGCAGCACCACATTGAGTGGGGAGGGGTCATCTTGCAGAAGTTTCCGGGTTCCTTCATAGTCCAGCTGCCCTGGGATCTTCTGCCACAAGTCTGCGGCGATCTCAAGCACCTGAGGACCCAGATGCAGATGCACAAACACAGGTAATGGGATGTGTAGCTTTATTAACACACCAGCACACACACACGCACGCACACACACACACACACACACAGACACACACAGACACGCACAGACACGCACAGACACGCACAGACACGCACACATGGATGCACGAACACACCTTGGCCTCTGGGCTCGGTCCTGCCCCCAGGGCCGTGGCACCGCAAAGGGGTGGCTGCAGGGACAGGAGCGTGTGGAACAGCGTGCGAGCCTCTGCGATCTGGCTGCCGATGTCGGCGTTGGGGTGCTGGCCGAATAGCTCGGGATGCTCGGCGCTGGGCAGCTGGCTGATGTAGTCGAGGTAGGAGGACAGAGGGCCGTCCCGTGGGATGTAGTGGGTGGGCAATGGGGACAGTCTGGGGGCCACACACAGCATAGAGCGTAAACACAGCAAGCAGCTCACAGCCATCACAACACATCAGTGCCACAACAGCGGGCCTACCTCATATTCTGCACAGCCAGATAAACAAGATTATATTATGCATTTATCATTTAAATATAAATATTATAAAAATCAACACTTCCAATCTATTGACTGCTGCTTCATTAAAGAAATTTACTCAGACAAAAAACAAACATAGAGTAGTACCACAAATGGCCACATGGTGGCAATAGTGTACTTCACAACATTAAACTGGCTGTGAACTACATGTTGCATGAACGTGAGATGTGAGTTTCTATAGGTATCCCTGTGTCTCTTTGTGCTAGTGATAAACATCAGACTAGGAGCTGTGGAGATGACTGTGAAAATGTGCGTGAGGCTGAATGCGCAGGTGCGTGGCCTCACTTGAAAAATGGCACAGTAATGGCGCTTTCGCAGAAGCAGTCGTTGATGTAGGTGGTGAGCAGCCGTCTGTCCCACTCGTCGGTCACATGACCTCCGTAGATGACCCCTGCGATCAGGTACCTGAGGGCGTTCCAGGGTACCTCCTCTTGCTGGTCCAGGTAATGTCTCAACAGGTTCAAGCTCACCTGAGGGGTGGACAGGTGGACAGCGGGTGGGGGAGTGAGAAAGTGCATGAAAAATGCAGTGATGGGGGGAGTGGGGGGCGTAACAGTCAGATATGAGGATGTAAAGGATAGTGAACGAGAGGATGGACAGAGGTGGAGGGAGGCAGCAAGCAGCTATGGGCGCTAGTGAGAGCTGACACCGGCCGGGGGAGCATGGCAGAACCTCCAAGTCTGAATCGTTGAAGCTGTAGACGATGTTCCAGCCCAGCTGCCGGAACTTCCTGCGCTCCAGCAGGATGCTGTGGAAGAAGCAGAGGCTGAAGAGCAGCCGGCGGTATGGCGATGGCCGTGTGCACTGGTTGAATTGGGCCTCGCTGACCAGGTGGTACAGGCGCTTCATGTTGGACTTCACACCCTGTAGGGGGCGACAGAGAGGGGTCAATCGCACACCCTTGTGGAATCAGGGAGTAGAGGAGGAGATGAAGAGACAAACAGAGGGGAAAGGTATACATTTCAGTCATATATGTATGAAGAACAGGTCACTAATATGGCTAATACTACAATTTGCTTTTTGTGTGCAAGTCTCTGGTCTAAAACGAGTATGACCGTGTGTGACTTGGATGATGTGCGTGTCAGTGTGCGTCAGAATGTGCTGCCAGCAGGTCTGTGTCCATGCGCCTCAGCTCCACCTTGGGTGGCTCAGTGGTCATCTTGATGCCGGCTTGCAGGATGGCGATGGGGAAGTCCGGGTGGGGAGAGGAGCTGAGCCACAGGCGGAAGTCTGAGTGAGGTTCTTCCACCTGCAGCTGCTCCACCAGCTTGTCCAACTGGGGCATCCAGGAGAGGGACAGGTGGCAGTTTGCCAGGAACACCCAGTGACCTGGGAGGGGGGCAACACAGTTCACTAGGTCACCCAGGAGAACCAAAATATCTGAATCACAAATGGACAGCTCCACCCGCTCCATTCTCATGACCAAAAAGCCAGACAACAGTATGTCATATTTCCATTATATCCATCTGGAAGGTCAGCTTTGGGCCCTGTCTGATCCAGTGTGCATGGTGAAACTTTTTAGAAAAATATCATTCCCATAAGTCGGGTGAGGCATTAAATTTCATGAACACCCATCCATCCATCCATTTTCCAACCCGCTTATCCTTCTGGGTCGTGGGGGGTATGGAGCCTATCCCAGAAGCTACGGGGAACAACCCAGGACAGGGGGGGGCAGACTATTGCAGGGCACACTCACACACCATTCACTCAAACACCATTCACTCAAACACCATTCACTCACACACCATCCATCCATCCATCCATCCATCCATCCATTTTCTCCCGCTTATCCGAGGTCGGGTCGCGGGGGCAGCAGTTTCAGCAGGGAAACTCAGACTTCCCTGTTCCCGGGCACTTCATCCAGCTCCTCTGGGGGAATCCCGAGGCGTTCCCAGGCCAGCCGAGAGACATAGTCCCTCCAGCGTGTCC
>JAODJW010000002.1:18052342-18073369 GCA_026777045.1 Hyperopisus bebe | reverse complement strand
CTCTCTGACCTCCTGTTAGATGCCTCTTTCTTTCTCTGTACTTTTGCCAGGTGACTCTTTCCCTCTCTGACCTCCTGCTAGTTGCCTCCTTCTCTCTCTCTGAACTCTTGCCAGGTGACTCATGCCGTCTTTGACCTCCTGTTAGTTGCCTCCTTCTCTCTCTCTGAACTCTTGCCAGGTGACTCTTGCCCTCTCAGACCAAGATGCTAGATAACTGTTATTCCTCCTATTACTCCTTGACAGATGACATTTACCATCTCTGAACTCTTGTTTGCGATACTGTTTGGTGACTTCCACCTCGAAGACTTGATAGCCACAGATGAAGGATGCAAGGCGGGAAAGGCTCTGGCGGCCCGATCCTCCAATGCCTACCAGCAGCATGTTTCCCCGAGGTTGGCTGATCACCCGCACCACATGGGTTACTGTGAGAATCAAAGATGAGAAAATGCATTGTATTTTTTTTGTTGAACAGGGAGATGTCACTGATATAGCAGGGAGTCATTTTGACTAACTGATTTACATTTTTAAAATCTGATTTTCTATTAACTAAGAAATACTGATCCTGAATTGGCTAAACTACAATTTCACTTGATTCATGGTTAACACACCACTCAAATTCATATGTATGAGCAGAGTATTCAAAACACAGCAGACTTGAAGTGTCATTTAAACTTATTTGCAATGTCCTCCTGTCAGGCTTAGAAGCAATTCTTATGAAAATGAGAACAAAAGAAAGTAGATTTTTAAATGCTATCAACAAGTCTGTGTACAGCGAACAGATTCCCAATGGGAGAGAACACAAAAAACTCAATATGCTTCAGCCATAGTGGTGGTTTCAGAGGCTAAGACATTAAAAATTGACAGCACTGACAAACTGTTTAGTCTGTGTTGCAAAACATCTGCCAAAGAAATGAATTCAAAAAAAGATGTAAGCCCACAGACTTCAGCTATAAACTGTCGTGACAGATATGGAGATCCTATCAGTGCAACAAGTGTGACACAACAACAGTCTATAATGAGTGTAATAAAGAAATCCAGTCAATGCAAGCCATCAACCTGAAGGCAAGGTAGAGTTTCTGGATTCTGTTTAAAGCTCCTGACTTCAAAACAGACACGAACATCTGTTGACTAAAGCAGCTTGCTGTCAATGCAACAAAAACAGCTGTAGGGAAAGAAATCCTTACTTCAAGAAAAAAGCAGGGAAGCAAATTAACAGGTCTGCTCAAAGAAGAAACAGTCAAAACAATGTCTACAAGAATAGAAAATGACTGGAAGGTTGAGGAGTCCTGTGCTCCATCATGATGTGCACTGTAGGGAAGCAGGACATGTGTTCAGGCAGGCTGGAGAGGCACTTCAGAGGAAAAAAGCCAGCAGGAGGATCACCAGGGAGACTACACAGGCATGGATAAGGACTGATAAACAGCACGGGGTTATAGATGAGGACCGACAGAGCAAGGGGGAGGGCTGAGAAGCAGAGCACAGCGGTGTAGGAAATCTGTTCAAGAAAATGTCACCTAACCAAGCTCATCAAAGAACAAATTCAGTTGTATACATTTGCTAGAGCAGCCCACACACTGTTGGACATGCTTCCAGTCATGAGCAAACTAACGTGATGAATCACAGAGATGACACTGACTTTTCACAGGCAGATTATTTTAAATACTGTGGGAAAATGCTTTAAGGAGCCAAGTGACACTTTGACAGCTAAATTTCTAGGCAACTCTTGAACTTTAATAGAGACCTATTATTGACCGTGAGCTGTCAGTAATAAGAAAAGCATGGCACTGAATGGAAAATTAATCACGGGAGACCGAAAATCAAATAAAAGGCAAGACCCCGGGGGTTGGCCATGATCAATGGATCAGATGCGCCAAGAGACTAAATGCCATTTTGTTCAAAATGACTGCTTCAATTCCCAGTCCACATTAAACTGTAAGCCATCCAGCGCCTCAGCAGACTGACACTGACCGTGCTTGATGGCATCATGGAACAAGACCAGGTTCATAGGCACCACGCCAGAGCTCAGGTTGTAATCCTCCAGCTGCAACTCCATGAAGTTTTTCAAGGTCTTGATGTCTGTTATGTCTTCATACACTCTGGGATTATTCAGGAAGTCCCCTGAGACACAGAAGGCAATGAAGTGCATCTGAACACTGATGCAGGTATTGCTTTATCAATCTGTCCATATCCCATCACCCATCAGTCTGTCAGACCCCATGCATCATTCATCCATCCTCTTGCACAGCATACCAAAGATGGGAGGCTGCTTGTTTGGGCAAATGCTGTGGTACGTTACGTCAAAGTAGGAACCCAGTTTTTCACCCAGAAGGACCACAAATGCCTCCATGTCTCCTTGATCAACCAGCCGGTCGGAGAACACTCTGCAGAGACATACCAGCTCGGTCTGCCCTCAAAAAAACTTCATCAAACAGTTTCAAAGCCAGTTACAGCCTCCGATCAACCAGTCTTCCAGGTTTATGGGGTTGAACATGGCAGTCAGTACCTGAAGCACTCGTGGATCCAGAGTCGGGTGATGCCTTGCTTGGTGTCATGATAATCTCTGTGAGCTCTCAGTAAGCCCTGGAATACCTGTTACGACATAAGTCAACGGTGATGAATCTGAATTTCACAAAAAGAATAAAAATTATATTCATTTATCATTTATGGATTTTTCTCCTTTTGTTAATGCATGGGTGCCTCCCTTCTCCTAGATCTCCTGTGCTTTTATTGTTTCTTCATCTGTGAGTGTGGGAATTGGGAGCATGCTTTCTCTGTGTTGTAGCTGAAGTCATACAAACAAATCTCACAAATACAGGACAGATAAAGGCCAAAACAATTTGCCACCTCTCTTTTGGAAAATACTGTTACATTTCACTGAGACACCATCGTGAGACCAGCAGATCCTGTAGTGTCCCCCCCACCCCCACCTTGGAGATATCTCGGAGGTTGAACAGATAGTGCATCTTGGCAGGAGTGGGCAGGAACCGGCCCACAACAGCGCGGTACAGCTCCAGGGTAGCTTGCGTCAGCACTGCCCCGATGGGCTTCACCTCCTCCTGGAACTCCTGAAGCTTCTGGTTTATCATTGTGCCAAAGATGTGCTTGATCTGAGATTCCTGGGGAACAGAAATGGGAAAGAGATGCCGGAGATGGAGGCAGGTGAAGGTAAGTAGAGGGATGGAGCCTAATGCCATTGACCCCCTGTGTTCATTATGGTGGCATTTTTCATTACCTTTGGCTGTGTAGTGTTTAACTAGACATCCCTTTATATGGACACATCCATATGATGAGCTCCCAGGAAATCTTACTAAGGTATCGTATCAGTGCATATCATCATCATTCAGTATAAATAAATACTAAATTTGTGACCGTCCTACAATTTATTGCGAGCATTTCAATAATTTCACTGGCATTTATTTCAAGAAAGAGGTTCCATACCATGGTGTTTTATCGAATTATCATAAACTTTAAGGTGTAACCAACAAATACAATAATTATTTGATTTGACTTATTCATGAAAAAGCCTTTAGGAGCTCACTGTCGGAAAAGTCATGTTGATGAGGTTGAAGCGGCTCTGCAGACGACCAGAGATGCGAGTCCTCCCTCCACCAGGAGGCCCCATGGCCGCCAAAAGGAACATATCCTGAAAAAACAAGGAAATACATACTGTAAGTGTTCCACCCATACTGCCTTACATTATGATACATATTACACTTACAGTTTCCTCCCTATACCACATTCCTGTCACCCTTCTCTCCCTCACCTTGATACACTTAGGCGTCTGCTTTTGCCGGTCATACCAGAAGCCATAGTCAATCCAGAGGCGGAGCAGCTCCAAAGGTGGCTGGGACCTGAATTCGTCCTGGGCCGGCATATTGAGGTCATCCAGAAAGGCCAGCAAGCGCTTCCCTCTCAGGGGCACATAGACACCCTTAGTGCGCTTCTCAACTCGGCCCTCTATGATGGCCTGCACATTGCTGGATGTAGTCTGGTGGCACAGAGACCAGAGTTCAAGACACGAGCTCAGTCTTCAAGCTGTCCCTAGATTATGGGCCCTGCAGCAAAGTCTCCAGGGAACCCAGTGCAGGTTCGTCACAAGCAGCACCCCGCGTGGTCACATAGAACACCCCCACCAATCATGCACAAGCACCCTGATAATCCCAAATACACCCGTCATGCACCAGCACCCTGACTCATAGGCCAGGTGACCCAGGATGAGCGATTTGCCAGTCGGTCATGCTCACCTGGGAGGACATGTTAATGGTGAGCACTGCCCACTCAGCAGGCTCCAGGGCCTGTAGCACGCTCTGGGCCACAGAAGTCTTGCCTGTGCCCACTGGCCCTGTCAGCAGCACTGGGTACTGCCCACATACCAGTGCTTGCACCAGGAAGTGGTACCGGACTGAATCCACTGTGGGCACCTTTATCTTGTAAAAGGGGATACTGGGGCAGAGGGGGACATGCCGGGATTCAGAAACAGAGAGGGATGCACAGAGTAACAATGATCAACAACACTTCTGTCTGATAGTGAGCAATGCAGCAGATAAGTAAGACTGGTCAAAGCCCAAGAGTCTGTCGCTGCACATGAGTGCATCCGCCCGCCCTCCTACCCGCCCGCCGGCTGGCAGGCACTTACTTGGAGGCGTAGCACCAGCCTTTAGGCAGCCTGTCCTCAAACAAGGCCCAGCTTTTGTTCTTGGTGTCTACATAGTACTCATAGACGGTGTCCTGGTAGAGACGTTTGAAATGACAAAACAAAGAGCTTATTGATGAATACCAACGAAGTATAAAGAGTACCTTAATTAAAAGTGCATGTGTGTTTTTGTGTAGTGGACTTGACCAAAAATCCACATCCCAGAGGGGCAACAGCTGTTGTTCCTTTGAGGAAGTATTTAATTTAAATGGCTGTAGCAAAACAGCCAGCTGTATAAACAGAAGTAATACAAGGAAGTCACCTTATTGGGGAAGGTGCCTTCCATCTCACGTAGGAAGTTGTCGACTTTCTTTCGGCCGTCTTCGTTGACTGAAGCACACACTGACCAGATGAGACTGAAGGTGAACCACAGCTCCACCATGCGGCTAAAGCTGACCGAGTCAGAAGGATTCACCTGGGTGGGTAAACAGGGTTCACAGTGAATGAGGACTCTTGAGATAGAGAGAGAGAGGGAGAGACTGACTAGATGAGTAGTGCTGACCCCGTTTTCAGGAGTGGCCAGGGTGTGGTACAGCCTGCAGAGGGAGCTCACACCATTCAGCTCTGTGATGGCCACCAGCTCTTTGCAGTGGGTCCTCTTGAACTCCATGGTCTTCTCTAAGTACTTGTCGAAGAGGGGCTGTAGGTGGTCAACCTCCACCTGGGAAGAGTATGAGAGAGTATAAGAGAGAGTAATAATCATATGAGAATGTGAGCGTGAGAAAGTGCATGAGAGTATTAGAGAGCATGAGTAAGTATATTGGAGGAAATGAGTATGAGAGCATGAGATAGTAAGTGACGTAGTGGTTATAAGTGGACTACAGACTTCAGACTTAAAACCGTGTAGGGGAAAATCTGTTGTATCTTTCAACCAAGATCCTAACCTGAAATGTGTCAAGAGGCTAGGTAAATACAAAACAGTGTTTAATGCCTTGTCCACACATACACGGGTATATTTTAAAACGGTGTTAAAAGAACAGTTTAAAAAAAAAAATCCCCATCCACACGAACATTGTCTTCTAAAAAATTTCTGTCCGCATGAAACCGCCAAAATGCGCTGTCAAAAACATGCCAAAACAACAGGCGGCATTACAACTCTAACCGCACTGCCATGTTAGCCAATCAGAAGCCTAATTGCCAGTACTGTTAAGTTGAAAACCATGGTACACATTCCGACGCCTGTGTTGATCAATATAATGCGAGACTGACTCAACATTTATCTGTACAAATGTAAGAAGTCCTGTCAGCAAGGTTAGCACAAGCACTATTTCGGCTAAGTCCACCATTGCTCAAACTCACCTAATGTATACAGCAAACAGCAGATGCTCTGATGTTAAACAAAGTGGACAACGGCACACAATCTGAGTCAAAAACTCTGTTTCCCTGTCTACATGTCAACGCTGAAAACGGAGTTTCTTAAAATCTTTAACCTGGATGGAGCAAAAGCTCTGTTTTCAGTGACCTGAGACGCTGTTTACATGTGGACAAAAGGCCAAGACGTATAGAAAAAAGTATGTTTTAAAATATACCTGTGTACGTGTGGACAAGGCATAAGTTGCTTGGAAAAAACCTGTCCGCTAAGCAAATAATAAGATTTACTGCAGATGACTGCTACTTATCAATCCATCCCACGCGCCTTTCAAACGCAATCACAGAATTTCCACCCGGTACTGAAGGTAATAAAGCAGTGTGCAGGAGAAAGAGGAGGCAGCTACAGAGCAGAATAATTTCATCAGTCGATGTTTTGGCTGTCGTCTTGGCCTGTTGTTAAGGTAACCTAAATTCTATGTTCTCCTTGTTACTCTTCTGGTAAAGTACAGCATCGGAACACAGTGTAGCAGACATACACAACCATATCTTGTGTACCTGTACAACCACATGTAATGTGTATATGTCACAGACATGCACACTGTGTATGGACATACACTATATAAATAAAAATATTGGGACACACCTCACAACCACTGAATTCTGGTGTTTCATTCAGACCCATTGCCACAGGTGGATAAAATCAAGCACCTAGCCATGCAGTCAGGTTTGCAAACATTTGTGGAAGAATGGGTTGTTCTGAAGGGCTCTGTGAATTCAACTGCAGTACTGTCATAGGATGCCACCTTTGCAATAAGTCAGTTTGTGAAATTTCTTCCTTGCTAGATATTCCACAGGCAACTGTAAGTGGTATTATTGCAAAGTGGAAGCATTTAGGAACAACAAAAATTCAGCTGTGAAGTGGCAGACCACATGAACTAACAGACTGCTGAGGCGCATAGTGTATAAAAGTTGCCAACGCTCTGCTGTCTCAATAATTGCAAAGTTCCAAACTTCCTCTGGCATTAACCCCAGCACAAAAACTGTGCACCGGGAGCTTCATGGAATGGGCTTACTTGGCCGAGCAGCTGCATGCAATCCTCACATCGCCAAGTACAATGCCAAGCGTCGGATAGAGCGGTGTAGAGCATGCTGACACTGGATTCTGGAGCAATGGAAACAATTTCTGGAGTGACGAATCATACTTCTCTGTCTGGCAGTCTGATAGACAAGTCTGGGTTTGGCGAATGCCAGGAGAACATTACCAGTACCAACTGTAAAGTTTGGTGGAGGATGGATAATGGTATAGGGTTGTTTTTCAGGGGTTGGACTAGGCCCTTTAGTTCCAAAGAAAGGAACTCCTAATGCTTCAGCATACCAAGATGTTTTGGACAATTCTATGCTTCCATCTTTGTTGGAACAGTTTGGGGAAGGCCCTTTTCTGTTCCAGCATGACTGTGCCTCAGTGCAAAAAGTAAGGTCCATAAAGACATGGTAGGTGATTTTGGTGTAGAAGTTCTTAACTGGCCTGCACAGAACTCTAACCCTAACCCCATTAAACACCTTTGGGACGAACTAGAATGAAGATTGTGAGCTAGGCCTTCATCTACAACATTAATGTCCAACTTCACAGATTATTCTATTGGATGAATGGAAAAAAATTCCCATGACACACTCCAAAATCTTCAAAAACCCTTCCCAGAAGAGTGAAAGCTGCAAAGGGGAGACCGACTCCATACTGATGCCTATGGATTTAGAATGGGATGTCATAAAAGTTCATGTAGATGTAATGGCCAGGTGTCCCAATACTTTGCATATAGTGTGCATAGCTATGGCCTGGTCCCTCTCCAAAGCATTCCTAGTCTATGTGGCACATGTAAGTTCTGTGGCATCTGTAGTAGTTGGAGTTAATAGCTGATTCAGGCTTTGTTCTCAATGTATACCACCTAATACGTGTGTTATTCTTACATTGCACTTTTGGTTATGGTCGCATTTTTCTTAATGTGCAGAGCTGAAGTTATACTTCAGTGTTGATTTGGGGAATGTAGCCCTTATTAACTGTTCTGGGGTATTTTTTTGGGAGAAATGCGGCCACTGATTGTGGGCTTTTCCCACTGACTTAACCTTAATACTGGACAAGCTCAGTAGTGAGTTGCAGAGAGTGAAGAGAGGCATTACAAGAGATGAGTACAGTACGTGAATTTAAGGGGCAAAAACTGAGTGTGGATCCTTGGCTGAGAAACGCGAGGCCCAGTCGCAGAGATGTCATACAAAAACAGCTTTTCTAGTGATCAAAAAATCTCCCTGCCCACCTGGTCAAACTGGCAAGAATAATTTAACTGGCGACTTGAGGAGCAAAACGCAGATGGTATGTGCTGCTGTGTTCATCAAAGTGTCTCCCTACCACCGAGACTGACGAGCTGTCAGCAGAGTTTCAGCAGGCGTTTACACTACCAAACACAGCTGGTATGGAAATAATTTGCTAGTTATAAGACACCATAATGAAACTTAGATGAAGAGACTCACTTGTAAATGGAGAAAAAAATTCAATGCTTTCAAGTTTCTACTAATAGCTATTCATTATTATAGCTGGCCAAGTCATCTAAGGTAAAACAGTTCATCTAGATATATTAGTGAGCGGGTGGGAGGCCAAACGTATCTCCATAACAACTGATCACCGGTCCCAGAAACACAAGAACCATAACTAATAAAACCCAGCTGACCGTGATTAGGCTGCTGGTTTCATTAGTGTATAAACAGGGTTAGCTGGGTGGATTTCAGGAAGGAGAGCTGAAGAGTAAGAGGGCCGCCCCTGGCAAGGTGGCCGAGTCAGCAGGTTTTGGGGACTGCTGCATTGACTCTGTGTCTGCTTTTTCTTTTTTTTGAGCTATAGGGGTTCATTAGTGTTTTTCACTGTGGTGTGTTTGCTCTGATTAATCATTTTGAGTTGTAAAGTCTGATTATTTTCGTTGAACCCTGATGTACTGGGCATAGATTCACACACACAATTACAGGCCAAATGTAATTTCAATCCATCCATCCTCTGCTGCTTATCTGTTAGAAGGTATTGGGAGGATCTGGAGTTTTTCCAAGGCAGGGGTAGACCCTGGATGGGATGCTGGTCCATGGCTGGATATATGTACACCCAACTTAGAAGTTGACAGCACGTCTCTGCACTGCAGAGACCACACTGGCACAGAAGTTGTAAGCAAGTTCCACCAAGATGGAACCCAAACAGAAATCATCCCATAGCCCTATAGGTGAGGCCACAGTGCTATACACTGTTTGACACACATTCTGCAGCCAATAATGTAATAACTGCCAATAATGTAATAATTTTTAATTCATTAATGGTAGTTATTACATTATTGGCTGCTACAACAGGCAATAATGTAATAACCAACCAATAAGGTAATAACTTAATACATTATGCACAAACATTTGTTTTTGATTCAGAAATTTTACTACATTATTGGTAAGTTATTACATTGTCAACTTTCATTACAGTAAGAATGGAAAAATTATTACAGTATTGGCAGTTGTTACATTATTGGTACTTGTTACATTATTGGCTGCTACAGAACATACATAAAGGGTCTTTTCCAACATGGTTTATGTCTGAACACCAGCTGTCACCTACAAACAGATACATTTGAAGGACACGTGGGTGCTGCTGGGGCGAAGCCCTGTACCTTACTGCGCTTCTGGAGCCAGGACTGCACAAAGGGCTTCCAGCCCAGGTCTGTGTAGTCGTTGTAGACCATCCCACAGCGGGACACAGTAGCCGGGGAAGCGGCCACCAGGTCCTCCACCTCAAAGAGCAGCGACACCTAGAGGCAACATAGTAAATTCAGACACATCACCAAGCAGCTGCAGGGGGAACCTTGAGCAATGTTCTTCATGGCTGAAACTAAGACCCATTTATCCCAGGAGAGGATGGCAGCGCACTGCAGGCTACACACAAACACACACAATGGTGAAATTAAATATGCCAAATTCACTGAACCGTATATTTTTGGACTGTGGGGGAAACAGGAATACCCAAAGGAAAGCCACAAAATATAGAGAATATATGCAAACTCCACACACACACAGAAGGGGCAGGATTCAAACCCCAACCTCGGTGGTGGGGGGATGGGGGGTGGGGGGGAGCAGCGCTGCCCATTTAACCGCTGTAACACCCCCAGTCAGCTGTGGAGAAAGTCTAACAGCTAAGCTGAGTGGGTTGTTCTGGATAAACTTGGTTGCTAAGCAGATCAACAAACAATAAAAACAACACAGCGGCTATGGTGCTCTGTGGACAGACTGGGGCAGATGGACACAGACGCCACACAGACTCTCTTGCTCTGGCCTTTGTTACCACAGCACCGTTCGGGGGTGGAGCTCAGTGGAGCGTGTAGTTGTACCTGCTCTGGCATGGAGATCCTCTCCCCGTTTATGAGTGTCAGCACCTTGTTGTCATCCATGGCAGAGTTCATGCTCTCGATCCACAGGGTGTCCACTGGCCCGTCTAAGATGATCCACTTTCCATCCATCTTCTCATCTGTGCGGGGCAGTGTTATTGATGCAAACGCACTTAGATAGGCATAGACTTTACTTTGGATTTATAAACAGACTGTAGTTGACAGCTTAGGTATGATGTTATGCTGTATTTAGCCAAAAGCCGACACAGGCAATTTACAGTGTACAGTCAGACTGCCTACACTCACCATCCGGTTTACACCGTACAGTCAGACTACCTACACTCACCATCCGGTTTATACCACAGAGCCTAACTACATCCACTTACTGACTGATTTACACCATACAAAATGAATATCAAACTGATAGTGTTTTGAGAATAAACATGATTCAAATAAACTCACAAATGCATAGATAAACAACACAAAAAGGATGGATAAGGTAATCAGAACTGTCTGACAGTCACAGATTCACATGAACACACTGATACCCATCCACACACAGTAAAGCAGTTGCATGGTGATAGTGTAAGACAGCCTTATAGCCAGCCAGTCATTCATACAGTGACAGGGTCACTAGAGGCCAATAAAAATGTGCAGAATTAAACTACTATGTGAGTTTCTTAGTGAGTAGCCTCCCTGGATGTGGGTTCAGTTGCCACACCTGGTTCTGTGATTGTGAAGTTTGAATGCTCTCCTGGGGTTCCTCTGGGCCTTCTAACTTCCTTCACTGCCCAGAATTAGTTAGTTAGGTGAACTAGGGTGCTTAAATGTGCATCTTGATGTCTGTGCCTGTGATGGACTGGTATCCAGTCCAGGATGTTCTCTGCCTGCTCTCTTTGTTTCCTGGGGAAGGTTCCTGGTTTGCCTTGGCCCTGTACTATATTTATGAAAGATGGATAAATTCTAAGTGACTGATCATTTTTTTATGCAGAGCCCAACAATATGCAAGTACAGAGTTTTATTTGTGAGTAAGCAGCCCCAGGTAACAATGCTGTGCGTGGTGAGGGGCCAGCGTGACCAGCGTAGAGTGCAGACTGACGAGCAGAAAGACGCCGGGTGACTCGGGAGTGAGGCTCGAGGCTGTGAGTCACACAGACGTCACACGGGCGTCAAACAGCAGCAGTCCCACAGCCCTCCACAGCGTAGGAAACTGGAAAGTGGTTGGGGGAATGTGGCTCAGCATTAAGGATCACAGTCCTGAGGACTGGCCCTTAAGGCTTAATTGAGAAATCCGGAGTTTCAAGATGCGACTGACAGTCTTCTGTATAAAGAGGACCTGTGGGATGCGGTTTACAGGGGAGTGGAGGTGATGGTTGCAGCAGGACATGGCATTAGTTTCATATGATGTGTTTGCCGCCCTCCCTCTCTGTCTATCTCTATCTAATTTGTACTTCCCTCTGCCCTAATAGCGGCTCTCCCCTTCCCCCTTCCCCCTGCACATACCTGCACAGGCCGCCCTCATCAGAGAAGAGAGCACACCATCCGTCCACTCGTTGGTGGAGAGGTCGTACTCCCCATACATCTCACCCAGACTCACAGCCTTGGGGTTCAAGGGGAATTCCTACAAGTAAGGCCAAAGGTCAAAGGTAAACTAGATTCAGGTGGTGGGGTTTACAAGCTAAAAAGAGAACAAAGTGTATAAATAATGAAACAAGGCAACAGGAACAAAGAGAAAAAAGGGCAGAAGGGTAAGGGTTGCAAAACATTTCTGGTTGTTGAAAGTGTGAAAATGTGAGAAAGAGGGTAAAGGATTAAACGTGCAGCAGAAGGTAACGAGGGGAAGGTGGAGGTGTTATTGGCGGAGGAGGAGAGAGACAGATCCCAGAAATAGCAGCATTAAGAGCGAGGCGTTGAGTCACAAGGGAGAGGAAGAAAGAGTGGAGGAGAGGTGGGCCGTGAATAGATGCGGAGAGGGGGCTGAGTCACAGGCGACAGGGGAGAAGAAGACGAGTCTAAAACCCCAGAGAAACACACGGCGAGAAGGTGTGACGAGAGGTTTGGGATGAAATGGGCACCAAGAGGAGGGGACAAGAAGAGGAAGGGATGGAGAGAAGGATTAAAGGACAGGATGAAGGGGTAGATCAAATATGTAAGGGTAGACAGGGGGTAACAACAGGCTAGAAAAATCTACCCAAAAAACCAACTATTTTTAGCCACAGCCGGGAGATACATGAACTGATGCAGCACCAGAGGACAGACAAAGATCTGGCTTCAAGGGGATGCACGGCTACGAAGGCCGTCACGGCCGACAGCGGTGCAAAAGAGCCGTTTCATTAGGCCCCCATTGCGGACGGTTAGAGCAGGCAGCCTTTACAGACAGCAGCAGCCTTACCGACGTTTAGCGGTAAACAAACCCAGTTTCTCCTTCTCTTCTTGTCTTTTCATCCCTGCTCAGTTTGAGGATGTTAGTGCATTTCTCAAAAGCAAAATACTAGTAAAAAAACAAAAAAAAACAAATAGAATAAAATTTGAAGAGCAGAGAAGAGTAAAGGGTATGTGAAGTGATGTAGTACGGCTAATGAGTAAAGAGGATGAGTGTGAGGGTCTGCTATGGCTCTGAGCGCCACCTTTGCTTGGGTGACTGATCCCCTTCTACATCAGCAGGCCTTTTCAACACATTATTCCTCCTCTCCCAGCTCCAAGATGTGCTGCACTGACCCCCGAATGTGTCAGCAGGCCGCTAAGCACGCAGGCTTTTGGTGCTGAAGAGGGGAAGCTTACTGCTGTGTCTTTAATGTGTCCTTAATGCTTGCAATGTACTTATGATATTTGCTTTGCTTGGACAAAAGCATCTGCTAAATAAATAAATGTAAATGCAAGATGCTCAAATGGGTCAGGAAATAGTCAGCGGTACAAAAGGGTACATTTGTACACTAGTGATGTACCAGTGAATTAAGTTGCAAAAAAAACAGAATTTAAAAGTATCTTCTAAGTTAAGGTAGTGGCGTGCTACAGGGTGGTGACTGTCAGACCGGCTGTAACAGACAGACAGGCAGAGAGGCCAGCTGGAAAACTGACCCGAACGAGGTTGAAGCCAGGCTCGCCCTTGCGGTGCATGGAGTTCAGGACACTCTGCAGAGTCCTCCAGGTGACCGTCTTGCCGCTGCCTGGGGTGCCCACAATCATGGAGGCGTGGCGGGAGTTTTTGGTCTCGTACAACTGGATGACCTTGGTCACAGTGAAAGGTGTGACCTGCAGGCCGCTCTGCTGCAGTTCCAGTTCTGTAGCCTCTCGGAGCTAAGGAGAAAAATGTGCTGAGTTGAGTATGTAGCACTGTGCTAGCACAGCAATGCTATTGCCTTATCACATCAATCATCCACACGTTAGCACTTCCTGATCACGTCACTAAGCCACAGGCTAGTATTGCCTGATCACATCATTTAGCCACAGGCTAGTAGTGCCTGATTACACATGCTAGCATTGCCTTATCACATCACTTAGTCACAGGCTAGTATTGCCTGATCACATGTGCTAGCATTACCTTATCACATCACTTAGCCACAGGCTAGTATTACCTGATTACACATGCTAGCATTGTCTTATCACATCACTTAGCCACAGGCTATTATTTCCTGACCATACATGGTTGGATTATCTGATCGAGTCACTAAGCAACAGGTTAGCATTGCCTTATCGTATCACTTAGCCACATGCTAGTATTGCTTGGTCAGACTAGCATTGCCTGATCATGTCACTTAATCCATGCGCCATCACTGACTGATCCCAGCACTTAGCTGTATATTAGTTGTTATGTAAGTTGTCTGTTATTAACATTGATCTCAGTTAATTAACTGCTCTCTACAGTTCAGCTGTATCTGATCTCAGCAATTAGAAGTGTTGTCTGTTAACAGTAACACTTTAGTTAAAAGGACTTCACAGGCTGATCTCCCAAACACCTTCACAAGTAATGTGACATGCTGTTGTAAGTGCTGCATTAACGCGAATGCTTTTGTAATGGACAGTCATTAAATCCGGAGCACTATTTAGAGTATTATTTTACACCACAGGGCCCAGTATGAACATCTTCGTCACACTTCCAGAAGAAATGCATCACATTTTGACAATTACTCCATAAACATTCACAAATGTGACAGCTTTCAAAGGGAGGTTTTGCATTGCTAGGCATTTTTCTCTGGGATTTAAAAATCTTTTTATTGTGGATTAATGCCCATAATCATTTATTCTGAGCCTTGAAGAAAAGAAGTTTAATGTTGTCACATGCATCCATCTTCTAAAAGCTTATGCAGTACAGGGTCACAGCAGGGTCTGCAGCCTATACGACAGCATGAGGCAGCAGCATGCATTGAACAGGGTGCCAATCCGTACAGCAGGCAATGCAGAGACTCTAGGTATGCTACCTGCCTATAAGAATGAAGAGGAAACCCAGGCAAAGGGGGGTGGACTGAGTAGGTGCAGGGCGTTGACCCTAAACCCCGAGGCATGAGGCTGGAGTGCCACCCACTGAGCCAGCTGACTGTTGTGGGTTAATGCCCATTCTGATCATTCATTCTGAGCCATGAAGAAAATAAGTTCAGGGCTGTCAAATTACATATAAGGAATATTAATCATTTTAGTGACAAAAATAAAAGCAAGGTCAGGCATTCCTTAACTTTAAAGTTTTAAGTTGGTGTTTTCAAAGTTTCATGGTGGCTTTCTTCCAGTGTTAACGCCCATAGCAGCATATGCTGTACTAAATGGTTCCAGTGAAAATAGTTCATTAAAATCAGTGAAAACCACAGCTAAGATTTTCAGGCTTCTCCTTATCCAACACAGAGTTCTAGGGGCGAGTTGTTTATTTTTAGTTCGAAGCATGTGATTGACCTTGTATGGGTAGGAAAATCAAAGACTATTTGTAATGATACAGTTTGCAATTTGACTTGTCTTTGTTTCAAAGCTTGGCACAGAAGCTGCAGGTTAACTGTGCCAAGAACTAGCTAGCAGCTACCAGCGGCTAGGTGTGCACTTTCAAAAACGTGATGATGCTTTGCTTCAAAGGAGCCTTTATCTCTGGCAAAGATCAGGTCATTCAAAATGCATGAGGTTAATTTTAGAGCTGATATAGCTTCCTGTTCAAAATAAATATGTGATGTAAGTCAGCTTACAACCTGCTGTTGGCATGTTCTCCTTTAATGAGTGAAGAGGTGCGGGGAAGAGGGTTTGAGTGACACCAAGGATAGTCCAGGAAATGTGGCTCAATGGACACACACCTTGCTATAGTCATTGGTAGGGGTCTCCGTGGCAGGGAACAGGTCCTGGATGATGCTGTCGAAGAGCGGCAGGTCAACGGAGGTCAGCTTGGCGACGTTTAGGTCCCTCATGGACATGAGGAGGATCTGACCGGGGCAGGGAACACATGCTGAACACTGTAGCTGCAAAGGGCCCCGCTTTGATACCAGATACTGGCGAGTGAGGTTAAGGCTAATAGGGGACGGTGTGTGTGGGTTTGGGAGTGACGTGCATATTGACTAGAGGGTTGGCTGGATGAAAACAAGCTGCGTGTCACCCCTGCTTAGTGTTTTTTTCTGCAGTAATACAAGTAACAGACTTTGCACACTAACACATCTGGCAAAACACATTTGGATAACATCTTCCTAGAGCTTCTGTCATGAGTGAAACACTTTATAATAGTGATAATGATAGCTTGTGATAACGATGACCTCTGCTGTCTCGCTCCCCTGTGTGTTAGCCAGAGCTGCTGTGGGCGCTGTGTGCCCTGCAACCCAGCCCACCTCTTCGTCGGTGATTCCGGGGCACGCTCGGCGCTTCTTCCCTGCGTATCGAAGCAGAGAGGTGAGGGCGCGCAGCCCAAAGTCATAGTGGTCCTGTTTCGACAGCTGCTGTACAGCCAGTGAGTACAATGTGAAGACTTTCTTGGCCAGAACCTGTAAATACACACAAACACACATGGGGATGCACACGCATCTACACAAGTGGACACTAGGGGTTCTACTTTGTAGTTGACTGACAGATTTATTAGTTGATGTTTTTGGTCGTGGTAGTCTAGTCGCTGGCAATATGGTTTTAGAAAGTGTCACAAGATTTACAATAAAAAATTTGTAAAGCATCTTTGATTGATTAGATTTCTTCCCCTAATCTTTGTTTGGCTTTGGGGAATTATAATATTACAAGTTAGTGGCAATTAAAAACATTCACACAGGTGATCTCAGGCTTAGGCTTCACATGCATGGTGTCCACAGAGGAGCAGTGGTGTCTGAAGATGAGCTGAAAGCAGGCAATAAGTACCACAAAAGTATGTCTGATATGCATAGCCCCCCCCCCCCCCCCCCCACACACACACACACACACACACACACAAACACACACTATCACAAATGCACAAACATCCTATACATATGGTGAACAAATATATACATATGAACACAAAAGTAATTACATGTTTGAATGCACGCACACGGTCAGGAAATGAAACATGCATATGAAGAGAGCCAGACAGTCAATAATCACAGAAGAACAATAAGAGAGACGCAGAGAGGCCCAATGTGCACTCCTGCTCTGAGAGCAACCTGGGGCCTATAGCCGGTCAGGTCATTACGAGTGGGCGTGCTGTGTTTAATGAGAGGACGATGAGGTCGGCACTGGTCATAGGCAGACCCCTGGGGGCCTGTTCCAGAGGCAGATGCAGACGGGTCTGCCCCCCATGACTGGCGCTCCCCCGACAGCACGTGTTTTACTGGATCGGCCCCATTTAGCAGCGCGCCGCCGGGCCGCTGGTTCAGCAGCTCACAATGAGAAATGGATGGGCTCAGTGCGCACTGGGGCCGCTATATCTTTGACATGAGCCATTCCAGGTTTCTGTTTGTACTAACAGCTGTGAGTAATTAAGCGGGGGAACTTACCCTTGGAACAAACAATCAATCTTGTATTGACACTTAAACTGCTTGTGACCCAGAAAAATCTCTATTAGTGTTTCTAGGCCACACAGTGGAGTGCAGAGCTCTGATATTCAATATTTAAGGCACAACTGAATATTTTTTTCCAGAGTGCCATTTTAATTTCATGCCAAAAAAAAACAAGAATAGTATTTTGATTTACACATAAAGTTGTGTAACTGCAGTTAGATCACCTGTCGTCTTGGAGTGTACTGTAAATGAAGCTATGTTACAGAACGTGTCATGTTTGAAGTTGAAGTGAGATTTGCATTCTCTGGAAGACATTTTCCATCGCATGTTTAAAGTCTTTTAATTAAGCCCTGTCTTGGAACGTTTACTCAAGGTCCCCTCCCCCGTTCCAGCTGCTTATGAAGGGAAAGCCAGACTAGCAGCAGGGGGGCCCCGCAGCCTGTGAACCAGCGGCATCCTATAAACACGCAGCTCTGTAATCACGCTGACCCTGTGACACAGGTAATGGCCGGCAGGAGAGTGAAAGCATGGCAGTGCCACTGAGATGCGTTGGTTTGGCTGCCTTTCACCCAGAGCTGTGGCATGTGGCAGTATAAGGGAGCGAACAGTGGAGCGCAGCAGCGAGGAATGGGGGCCGACAGCCAGCAAACACGCTCCTATTTCAGCTGTTTAAGCACCTCTTCCTCGCTCCCTGTGGTGCCGGAGAGACTGCCAGGCTTTTGCACTAACTCCTAAAGCCGTCCAGGAGGGGAGCCACTGCTGTATCTCCACCCCGCCAATCCAGTCCCTCACTCCCAGCTGCCTAACGGCAGCCAGAGCCGAATCTAAGAGGCACTTCCAGTGTTTTTCGATCCCATAAATCCAGGAGGCATTCCAGACGCTCCCCACACAATTCATGCCCCTCACTGAAGTTGAGCTCTGGAATAAAGGGCTCGCCAGATGGGCGCTGATCCAGGATCAGTGCTAGTGAGATGGACGGATGCAGTGTGGAAAGCACGCCTGAGCCTCTCGTATCCCCCCAGCTTCACAGGTCTTTTGGAGTCCCAGTGATCTGTTGGCCCTTCAGTGTTAACAGCAGATGGATAGATTAAGTTACCTCAGCACAGCCCTGAGAGAACACCCTCTGGGTTGCAGATATCATACCTTGCAGTTGTTGAATCCCTCCCCAAACAGAGTAATCTCAGCGATTATCGTGGAGTCCGGCACTACCATGGAGATGGGTCGGAACATCGACTTGAGGTTGTCAGGTAGCTCTGTGCGCCCAGCATAGCCTGGGTGGGAAACAGATGGCCCATGGGGTGAGTGTCTGCCCTAGGGGAGGATATACTCTTCCTGCAATCATACGCCACAGTTTTCTGTGCTGATATAAGCAGCATTTTATTTTGCTCCGTTACTGGCTAATGGTTGTCAGAGGTTCTTATATACCCTACCAGGTTATAGTGAGATTCTCTGTGTCATAGTGTGTTATGCTGATATTCAGTGTGAATCTTGGTCATGTTCTGCAGGAATTCTAAGTTATAGCTGCTCATAGTAATGTTATGTGGGTATTTAAGGTTATATCCAGTCATAGTGATGTTCTGCAGGTATTTAAGGTTATATCCAGTCATAGTGATGTAGTGATGTTCTGCGGGTATTTAAGGTTATAGCCAGTAATATTGATGTTCTGTAGATATTTAAGGTCATAGCTGTTCAAAGTGATGTTCTGTAGATATTTAAGGTCATAGCTGGTCATAGTGATGTTCTACAGGTACTTAAGGCCATAGCGCAATGGTGACATTCTGTAGGTGTTCCAGGATGAAGATACACCGTACCAGGGTTCATGGTGATGAAAATGCCACATGACCGCACCAGGGGAATCTGTCGGCCCTCAAAGATAAAGTTGGTGTCATAGGCAGAGAGAGCGGTCAGGATGGATAAGATCTGCTGAGCCACCACTGACAGCACCTCAATGTTGATGCGGTTGAACTCGTCAAAACAGCCCCATGCTCCAGTCTGTCAGTAGACAAGCAAACAGTTCAGGGTGTCTATGCTTCCATGGGTAGGTCACACTCAACATAACTTAAATGTGTGTTTTTGGCAACAGTTTCAGTGTATAACTATTGCACTTTGTGCATGAGTACCATAGTACCAATATATGTATGATGTAATATCTAACAATGTAATGTATTATCTATGTGTAAATGTAAGTAGATGTGCTACAGTGTTGTATATATATAGCATATTGTACAGTAATCATGCTTATATTGGCACGTATATGTGTACACAAAAGTATATGTGTATCTGTGTTGGGTGATGACATATATATTTAAACAGTACATTTCTCACAATAGTTGCATCACTGTATTATACATTGGCGTTTTGTATCTGGGTTCAGTAACTGTAGGACATGATTATGCATACAAAAGTTCCACTGACATCAACAGTACCTGTGCTAACCCAGAGTACATGCGACCCATGGATTTGAAGTCCAGGCCTTCGGAGCAGTTAACCACTATGACGTACATGCCCAGAGCCTTGCCCAGATCCTTCACAGTCTCCGTCTTCCCCGTGCCGGCGGGGCCCTTGAGGGAGCCCCCTCGGTGGAGGTACAAGGCTGTGGTCAGGGTCATGTAGCATCTGGAGGAAGATGGGGCTTACAGGTGGCTCCAGTAAAAGGTTGTTCAGTTCACATGCTGGCAGCAGTGTTGGTTTATCGTTGGTTATATATAATAATGACACCCTAGTGATGCAGGGTTTCATCCCAAAAATATATTTTTAGCACAGGAGTCGTCATTGCTGTCATAACCAAGCTGTCGACAGTGTGGGGGTGACGGGATGGTGTGGAGATGGCACAGATGGGTTTTTGACCAAGTTGGACTTGGGGGACCGATTTAAAACGTAGCTGCGTGTTCTGCCTGCCAGTGTGCTTTATTAACGTCTCATTCCTATTTCTGTCGTGCAGGGCTGAGCACTGCTTGTTAACGGATGAGATGCTAACGAGCGTGCCTGCAGGGGTCAGGGGTCGTGGGCGTTACCTGTCTGTCAAGGGCGTAATGACCAGCCGTCCAGTGTTGCCCAGGTATTCATAGCCGTAGAGGAACTGCGTGTTGGTCTGTTTGATGGTGCAGTTGTCCACTTCCTGCCCACACATAGGTTCAAGATGAAGAGCTCAGTCTCACAAATAATATGGTTCTGTGCTGCCTAATCATGTACATTTCCCATCCTGTCTATGTCATTATAACACTCCAGTCTTAGTGTCTGCCTCTCACTGTATGCCAGTACAGACTGCACCTCCACCTCATCTCAGTACTGACTGCCTGCCCCCACCTTCTCCCAGTACAGACTATACCCCTCACTCTCTCCCAGTACAGACTGTTCTCTCATCTTCTCTCAGTATAAATTGCCCCCTTTCCTTGGTCCAGTACAAATTGGCCCCACTTACTTTCTCCCAGTACAGATTGCCCCCTCTCACCTTCTCCCAATACAGACTGCCTACTCTCCCTTTCTCCCAGTACAGACTATCCTCTCTCACCTTCTCCCAGTATAGACCGCCCACTCTCACCTCCTCCCATTACAGACTGCCCCTCACCTTCTCTCAGTACAGACTGCCCGCTCTGCCACTATAGACTGCAGCCTCACCTTCTCCCAGCACAGACTTCCACCCCCTCACCTTCTCCCAGTACAGACTATCCTCTCTCACCTTCTCCCAGTATAGACTGCCCGC
>JAODJW010000002.1:18032742-18044620 GCA_026777045.1 Hyperopisus bebe | reverse complement strand
CACACACACAGGTTTGTAATTATATCTTTGTGGGGACTCTCCATTCATTTCTATGGGGAAAACTCTAATCCCAACATAACGAAACATAACAACCTTAACCCCTACCCAGCCCTAACCTTAACCATAAGTAACCAAACAAAATACAATTTTAATTATTTGATTGCAATCACAAGTATTTTGTTCCTCCCTTGTGGGGACCAAAAAAATGCCCCCCACAATATCAAAGTTAGGTTTTTGTCACATCATGGTACCCATAATGGAATATATACGTGCCCATACACACATAGCCGAACAAAACAGAAACCTCCCCCCAAAAATATTCTTTGGTTGCAGCCCTTCTGTAAATAATTACATTACATGACGTATTTACTTAGTAAATGCCCTTACTAAAGGGAACCATATGAGCAGTCAGTCCAGCTCCCAAGCCCACATGCATGGTTGGTTTCCTTAAATAGCTGACACTAAGGACCCCTAGACTGCCCCAAGGCTCTGCGCTCACATTGGCCGGCCACCTCACCTTTCTGCAAAGGAGGGTCTCAAAAACAACACTGGTGTGCATTTCCCAGATGAACTCTTTGCTGAATCAAAGGTAAAATGACTTTTTCCCAGAATGCTCTAAATGACTAAGCTCCTCATACACACAGAATAACCATAAAACCCTATTAGCTGATAATTGTTATAGAACGACACGCATGAATTAATATATTGTACTTTTGATTTAAATTAAATGCTGAAGTCAATGGTCTTGGTGGGTGTTTCAGGCAGGTCCGTCCAAGTACACAGGCAGTCAGTTCATCAGCACCCCTGAGCATGCTAACTGCCTAAGCGTGCCTGCGCCTGGCCAATTTCCCACTCAGAGTACAACGGAGCAAATGACTACTTAACCCTGGCTGGGGAGGCATGAGATGGCTGCTCGACCAAGTGAGCTTAAATTAGCGTAATCTGTCAGGTAGGCAAAGCCAGTTATGTGGACATCCAATTACAGGAAATGCACTTTGCTAACGGCACGACCGTAACAGTTTCTCCGGCATCATCAGGCTCATTTCACATAACGGTGTTGGATGTCCGTGCCCTTGCACACGGAAAAGGGTTTTTGATGACCTGGGTGGCAAGCGGGATGGGAGGTGACTCGTTCAGTCTATGATCACTTTATGGTGCGTTCGATTATTTCTCTCCAAGTCGGAACTTGGATGAAAACGTCACGAAAAACATCACTTCCCATCGGAAACACACCTCTTTTATGACGTTGATGTCGGACAAGATTTTGTTGTCCGAGTTGCCCCTGTGACGTAATTTCAACATGGCAGCTTACACACTCAACAGTAATTCTATTTTATAAACCTTTAAAAATGTATTAATAGTTATAAATGTAATTGCATGTGCTCGATTTGGAGAATACCATATCATGACCGTAAACAGTATCCTAGCATGAAATATCAGATTTTTACCAGACTTATTAGTGTCTGTGGTTTGCTTGTAGTTTGTTTGCCATTTGAAAAAAAGAATATCGCTATGAATGTACTAAAATATTTTATAAAGCTTTCAATGTGGTTTGACTAGTTCATGTTTCTTGTTTGTTTGTCTCTCGGAAAATAATCTCACTCCAAATCTGCTAAAATATAAAGCAACAACACACAGCAGCGTGTTCAAGGAGGCAGCCATGTTTGTTCCGAGATGTGGGTAGCTCGAACAGGAGATTGTCGGACATGATGTCACTCAACTTGGAATTTCCGAATTCTGAGAGAAAAACGAATGCACCATTAGTCAACAGTGCGTGGACCTGGCGAAAATGTCTCCTGAAGTGTCACACTTCTGTTACTGTTATCCATTTAAAATATAGGACACAGAATTAAACCATTAGTAGGGTTGCTCAGTCCGAACGACCAGGTGCATAATATTGAGCCCCTTGGCACCAGCCCTCCCACTCATGACCTTTGACCCCCTACTGTGCACTCTCACCTCAGTCTGTGGTGGCCCTTGTCTGTGCACAGGACGATGTCTAGGCAAATCTCATCCCATGTCTTTGCGATGCCTTCCAGGGACTGCAAAGCCAAAGTTAAACATTACCAGCAGGAAAGGCTCAGCGATGCAAAACTGACACTGTGAAAGTCAGAGCAGCCATCTCTAGTGCAGTATTGGAACCTATGGTAAATTCAGCTAATTTGAAGTGAGCCACAGATGGAGATCATGGATCCTGTATTCAGCAGACATCCTCCGGTAAGCAGAGAGTACTTTGCCTCAGTTAAGAACGAGAGAAAAATGAAGAAATCTTTCTCCTATTACATTTTTCATAGAGATTTCTCAATGAACTGGCTCTTTCAAACATTTGTTCTTGGTGCTATTCAGATCAGTGCTTGTGTATATAACCTGAGTGGATGCCATCAGCTGTGAGCTGTGCTTGGGAGGACTGCAATAAATGGCTAGGCAGGAGAATGCCTGCAAACGCCAGCCAAAGGCACACAAGCAGGCCCTGCAACAGACTTAGGAAAAGATCAATGAACAGGCCAGTGAACAGGCCCATGAACAGGTCCACAGATAGGCCTAGGAATAGGCCGGCGAACAGGACAAGGAACAGACCAGTGAACAGAGAATAGGCCCACAAACAGACCCAGGGACAGGCCAGGGAACAGGCCAAAGAACAGACCCACAAACAGGCCCAGGGACAGGCCAGGGAACAGGCCAAAGAACAGGCCCACGAACAGGCCCAGGAACAGGCCAGAGAATAGGTCCAGGGACAGGCCAAAGAACAGGCCCACGAACAGGCCCAGGAACAGGTCAGAGAATAGGCCCAGGAACAGACCAGTGAATAAGCCAAAGAACAGGCCCACAAACAGGACCAGGAACAGGCCCGAGAACAGGCCCAGGGACAGGCCAGGGAACAGGTCAAAGAACAGGCCCACAAACGGGCCCAGGAACAGGCTAGGGAACAGGCCAAAATCAGGCCCACGAACAGACCCAGGAACAGGCCCAGGGACAGGCCAGGGAACAGGCCAAAGAACAGGCCTGAGAACAGGCCCAGGGACAGATCAGTGACCAGGCCAAAGAACAGGCTCGCAAACAGTCCTGTGAACAGGCCCACCTTGGTGGTACACTGACTGCATCCCCCCATCCTGGGACTCGAGGCTCTGTATCCAAAACAAATTAAACACAGTATCGATCCTCTGTTCCCCCATCCCTCTGCTACTGCTGGAGCTGTGGCCTGGCCTGTCTCAGGGGGGCACACACCTCATCATGGGATGAGCCAGTGTACATGGTAAATAGTGTCGGAAAGATCTGTTGCATCCTGAAAAAGAAACTCAGGAGGTTGGCTGATTAGAACTGGGCATTTGGGTCAGGGGAGGGGCCTTTACCTGTTCGATTGACAGCTCTTTGCTGGCAGCCCCTGAAATCTCACTGATCTTCTCAGCGTGCTGCTCCAGGCCCAGGGCCACGATCTTCTCGAGGGTGAAATCGGAGGCTGTTTGGTCAAATGCAACTTGCACCTCATCCTTGATCTGATTCCAGTGCCTGAGCACACGTCAACAGAAAAGGAAGGTCACTGGGCTGGTCAGGGGTGACCATGAAAACTGAGAGAGGGCCAGAGACGTATGAATGGGGGGAGGCAGAGTACCAGTAGCACTGAGGGGGATAGAACATGGGGGTGTGATGATGGGTGGAGGATGGAAGATGGAGAAGTAGTGAGGGTTGTAGAGGACCAATGAGGGCTGGAGGGGAATAAAAGGCTGGGGGGCTGTGTAAGGTAGGAGGTGGAGCAGTAATATTTTTAATTTCTGAGTGTCTGGAATAATAATCTGGGAAAAGTATAGCATATACACTAACATTTCATCAGTGTGTCTTCATCCAAACAGCCTGGACGTAATCCCTATCTTAAACGAGTCCGCAGAAATGCAGCCAGCGCCAGAGCAGCTTCTAATAGTATTACATCACTGTTGTCATCCCCGGAGGAATGAACGGATTCGGACTGTCACAGATTCCTATCACAGCAGGCTGGTCAGCAGTGAGGATACGCGGCCCTAGACATCTCACTTCATAAGGAACGTTTACATGCCAAAAGGATGCACTCTCTGTAGGCATCCTTGTAGGCGTGCTAGTGACAGTCCTGATTGCATCAAAAAACCTGCAGCAGCCAGCGGGCAGCAGGGCTGTGCACATCAGGAGGATGCTTCTAGACTGAGGGAGGGGGGTTCTGAGGAAAAGTGTGTTGAGGAGTGCGGGGGGTAGGACCTGTCCCGCAAGGCTGGGTTCCTCAGGTCGCTGATAAGGGGAATGGTCCTTCTGAACAGGTCGATCTTGTTGCTGCAGGACGCCATGACTTCCCACTGCTTGTCCTGTGAGTGACACCATGAAAGGAAATGACCACATGATGTCCTCCTGGTAGGGTGGCTGAGGGTGGCGGGGGAGCTTGGCGGCGGCGGCGGTGGCGTGCCTTGAGATTGCGGCTCAACTTATGCAGCTTCTTGAACAAAGCCTGGGCGGAGCTCTCCATGCTCTCCATTTGCAGTGCAGCAAAATGCCCCACTTTCCACTGGTCCCAGTGGGCTTCCCACTGCTGGGTGATCTGCCACACCTGCTGTAGGTAGTCTAAGTCCTGAGATGGGGGGTGGGGGGGCAGGCAAGGAGAAAGACAAAAAAGCAAGGAGAGAAAGAGGTTTTTTCAGTCCATGCACTGAAAATGCGAAGTTTCTCACAGTAGGGAGGTAACAGGAACAGCTGGACCTGCAGTGCCAATATCGACATTAGTGCTGTAGGTTTACTTGTAAAGGAGCTCTCAGCCAGCATCTCAATGCACATATGACAAGCCTCACATCATCCAAAGCCACAGGAACCCCCGCAACCCCCCCCCCCCCTCGCCCCCCCAGCTGCTTCCCCAGGCATGGTGCTGCTGACCTTATCCAAGCTCTGGATGTCCTTGGAGGGGGGCTGCTCGATGCTGAAGGTGCTCAGGCCCTGTCGGATGGAGCTCTCCTCCTGCTTCAGGGCATGGAGCTGGGCGCACAAGTCGGACACGAGCTGCAGGGCCTCGCCGGGGTTCACAGTGCTGGAGATGGGGCCTGCATGGGCCAGGAGGACACAGTCATACACACACTGCGCACACACACAGGGATTCACATAAAACAGTCACACACACACAGATATGCTGAGTGTGCCTGCCCACATGACTCATGCTGTACTAATATGGATACTGTTATAAGATGCTCTCAATATGTCCCCAGTAAGAGATGTCAGGGCTGTGTGGCAAGGAAGAGGGGGAGGAGGAGGCGTGAGCTACGCTGCAGTGTATGTAATGAGCGGTGGGGCTGTAGCCCAAAAGGCGAGCTCCCAGCGTCGTCCCAGTCGCATGCTAGCTATCTGATCTCCGGCACAGGCTGCATTCTGTGCCGACACACTCTGATTGCCGCCAGCGACTGACCACAACTTTGAAGTGCAAAGAGCCGGGGGGGGTTGGGCCTAACTTAACGCCTGCCCCCCCACCCTGCCATCCTGTTTCTCTCGTGTGACAGCGAACTCACTGTTTCTCATGAACTGACCTGGGCTCATGGCGGGGGGCAGGGGGTATGGACCCAAGCGTGGCTCATGGACAGTTTGACAGTGACGGTAATAAACATGTGTTCTGTACCTCCAAGGTATGCTTCAGCTTATCATGCCCTTCATCAGACAAAAAAACATATTTATTATTCCAGCCGACCGCCTTCTGGCCTTTTCAAATCAGCGACTGCTCTGGCCTGAAACTCGATATTAAGACTGTACAATCATAAATCTTCAGACGTGTTTAGATGCGAGCGTACGAACCACAGGAAAAAAATTATAATAATTTGATTTCAGCGTCATGAAGACAGCCTGTACCCCGCTGTTCGCGGGAACAAAGTGACACTGAGAGAAAAATAGAGGGGAGAGAGAGAGAGGGAGTGAGGAGGGAGCGAGCGAGTAGAGCGAATGGTGGGAGGAGAGGAGAGAGAAGAAAGTAGGACAGGAGGTTTGTCCTCTTTGAAATGTTTTGGCGCAGCATGTCTTTGTTTCGTGTTGCGAGGTTAGGAAACGGGAGCGTTTTCAATCTCATTTCCGAAGCAAACTGAAAAAAACACCACCACCAGAGTAGCGCAATAGGTAAATATTTGTGGTCGTGCAAAGGGACGGGCGTGTTTCCTTCAGCTGTGTGTTACCAAGCTAAGGTGAGACAGCTCTGCACAACATTCTTCTACAGGCATCCCTGTGCTGGGGCGACAGCTGGTGCTGACAGTTTCATAAACACCATCAGAATAAACCATCCATGTTCCAACCTCTTATCCAGTACAATGAGCCTGGAGCTTGTCCCAGGCTGCACGGGGCAGGGGACGCCCGCAAGGGGATGCCAGTGCATGGCACAGCACTCATGTACTCCCACGCACACTATGGCCAATGCACAGATGCCAGTTTGCCTAACTGCATGGCTTTGTACTGGTGCAGGGAACCGGAGTACCCAGAAAACACCCACACAACACAGGGTGAAGCTGCGAACCCACAGGCATTCAAAGCCCCATTCCCGCGCCTGTGTAGTGACAGCGCCGCAGGCCGAGCCAGCACGCTTCTCTGCATCCCTACAATGTTAATCACTATAATACCAAAGCGCAGGCATAGATCTGGGAGCCCAGGCACAGGATCAGTGAGCTCTGGGGGACACGACACGGCTCCCTAGTCTCTAAGCACCGGCACAAGGTCGGTGGTGATGCGGCTCCATACAGCTCTGTGCCTCCTGCACCGCTGTGTACATGCATGTATGTCAGGATGGGCTGCAGCGTGCGCACAAACAGTAATTGCTGGTTTGTGTGTTTTTCTATGTGTCTGTCCACAAGCAAGCGGAAAGCAAGATCTGTATTCCCTGTCACCATGTGAATGTGCTGCATTATAGGGCACCTGTGGAATTAAAGTCCTGGGTGATGGCCTGCATCTTCTTCTTAAACTCCTCCGCTGAGAAGATAAGGCCACTTTTGAACCTTTCCTTATGTTCCTTCAGCATGAGGTCACTGTCAGTCAGGACCTGCTGGAACCAAACCCACTGTCCATTCAGGGCTTCGAGCACCTCTTGATCCTGTAAGAGGAAGCGGAAGCTGAACACTCCAGCGTCCTGCTTGCTGTGATCCTGACGCGTGACTTTGCATGCGCATGTGTTTGTGCGCCACTGTGACTCACTTCCTGGTCCACAGTGACTTCATACTTTTCCAGGATGGCAAACTGCTCATGGATGGGGAGGATCTGGCTCTCAGTCTTGGCCAGGTCTCCTTGCAGAATCTCCAGCAGTTTCAAGCTTTCCTCCAGCTCTGTCAGACTCTGAGGGGGCTGGCTCAGCCTGAAAGCAACACAGACAAGCAACAGACACTCTGAAACACACATGCACAGTGTATAACACACACACACACACACACACACACACACAGTATATAGCACACTGACAGTAATTATGTCACAGACATGCACAAACAGTCAACAAACTTACAGTCAGTAACACACACAGTGTATAACACACACACACACAATCAATATGTGATATACACACAGTGTATAACACACTGACAGTCAGCACATGACACACACGCACAGTATGTGACAGACATTCATAAAGTATAATATACTCATATTCAGTATGTGACATGCAGTGACATGCACACTCCCAGTACAGGCATTTGGGTCAGAGTACAGAGTGAGACCTACCTATGGGCGCTGTCCTGCAGGAAGGCGTGCAGCTGGCGCAGGCGTCCACAGGCCATCTGCCTGAGCAGCTGGGTGAACTTGGCCTGCCACTCGTTGCAGTGCTGCAGCAGCGAGAACTTGAGCAGGGAGCAGTCCATCAGCACAAACTGCACACTCAGCACCGTCTCCTCCTTCTGCACATTGTTCGCCACCTCCGTATACCTGTGCATCATCGACACCCCACACTCATCTCTTTTTATCTCACCTGACATGCATCTCATCCCCCCAACGGGATCCGAACTGTCTGCCTCTCATTGAATTGCAACTTCTAAGAAGCAGTTTTGGACCCACAACTACTGCACACAAGCCACACTGGCGAGGTGAATTATGGGTTTGACTCGAGTGTTAAATCCCATGGTGGCTAGTCACCTGGCAATGTCGGCATCAAAGGATGACACGGGGGGATTGAGGCGCTGATAGCGGCGGATGAAGTGGTCCTTGTTGATCTCCCAGATCTCTCGGTACTTATCCCAGGTCTTCAGGTAGGTGTGCAGATGTGCAGTGTTGGCAGCCAAACCTGCTGCAATGGAGGACTGAATCTTACAGATTTCCTCATCTTGTTCTGAGGTCACAGACGGGACAGAGAAGAGAACAAAACTTGTCACCTTTCTTCAGCACATCCTCAGGTGTCTGCAACCTACTCAATAAGAAAGATGGCAGATTGGATGTTTTCATAGGAACTGGTTGCCTGTATTTTTAGTGTTTGACTGACAAAACCTGCAGGAATACAGAAACCATGAGACGCGTTTGCCCACATGTGCTGAGTAGGATGACAATAACTGAACGGGTTGAGCAAAATGCAGGAAGGACAACAGGAGGAACAGGTGTGAGGAGATGTAGGACAACAGTGGCAAAATAGGAAGGTAGGAGAGATGTATGGAGGAGCACAGATAAACTAAGAGGGAGATATAGCTGGAGTAGAGACACAGAAAGACCGAAAAGATGTAGGAGGAGGAGCACAGGAATGGGTAGTCTGAAGAGGATGTAGGAGGAGCAGATGAATGGATAGACTGAAGAGAATGGAGGAGGAGCAGATGAATGGATAGACTGAAGAGGATGGAGGAGGAGCAGATGAATGGATAGAGTGACGAGGATGTAGAGGAGGAGAATGGGAATCAGCGAACGAGTATAAAACAGGAGCAAAGGAACAGATAGACCAATGATGGTATAGGCCTGCAGAACAGTTATAGAGAAACCAATGAAGGTGAAGGAGGAGCAGCGACATAGAGAGAGAGAGATGAGGGTGTAGAAGTGGAGCAGAGGAACAGACAGACCAATGAGGATGTGGATTGGCTCCTTTTGAGAGCGCTGGTGAGTTAGCAGGTCAGGCAGGCGCTTGAACACAGACACTGCGCTGATGAGCTGACTGCTGACGCTGGTCACTAAGTGGGCCAGCTTCTGCAGCGTGGGAGAGAACTCTACCTGCACGGCGACAACATGCACACACAAAACTATCCAGCAGGTCTGCAAGCACACGACACGTCACCTTACAGATCCTTTCAAATAAAAAGCAGTCTGAAATGTTTCTGCCTAATAAGTATTGAATATGCAATGCTTTTGACAGGAAAAAAGGCAGCGACCTTCGTCCAGCACGGCACTCGATTTCATAAACAAGAGAAAACTAGATGCACCGTGTCTCCCTAAAGTACACAAATGGCAAAGAATTTATATCAGTTTTATAATCTTCAAACCTCTGCTCACAATAAACACATCAATCAAATTAAGGGGAAAGAAGGAACATGTAAGTGGGACAAGAACAAACAGTTCCGTTCTGTTTTCTTTCCTTATTAGCTGCGGGTTTTTTGCAAACCCATATGGCAGCTTTATGCAGCTTCAATGGTGTTCACTAAAGCCAAGGCCTCGTGTGAATGCACAGGAATGCACGTGTCATGTGTCTGCTGCTCGGATGGCACCTGCGAGAGGGAGCCGGCCGACTCCTGCAGCAGCACCACTTGCACCTTGAACAGGGGGCTGGGCATCATCTTGCTGTCACCATTGATGGCCTTAGAGAGCTCCTGCAGGGACTTTTTGACATTGAAGCGTAGCGCGTTCTCCACCATGAGGTCCATCTTCTCTGTGTAGGAGACCCAGTGCTGCTGGACCTGGGGAGTGCGCACACGCTTGCAAACGTCACGCTTACATTCTTATAGGGTTGCCAGCTCTCATGCGTCTGGCACTCTGGTGTGACACTCATGCTTTCAGACTCTCGTACTTATGCAAGAACTCTTAAAGCAAATCTATATCATTCCATTATAAACCTACAATTAGCTACACCAAAAGCATTCGGGCAATTTGCAAACCCTACAGACTGTTTACAAGGTAATAAAATTGTTACATACATATAAATGCATTTGCAGACTAAAATTAAAAATCTCACTCCAGCCAGCTGACCAAAGTTGGCAACCCTGCTCTAAACCCTTTTCCATAATGTGGGCAGATCTCCTCCATATTGTTGCACCCAGTGACTAAAGGGCCTCCAGAAGCAGGACTTTGATGCCACCCAGCTGGCTCACATTAAGTGGACTTGGAGAGAGATAAAGAGCCAGCTAGGCGGAGCGAAAGAGAAAGGAGAGGCTGAGATCGGAACTGCCGCTTTTACTCCTTTTGATATCTGACCTTAGTTCCTCTCTCTTTTTTTTCACTGTCCCGTCTGCTTGGGAGTGTTATTTTTAAAGTGCTACAGTCTTGAGTTAATGTTCCACTTTTGTAATAAATGAGTTTTTATAACCCTGTGTCTTTAGCAGCTTCTGTTCTGATTTTATATCACCCTATAACTGGCCCCAAAATACACACACAGACACATTCATTTATCCGTCAATGTAGCGTCCAACTGCTCATGCAGTGCAGGGTTGCGGGCCAGGGGCCAACCCCAGGCAGCACAGGGCACAAGGCAGGGAAACGTTCTGGACAGGGTGTCAATGCCTCGAGAGCGTGTGCACACCATGGACATTTTAGAGATGCCAAATGTCCTACACCAGCTAATGTCTTTGGTCCGTGGGAAGAAACCTGAAGGACACTTGCATAACATGGGGAGAACATTCAAACTGCACTTAGAGAATGTGACACATACTAGGCATGGAGTCACTGCAACATCACATGCATACACATACAAGCAAAAAGATACAAACGGATACATACGAAATTCTCTCTCTCTCTCTCTCTCTCTCTCTCTCTCTCTCTCTCTCTCTCTCTCTCACACACACACACACACAACACACACACACTCCACAATCTTTATGGGGACCGTCCATTCATTTCTATGGGCATAACCTGAATCCTGACAACCTTAACCCCTACCCAACCCTAAAGGTAACCATAAGTATTCAAACAAAATGCAAGATTTTATATAAGTTTATGCTTATGGGATTAATTTACAGGTTTTATTACATTGCGTGGAAATCTGGTCCCCAAAATATAATAATTACAAAAAACACAGACAGACAGACAAACAGACAGACAGACAGGTTTGTATTTATGTCTTTGTGGGGACTTTCCATTAATTTCTAAAAAAAATGAATAACATTTTTTATCACATTTTGGGAACGTTTGGTCCCCACAGTGTGATATACAGGTAACCCACACACACTGACACACACAGACCTCAGGTCCATCATTGCAGAAGGTCTTATGCAAGCGGCCCAAGATGGACACGACGCTGTCGTGAGTGCTGCAGAGCCTCTGCAGCTGGGCCTGCTGGTGGCTGTGCTGCTGGGCTGAGAAATCCAGCTCCCCGTACACCGTCCTCCCATCCAAACACACCAGCAGCAGCTCCCGCATCCTCTGACAGGCGCGAGTCATGCTCCGGGTCGCCGCGCTATATTCCTCCATGATGAGCTGCACCTGGGGGAGGGTAGGAGAGGACGTGTGTGGGGGCCAAGGGTGTGTGGGGGTGGATGGGAAGAGTGCCAAACAAGGTGGGGGGGGTGGGGGTGGGGTAAACACAGTGAGATACAGAGAGAGGGTGTGGAGGGCCCTTTTTCAAATCCTTGCTGCGTGTTTATTCTCCTCTTGGTCTCGGGTAATCCGAGGCTGCATTTTTCACAGTGAGAGCGTCTTGTAAACAAGGCTGCTCCTTGAGAATGGGGCAGTCTGCACTCAGAGGAGACATGCGCCCGGCCTGACCGTATCTGTCCTGGACCTGCTGAGCTGCCAC
>JAODJW010000002.1:18001270-18022989 GCA_026777045.1 Hyperopisus bebe | reverse complement strand
TAAAATCTTATCTAGCTCTGATTTAAAGGAACCCAGGGTTTTAGCTTCCGCTACACTAGCAGGAAGACTATTCCATATAGGGGAAATAGAATTGATTTAAAAATGATGAAAATTCCTGATTTCAGCAGGAGGCACACAACAACATAGCACAGAAAGTACATTTTATAAAAGTATAAAACAAGGATATTCCTGAAGCTCTCGAGGGACTTTGGGCCACTTTATAATCAGCCACTTTCCCACGCATCAACTTTTTCGTCATGCCTTATAAATAGGATTCAATCAACCTTTTTTGAGGAGGCGGAGGAGGTAAAAAAAAAGCCATACCCCAGTCTGACAGACATAACAAATGGAGTTAAACGTCTGAGATGAGGCGGAAAGAGATGGGGCGGTCGAGCGGGAGTACCGCGGCGCACGGCACGAGTGATCTGATGACGATAATATCAGTAATAACGATTATTACGTTTATTGCTATGGCTGTTATTTCAGCATTTTTGCTTTGAATTAGGCCGGAACACCAGAGAGCAACTGGGTGCCCTAAAGCGTCGCGTGATTAAAAAAAATGATATTAAAGCAGACGTTGGATTCTCCGGCATAAAAAAAAAAAACGAGCCAAAACAAATAAAGCGAGGGAGCCCAGGGGGGAGCAGGAGAGAGTGGCATTCGACTGCTGCTGCCGCCGCTCAGCAGCCTTTGATTAGAAATTATCGGCAAATCTCGTGGCGGAAACCAAATTATGAAAGGCTGTTCTGCTTGAACTCCTGGAGCCCTGAATGAAAAGACTCTGGGGTTTAATGCTACAGGATGGATGCCGAATGCCTTCCGATTTGAGGAGTCAAAGAAAAATACTCTCCCCTGTTAGCCATGCATCAAAATTTGCTACTTAAAATGATGTTATAAAAGGGACTTCCAATAAAGAAAGAACAGGAATCCAGGTCACTGGAGATCCAGTACACATTTGACACCCAGTTAGGCACTGCATTAGTTACAGAAGTACTTTTCATGTACATGGCACTTCAAATCAGCCAGACTTGTTTACATTCAACATAAAAACTAACTTTGCATGCTTCTCAGAGCTGACTCCAGTTATGGAGAGAAGTGGGGCACCCTGGAGATGAGCAGCTCCCCCAGCCAATAAGAGCGGGGTAATCTAGCCCTAATACATCGTGTTCCGTGTGTCACAGGGGGACTATGTACAAGAGATACTCAGCTGTCTCTGAAAACCCAGTAGACAATATGAAACACCAAATGTAAACACTAAAAACACATTCAGAGAATTTTCAGATCCAGAATAGTGGGGTGGTGAAAACCTCCATATAACTGCTAAATATTTTGACAGTAATGTCTGTGCAGTCTTTCTGAGAGCTTTGATGCAGAACACACAGTTCTTTTGCGGCAGCATCATTAGTGCCCACAGGCTTACCAGCTCACTCACAAGTGTTCCTGCTGTACATGTGAGTGTCTGCTGGACATAACAACAGCCCTGAAGTGCCAGGAAAGCAACAAACATGAAAAACAGAGAAAGCCGTCAACCGGTCACAGTGCCAGGAGGTCAGGCTGTAATGAACAGAGGTTAAATGCTCTCACTGACCACGGCAGCGAGAGAACACGGCATGGAGGAAGACAGGGAGGCCACAGGGGTGAGGGGGGCAGCAGAAAAAGAGAGGGGGCTTGGCCCTTTGTCTGCGGCGGGAGTGACCTTGCGGAAAAGAGCTGTGATCCTCTCGCTCGTGTTGTAGTGTGGCGAGTTCACCCAGATGATGCGGATCAGCTGGATCAAGGGAGTTAGTTTGGGGGGCACCTCACAAGGCTTTAGCTGGGAGAGCTCCTCACAGGGCCCGCCGAGCAGCGACAGGAAGGACAGGTTGGACTGGGCCTGCTGGGAACCATCCTGAGCACACACACACACAGAAGTAGCACTCAGTCAGATTCGCGCTCAGACAAAAGCACATGGAGAAGCTGCATCTGACACGCAGAGACATACTCACAAACAAGACACTCAAATCTGGATGCCTAGTTAGACACACACAGCAGGAAAGAGTTATTTATACAGAAATATATCGATATTTACCCAGAAGCATGCATAGAGTACAACAGCATTATGTCTATAAAAATGTTATTTTATACCCAGAAAAAGATACCTATGCCTTGAAACACAAACCAGCAAATACACAACTGGAATGGAAATAGAGAGACAGAGCACACAAATGTGGCAAAAGGATAACACACTGCAAAGAGGGACATAAACATGCTTATCTATGTCATTTTACAGGAGGCTGAGCACACGACGACATGAAATAGCTCAGGAACTGAACAAAACTGACAGTCGGTATTAATAAACACGAGTTTGGTCATGGCGTTAATAAACGCCAGACTTTCCATCGTGACGAGCACAGCAGCATGAAGGCGACACAGAGGCGCTTAAATGAACAGAGATTGCCAGCTCAGCAGCAGTGCCAGCTTTATGTCGTCGGGCGAGATAAGGAAGCACAAATGTCCGTCTCCCAGTATGTGCATCAACAGAGGAAAGCATCCTCTCCATCTTAATTATGCTGCGATCTGCCCAGATCCTACAATAAATGCACATGCTAAGCAGATCTGTATCCCAGTGAACGGGACAGGAGCTGCCAGCCACCTCGCTTCCTGGCCTGGATGACATCACCCTGGGCCTCCCTAGACACCTGACTGAAGGCCATCAGTCTGTATGGAACACCCATGCATGCTTTTTCATTAAAGATCGTAAAATGAAAATATTTATAAATCAAGTGATATTCCATGTTTTCCAGAAATCACCTGCCATCCAAAAAGGTGCATACCAGCCCTTACTATGAATCAGTTGCCCATGAATTATGATCTGCTATCCCACAGCAGTGGAATAGACTGATACGGTTCAGCACAAAGACGGAGGGTCTCCATCAGCCAGCGTTCCTCAGCCAACTACTGTATGAAGTGCCTTTGTTGTCCTGTCAAAGGCATGTGAGTTGCGCCTCTAATTAGCACTTAGCTCCCTGGCATGGCAGCAAAGCAATTTTAGGGTCAAATGTCATCTGGGTCCTGACAAGCAGCCTTCTAGCGAAAACAACTAACACCATAAAAGCATGTTTTTTTTTTCTTTCAAGTGGCAGGTAGTAAAATGGTCAGCTGCCAAGTAAAGGTTTCCCCTGCCCTGCCTGCTCCTACAGTCACTAATCCCCCCAGCAGCTCAGGCACCTCGATTTGTTTGGCGAGCTTGATAAAGGGAGGCACGTAGGAGGACTTGGAAAGCTGCAGCGTGGTCTGGACGTGGCGCACGCCGCTCTTCTGCAGCTGTTGACTGATGCCCGACAGGTCGGCGCAGCGGCTCTTCCAGAAGGCGATCTCCTCCAGGGGGCCTGAGCTGTCTCCCACCTCCACCATCTCCTGGGCACTCAGTGCCTCCTTTATCTGCCGTGTCCAGTGAATCATCACCACTGGGGGGGAGCATACGGGGGGGCGGGGGGGGAACCAATGAAACTAAAGTGATGGAAAAGAGGAACAGTAAGAAACATGTCCACACAGCACAGGTCTCCCCACAAGATGAAGACGTCCGGAAGCCCTGGGTACATAACAAACAATGAGCATGAGAGGATTCCTCGCCAGGGGGTGGGATCCACACGGCTCTCTTACTCTCCAGCCTCTGCACCAGCTCCCTGTCCTTTGCAGCGACCTCGGGGCTGAAGTGCAGGGCCTCAGTGGGGATGTACAGTGCTGTGTGCCCCTCCAGCTTGAACCTGGCATCTGCGGTGGAGCGAGACAGCATGTGAGCGCCTGGGGAAAGCCAGACCCCTGCGGGGCCCACCCTCCAAGTACCAAACCAGTACAGGCACCAGAGCGCCGTCCCCAGTACTACATTACCATCCTACTTCACTACTTCATGCCCAGATTGACAAGGACAAGGCTGCATCATTCCATTAGTGTTGTTATTATTGTGATCAGATTCCACATAATACGGTAATGGGTTACTAAACGCACTAAATCATTTAGGTCTGCGTCACCCAGAACATCAGCACAATCTGAATGGTATCCAAGTTTGATTTGTAGTCTTCACAAGCTGCCAAAACGCGGAGCTGGCCTGGATTTTGTCAGCTGTAGCTTCTATTTGTCGACGGCAGTATATTTGCTAACGCTTACTGCTTGTTTACGAGCCTGTCGGTCTGTGTCGCATTTAGCTGCCTCCCTGCACAAACACGCAGTCCCGGCGGCTTGCCCACAGTGGCTGCATTTCAGAGTCACTCCTCCCACCCCCACACATGGCCAGCTACAGCCGCTTGGACTGAAAGACCACAGGCTACAGGTTAAGTGAAATGCATGTGACTGGGTACCTGCCAATGATCTGGGTCTATGGGCAAAAGGTTGTGAGTTCAAACCTGATGCCATTTGGAAGAGGACACATCTTCTGCAACAACTTCAGTAATGCTGAGTATGATTTACCGGAAACAGGGAGGTTATGTGCATCCTCAGGTGTAAATGTGCATTAAAAGAAAAGTATTTTAGTAATGCAGTTAAGTACCATACTCAAGGGTAAAACTCCATAAGAATTAAAACCAGAACCAACTAATAAACATATTTAAACCCCGGGCCCTAGACCAGTAAGAGCTCCATGACTGATGATAAGCTCTAAACTCACAGTGTATGCAGTGCCTTTTAATTGTGTTATATTTAAATATAGCAAATTGCATACATAGCACTCCAGCAATAAACGAGCTCATGTGTTTAGCTCTTCAGGCATTCTGCCTTCATCTCCTCACATATATCACTAATCTGGCTGTGACCCTTTTGCAGATATATCACGACTTCACTAGAGGCAGATATAGCTGGCAGATTTGATGACAGAGGATTAAAATACAATCAATAATATTCACCAAAAATTGATGACGAAAGAAGTCTAATATAGAAGCAGGAAGTCAGCAGAGATCATGATGGAGTGAGGTGTGGAGAGATTATAGAAAAGCCAGGAGACAGTTTTATAAGGGGCGTCGCTCAGCAGAGGATGCTGGTGTACAGATACACAGAGGCACTGGCTGGCTGCTTCATAACAGTTATTTTGTTGGATCAAAGAAGTGAAATAAAGGGGAAAAGAAATCACAGTTATTGGGGGAAGGGAGCAGAATGCTCTGCATCAAAGCAGTCATATACACACATGGGGGTGGGTAAAGAGGCACCAGTAGGGGGCGCTGAGTTATGTGGCTGAGACCTGTGAGGTGCATGAGGAAGCGTTCCATGTGCATGGACAAGTTGTTCTTGATGCTCTGGGGCAAGGCGGTGCTGAGGGTGACCAGGGGGGTGTACACCCCACTCATGAGGCGCAGCAGGCTTTCCACATCGCCCCCGCGCACTGTGCCGAACTGCATGGCATTCTCGAAGGTTTCTGCGGCTATGGGCTCCCTGTCCAGCCGGATGAAGTAAGCTAGCTGCTCCACCATCTGAGGCATACAAATGGGGGAAGAGAGGAGGAGAGGGAGTGCAGGTAAGGGAGGGCTAAAGACCATGGGAAACAGCTGCAGGGGGCTAAGAAATGTACAATGGAAGTTTTCTCTGATAATATGGCAGGCAGATAGATTAGATAGATTAAATAGATTAGATAGATAGATAGATAGATAGATAGATAGATAGATAGATAGACAGACAGACAGACAGATATTCATGGATGTACATAGTGCTACACACTGGGGTGTCATCATCCTTTTTTAGATATTGTCCTGGCATGTGTTATGGAGGGGTGAGGGCGGGCACATTGAGGAGAGGCACTGTGGTGTCTGGTGGCAGCTGGCACAAGAGATCCCCAGTAATGCTTGTTGGCCAGCCATGGTGTAAGGAGCCAGTAGTTAAACGCAAGATCTCCCCATGGGGCGAATTCCTGTTGACTTGCTCCAGTCTTGAGGATGAATGGATGATGGTGAAATTTTTGAGACGGTATGAGGCTGTTTGAGACCATTAAAGGGCTCTGCAGGTGTGCTTCTGAGATAATCAATTAATAACGAATACTGTAAAGTTAATAAGGCTGGCACAGTGGCTCAGTGTGTAGTCCAGCTGCCTCACACGTCCAGGCCTGGGGGTTTGAAATCTCACACTGTGGGTAGGCAGACTGCATGTTCTCCCTGTGTCGCGCTGCATTCTGCTGGTTTTTCTCCCACAGTCCAAAGACATGCAGTTAGGCTAAATGGCGTCTCCCAATTGCTCTGTATATGTGAGTGGCCTGTGATGGATTGGCATCCCATCCATAGTGTACCCCTGCCTTGTGCACCGTGCTGCCTGATACAGGCTCTAGCACCCCCCCCCCCTTAAGTCCACATAACTAGGATCAGCAGTTGGAAGGTGGATGGATGTAACTGACAACAAGACTAATGATTATTTTGATATGGAGAAAACAGCATTTGACTTCTGATAAAAGAAAATGCTTATAACTTTAAGATGAAAACTTGTGTGGTGTAACTCTAGAGTAAGTTAAAAAAAAAAAAAAAGAGTAAGTAAAAAAAAAAAAAAAAAAAAAAAAAAACCCTGTACTTTCCAAACAGTGTTAGATCGATGGTATTCATAGCTGTGGTTTTATTGAGCTAGTATCGGGAAAAATTCATTTTAGAGTCTTAAAGCACTTATGTAAGTCGCTCTAGCTAAGGGCGTCTGCCAAATGCTGTAAATGTAAATGTAAGTAGTGTTGAAATTATTGAGTCTTTGAAGATATGGTTGGTAGGATCACTGTAGACTTTCAGTCACCATTGGGTTTAATGAGATCTCAGTGGACGAGCTAGGATCCAGGTGGTACCTGTGATGGGACCCTGAAGTCCAGCTGAAGCCCGGCAAAGGGGTCCAGGTACACAATGAGGATCTGGATGGAGGTGTTCATGATGAAGCTGTCCAGGACCTTGTTGTTGCTTTCAGTCCAGGAGGCATATGTCACACCACTTAGAGCCACCCGCCTCTTAAAGAGGTCTCGCTGGGGCAAGGCCGAACAGAAAGAGGGTGTCAGGTCACCATCACCATGATCACACCCCAGAAGCAGCAAACAGAGAGCCACGTCATTATCACAATTTATAAATGGGTGTGGCTTTCATTAGATCATATTTAACTCACTTGTGTCCTAGAAAACAAGAATAATACATCAGTGGAACATTCAGTGTCCTTAGTAATAATTAAGATCACAGACATGTTAATGCTGTAAGAAATCCTAAGAGGGTCATCAAAATTATAGGAGCATCTATTAAAACAACTCAGACATTGTTTTCCTTGGTCATTATTAAGTGATTCTGTTCAGAATTAACTTTTTTTAAATGTCACTCATAACTGGGCAGTGGCACTCAGTCATTAAGGTGAAGGTAAAGCAGATTGCAAACACACATTCTCACAATGTAAGACTAGCTATTGTTATTTGACCATTTTGAGTAAAAGCTCACAAATCAAGAAAAACTTTACCAGGCTGTCATCTCCCTTGCCATTCTGGCCAGACATCCACTGCGAGCTCATTTCTACATCTTCCTCTGCCACAGGAAGACGACAGCCTGTAACACCATCAACACCAGTAATCCCTTAACCCGAAAGAGATGACGAGGAATATATCTACTTTCTGTCCACCGGATATTGGCATTCCTTGACCTTTCATCATCTCCCCACTTTCCAAGAGCAACAGACAAATGAAAACTTGGAAAAAAAACACCTGAATTAGTGTGTTAATTTCCTGTTTTTACAACCCCAATTCCAAAAAAGTTGGGATGCTGTGTAAAATGTAAATAACAGAATGCAATGATTTACAGTTGTTAATGGAAGAGGTGGTGTAACACAGTGGTAAACATGTTGGGAACAGCAATTCAGCCATGAAGTGGTAGGCCATGTAAAATCACAGAGTGGGGATAACACATGCTGAGGCGCACAGTGTGCAGAAGTCGCTTATACTGTATAGCTACAGACCTCCAAGCTTCGTGTGGCCTTCAGATAACCTCAAGAACAGTGAGTACAAAACTTCATCGAATGGGTTTCCATGGCCGAGCAGCTACATCCAAGCCTACAATCACTAAGTGCAATGCAAAGCATCAGATGCAGTGGTGTAAAGCATGCCGCCACTGGACTCTAGAGCAGTGGAGATGTGTTCTCTGGAGTGACGAATCATGCTTCTCTGTCTGGCAATCCAATGGACAAGTCTAGGTTGAGCAGTTGCCAGGAGAACAGTTCTTGCCTGACTGCTTAATACAAAGTGTAAAGTTTTGTGGAGGGGGAATTAAGGTGTGGGGTTGTTTTCCAGAGGTTGGGCTTGGCCCCTTAGTTCCATTTTGGACAATTTCATGCTCCCAACTTTGTGGGAACAGTTTGGGGATGGCTCCTTCATCTTCCAACATGACTACACACCAGTGCACAAAGCATGGTCCATAAGGACATGCATGAGTGAGTCTGGTATGGAAGAACTTGACTGGCCTGCACAGAGCCCTGACTTCAACCCATTAGAACACCTTTGGGATGAATTAGAGCGGAGACTGCGAGCCAGACCTCCTCGTCCAACATCAGTGCATGATTTCACAAATGCTCTCCTGGAAGAATGGTCAAAAATTCCCATAAACACATTCCTAAACCTTGTGGACAGCCTTCCCAGAAGAGCTAAAGCTGTTATAGCTGCAAAAGGTGGCCCAACTCCATATTAAAGTCTATGTTTTAAGAATGGGATGTCATTAAAGTTCATGTATGTGTTAAGGCAGGTGTCCCAATACTTTTGGCAATATTGTGTATTTGTCATAAAATAATCAAATTTCTCAGTTTTATTATTTCATATGTTGCCTTTCTTCTGTTTTCAATTAAATATGGGTTCATATGATTGGCAAATCATTGCATTCTGTTTTTATTTACATTTTACACAGCGTCCCAACTTTTTCGGAAATAGGGTTGGGCAAGTTTGGAATAAGGACAAATGTATTATTATTGTATTAATGTATTATGCATTATTTACAACCATTCATGTCTGTCATTTAGAAACTAGCAGTCTGGTTCAATTTTAGGGCCAGCCATTGGTAAGCGTCCCTGTTAGTGCCAAAGGCTGAGGACTTCAGAGACACTTATCCAATCAGCAATTGATTGACCCCTGAAACAACAGGCAGCTCAAGGATGCATCCAATCAGTGATCCCAATTCAGAAATTAAGACCAGGGATGGAAGCAAGGCCAGAGTGCTGCAGATTTCCAGAGGACTCTTCTACTTATGTACCAGCGCTTTGAGGAAGGAGCAGGGGGATAAGTATGCCACACGTGCAGGGCAGCTATACACACTCATCACCTTCAGTCTGCCTCTGCTTCCCCTCTGCTGAGGGTCCGGTTTCGTCCACAGGAGCATCGCTGCACCTCGCCTTGGGGGAGGGACTTTTTGATGAGGCAGACTGCCTGGGCTGCACTGCTGGAGAGTGTGTGCCATGTGCTGTCTCAGCATCTGCCATTATGATGCTGCTCCCCTCTCACACCAGCTGAACAATAAGAGGAGAAGTTAGACACTGGGACTAAACATTTTCCAGGTTTAGCCAGAGGAGACTTCTGACCCGCACACCGCTGACATATATAAGGCACAACCAACCCACAAATGAGGCCCCAGCTCCCTGTCCCCTTCAGTGCCTGAAAACCAATGTTTTGTTTTGCAATGGATGCAAGCTACCTGCTATACCAGTTTTAAGACATAGATAGTCACCATGAGCAAATGGATCATGTCTACACAACGTGAGACTAACTAATGCCACATCATACTTAAGTGGAGGTTTTTTCAATCATGATCTAGGGGAACATAAACCATATTGACAAAGGTATTAGGACACCTGGCAATTACACCTATAGAAACCTTTATGACATACCATACTAAATCCATGTGGATTTAGTGAATCAATATGGAATTGTTCCCTCCTTTGTAGCCATAACAGCTGCCACTCTTCTGGATGGGCATTCCATAAGATTTTGGAATGTGTCTGTGGGAATTTTTGCACATTCATCTAGAAGAGCATTTGTGAGGACAGGCACTGATCTTGGACGTGAAGGCATGGCTCACAATCTCCATTCTAGTACATTGCAAAGATGTTCCATGGGGTTGGGGTCAAGACTCTGTGCAGGCCAATCAGGTTCTTCCACACCAAACCTATCCAAGCATGTCTTTATGGACCATATTGATGTCCATGGATTTAGAATGGGATTTCATAAAAGTTCCTGTAGATGTAATGGTCAGGTGTCCCAGTACTTCTGTCCATATAATGTATATACACAGAAACTGTCAAAATTCAGTGGTTTCTCTTTATTCTTATTCTTTTCTAAATTGTAGAATGACGTTGAAGGCAACAAACCTATGAAATAACACATATGGAATTATGTAGTATGCAAAAAAGTGTAAATAAAGCAAAATGTCATATTTTAGATTCAATGTAGCCACCTTTTGCTCTGATGACAACATTGCATGCTCTTAGCTGTCTGTCAACCAGTTTGATGGGGTAGTCACCTGGAATGGTTTTCCAACAGTCCATATATGTTGAGCACTTTTTGACTGCTTTTCTCAAACTCTGCAGTCCAACTCATCCCAAACCATCTCAGCTGGGTTTAGGATGGGTGATTGTGGAGGCCAGGTAATCTGGTGCAGCACTTTTTCACTGTCCTTGTTGGTTAAATAGCCCTTACATAGCCTGGAAGTGTGTTTTGGGTCATTGTTCTGTTGAAAAACAAATGATGATCCCACTAATTGCAAACCAGATGTGATGGCATGTCACTGTAGAATGTTGTGATAGTGATGTTAGTTCGGTGGTGCCTTTAACTTTGAATAAATCGTCAACAGTGTCATCAGCAAAGCACCCCCACACCATCACACCTCCTCCTCCATGCTTCAGGGTGGGAACCACACATGAAAATACCATCCATTTCCCTTTTCTGTGTCTCACAAAGGACAAGACAGTTAAAAACAAAAATCTCAAATTTAGACTCATCACACTGAAGTACAGATTTATACTGGTATAATGTCCATTCCTTGTGTCTCTTGGCCTAAGCATTTTTTTTTTCTTATCAGCCTTTCTCAGTGGTGGTTTCTTTGCAGCATTCGACCATGGAGGTCTGCTCCATCTAGTCTCCTCTGAACAGTTGATGATGAGATCCTTGAACTCCGTGAAGCATTCATGTAGGCTCTAATCTGAGTTAATGTTAGTTAGCAATTTCTGAGACTCCAATGAACTTATCCCCTGCAGCAGAGGTAAGTCTTGGGTTGTGTGCACATTCAGGGGCTGCATCCTTCGAAGGATGTGGTCTACGAAGCAGTAGGTCCTCATGAGAGCCAGTTTCATCATAGTGTTTGATGGTTTTTGCAACTATACTTCAAAATACATTCAAAGTTCTTGCAGCTGGTTAATGTAAAATATAAAACAAAAAAAAAACTTTTAGTTTTTTAAATACTTTTTTTGTTTACCACATAATTCCATATGTGTTGTTTCATAGTTTTGATATCTTCAGTATTGTTCTACAATGTAGAAAAGAAACCTATGAATGAGTAGGTGTGTCAAACTTTTTACTACTACTGTGATACTCTCTCTCTCACACACACACACACACACACACACACACACAGTCGTGTAATCATAACTTGCTAATCATAAAATGCTAATGCTAACTATGACAACCTTAACTCCTACCCAGCCCTATCCATAACCATAAGTCACCAAACAAAATACAAGACATTTTGCATTTTAGTTTTCATTGCAGTCATTGATTTTTATAAAATAGAGTTTTCCCATATGGGGTCCCCCATATGAACTAGCAGGTATAAGGTATAAAACAAACGGGTATTCATCACGTTGTGGGGACATTTGGTCCATACAAGGTGAGGTATACCTGGACACACACACACACACACACACACACACACACACACACACACACACAACACACACACACACACACAACACACACACAACACACACACAGGTAATTATACCTTTGTGGGGACTCTTCATTCATTTCTATGGGGAAAACTGTAATCCCAACATGATGACTATAACCCCACCTTAACCATAAATAACCAAGCAAAATATGAGACTTTGAGCATTTTTACTTTCATTTTTGCAGATCTTTGTGTGGACCTAAAAATGGTTTCCACAACGTCAAAATAACAGGTTTTTATTACATTATGGGGAACATTTGGTCCCAACAATGCAATATAAACATAATCCACACACACACACACACATACAAACACACACACCATGTGCACATTTCCAAGTAGTTTTATAGACAGGAGTATTCATTCATTTAACAACAAGCCTTTTCCCTAAAGTAAAAAATTACTCACACAGTATTTGACACAAAGACAACCCAGGAAAATACAAGAAACTTTCTGGCAGTTTTAAATGCATCACCATAAAAATCAAATGGCAAAACTAGGCTTCGGTTGCTCGGCCCAGAGCGGAAATGAGCAGGGATCATGTGGTACGAAGGGCTACATGCTAGGAGGCCATGATTCCTGGGGTAGTTGGGGTTAAGGACCTTCTTCAAGAGCACCATTGTCAGGAATATATACTGGAGAGGCTATAAACTGATTGGCCCCAGGATTATCCTGCATTCGATTATCTCTCTCCAAGTCGGAACTCGGATAAAAACATCACAAAAAATGTCACTTCCTGTTGGAAACACACCTCCTTTCTGACATTGATGTCAGATAGAATTTTTTTGTCCGAGATTCCCTTGTAACGTCATTTCAACACGCAGCTTACACAGTCAACAGTAATACTAATATTTTAAAACATTTATTTTGTTAAATGTAATAATAGTCATAAATGAAATTGCACATGGTCAATTTCGAGAATACCATATCACGACTGTAAACAGTATCCTAGCATGCAATATCAGATTTTTACCAGACTTTAGTGTCTTTTATTTGTTTGTAGTTTGTTTGCCAAAAGAATATCGCTATGGATCTACTATTTTATAAAGCTTTTAATGTGGTTTGAGTATTTTGAGTTTCTTGTTTGGTTGTCTCTCGGAAAAAGAATCTCACTCCAAATTTACTAAAATATAAAGCAACAACACACAACAGCATGTTCATGGAAGCAGCCATGTTCCGAGATGTGTAGCTTGAACGGAAGATTGGTCGGATGTGATGCTACACACCTCAGAATTTCCGACTTTTGGACACAGGATTACTCTCTCCATGTAACACAGCAATTCCAAATATACCATTAGCTAATGATAAGATTTGCCACTCTATATTTCATGAGACTCACGGCCTCTCTTATAACCCCCACCTAAAAAAAATCTTAGAATCGCCCCTGCCGACAGTCATATCATTATTCTGTCAGCCATGGGATTTGACCCACCAGCCTTCTGGACATGGGCACAGAATCTCTGAGTTACACATAATTTATGTATATATAAAGTATTTACACTCACTGAGCACTTTATTACAAACACTATACTAATACTGGGTAGGGCCATCCTTTGCTCTCGAAATAGTCCAAATTCATCGCAACGTGTCTGAAACATTCTTTTGAGTTTTTGATCCATGCTCACATGACTGTGTCATGCAATATGTGGAGACTGGTCAGCTACACAACCACACAGCGAATCTTCCTTTCTACCACATTTCAAAGGCGATCTACTAGACCCAGATCCAGCGACTAGGAAGGTACCCGAGGAACAGTTTGAGAGCTCTGTATGAAACCAGTTTGAGACTTCTGTGTTGTGACATGGAGAACTGTCATGCTGGAAGTAGCCATTAGAAGAAGGGCAAGCTGGGACCATGAAGGTCAGCAACTAAAAAGAAACGTGTTCTCCCACCAAAATTCAGAAACCTGGTTTAGAGGTGCTGGGTTCTCTCAACAGGGAAGTTTAGTAGTTCCTGGCAATTTCCATGCATCACTTTCCAATCGCGCAACAAAAACTTTGACCTTAATGCTAAATAAGCATGGGAGATAAACTTAACAGGAAATTTCATAAGCAAGGAAACTACACCAGCATCCCAAAACAATGGAGGACGAGCACACTGTTGGGGGATTTCCAAAGATATGGGATAAATCGCATCTAGCAACATGATTAGAATTCAATAATTAAATCTGGCAATAACATCGATCTTACATTTTCCGCAGGATAAATGGTAAATGGACTGCCTTTATACAGCGCTTTTTTCTACTCTTACGAGTACCAAAGCGCTTTTACAATTTTATGCCTCACATTCACCCTCACACGGCGGAGGCTGCCATGCAAAGCACCAACCTGCACAATTGGAGCAATTTGGGGTTCAGTGTCTTGCTCAAGGACACTTTGATGGGAACAGAAGGAACCAGGCCTCAAACCTCCAGTTGCCAAACAATAGCACTACAGTACCTCCTGCGCCACCATCTTCCTTTTCATCGGGATAAAAATGATGTATTATTGTATTCAATAATGCATTTAATGCAACTGAAACACAAAAATAATTCCAACTGCTCCATTGCTTCTATTTCTTTCCCTGGACAAGTTGGATCTCGTGCTTGTGGTCAACCTATGAGCAAAGTATATCGCTATAAGCCCCACCTCAGTAGTTCCTGGTCAAACAAAAAGTACTTACCCTGCTGTAGACACTAATAGCACTTTTCCACTGTCACAAAGAACCTAGTTATGCCTAAGCTGTACCACAAACGGGGGGAGTTTTCCTTTGTAAATTATGCGAGCTGTACCTGTTCTGACATGACACTGCTTATAAGCAGGGCTGAAAGCATGACCAAGCCACCTGATTGGTCAAAAAAGGACCGAGATAGCAGTATTCTGCGCATGGATTATTTGAAGGTAAATAAAATATTCTATATATTATTCATTATTAGTAGTAGAGCACATTATGTTGTATAACTGGGAATTCAAAAAAGTAGTATACTAACAGCAGAACAGACTGAATTCGTAATACACAAGCGAATCCTAATTCCAATAACGTCTGATGCTTGCATAACACGGCAATTCCTATAGATGTACTAGTTAGCGGAAATTAGCACACTGCATCTCTTCAGTTTTACATTATGGTCCCTCTCCAAACCCAGCAATGCCTTACAGAGCAGACCCTTCTGCAGTAGAAAACCAAAGCGAGCTGGACCTGCTCTGTAATTAGTATCTCTTCACAGTATGACTTGGTTCCTTTATGCCAGTGGAAAATGCCATAAAAAACAGGTTCAGGAACTACTTCTGAAGAACTACAGTCAGGCCATGTTCCATAAGGGAAGTTGCTGGGTCCTGGAAAAAAGTTCCAGGTTCTGAAAAAAGTTCCTGCAGTGGGAAAGGGCTTAACCAGACTGTGACCTTGAAGTGATGGTCTTTTGGTATCAACAGACATAAAGTGTGCAAAGAAAATATTTCACACCTTTCCACCAGCAGCAGCAGCCTGGAATGTTGAGACAAGGAAGTTTGGGTCCATGGATTCATACTCTTGATGCCAAATTCTGACCTTATCATCCGAGTGCCTCAGCAAGCAAGAAGATTCATCAGTTTTTCAACTTTTTAACTGTCTAGCTTTGGTGAGCCTATGCCCGCTGCAGCCTCAGCTTTCTGTTTTAGCTCACAGGAGCTGTTGTGGACCATCCCACTGAAGGTTTTATGTGTTGTGCATTCCGAGATGTTTTTCTGCTCACCACAGTTATCCAGAGTGGTTATCTGAGATACCTCTGCCTTTCTGTCAGCTCAAACCAGTCTGGCCATTCGCCTATAACTTCTCTCCACAGAACTACTGCTCACTGGATGATTTTTTTTTTTTGCACCATTCTGAGTAAACTCCAGAGACTGTTGTGTATGAAAATCCCAGGAGATCAGCAGTTAAACAAATACTCATAATAACCCGTCTGGCACCAACAATCATGCTATGGTCAAATCACTAATTGTCCCCCCATTCTGGCATTTTAACATTAACTGAAACTCTTGACCTGAATCTGTATCATTTATGCATTGCGCTACCACCACATGATTGGCTGATTAGATAATTGCACGAATAAGCAGATGTACAGGTTTTCTTAATAAAGTGCTCAATGACTGTATATAAAGTAAGTAATGAAACTTTATAGATGACCATTTTCAAATAGCATGTTATACTATACGTTACTGTTTGCAAGTTATACAGATCCTTACACGATTATATATAAAATACTTCATGTAACTAACGACATATGTAACTCGTCTCCTAGTAACTTACATGTTATTATATATTGTATATATTCTGACAGGGTTTACATAGTATATGTATATACGGTATTGTGACTAGATTTCCGGTTAGTATTACAGACAGCATTTTCATTCATTAACAGCTACTCAGAAAAAACAAAATGAGACAATCACCACCAACCTTTTTGTTCGAAATCAAAGGTTATTCATTCAGTATTTCAGTCAGAGTCAACCCGAGAAAATACCGGAATAAAAGACCGGGGCTTTTAGACGCCCGAACGGGGTCCTCGCGCTTGTTGCTGGTTTTAAAAACGTCACCATAGAAACCAGATGGCGAAACTAGGCATTGGCTGCTCGGTGCTAATCGGGAATGATCGGTGATCACGTGGTACGGACTTCCTCTGCCGAACAAGTTTCTAAAAACTTGGCAGTATGAGGGCTGCTTTGTACAATTTTATGCATATGTGAAATTTTTAAATGACGTTAATGCAAATTGTGTATTTGTGTAACAGGACCAATTTACTATAGTGCGAATGTATAGAATTTGATGTCATGTTTAAAAGGAATAGACCGGACGTGGGATAAAGCTGGGTCTCATGGCTATTTTACTACCTAATAAAGTCGATATATATATTTTGTTTTAATTAATAATATCCACATTGGTTAAGTTTAAAATGTTTTAAAACTCACTGGTTCTACTGATTTCTGGAATATATCCAGAAAAATAGAAATGTAAAATGTATTATTGTAATTTTCCTGGCATGAAAAATAATCATTAAAAAAATTCCCCTACTGATATGGTCAGTCTAAGATTTGGGCCTCCACAGAAAATAACTGCAAGCTTGGATTACCCCTACATATCAAATTAACTGATTTGATAGGTTAAAGATAAACATATATATGCATGTATTGCATGTAGTCAAACTTGAATTATAGATTATCATTTTATTTTATATTGAGGCATTCCATGTCATCTCCAGTAGTAAATAAATCTACTTGTTGGAGCCCATATATGTTACAGGTGTGAAGTGAGAGGTTAAATATGAAACCCTCCCAATGGAATCGCCAGCAGTGAAAACATCATGCCTTCAGCCACTGTCCATTCCAACATAATGCCTTCCCATCATCCGCATGGGGCTGATGTGTATGAAAATTCCTGTCCTGTTTATGCTAATAGTGCCTTGAGCTTTAGCCATAGGCTTCCTTTTAACCAATACACAAACAAAACCCTTTAACAGACCATATGAAGGAGAAACTTGAACTGTGGGAAGGCAGTTACATCATGGCTACCGTGGTACTCCACATCTGAGCAAAATTTCTGTATGACGACACAATGCAGAATTGCTGCTCTTCCTGGCTGTATGATTGCCTGATGACTCCATGCTTCTGTACAGATATGTATAGCTTAGTCCCCTTTTCTCCAAGAGACAAGCTTTCTTTCATTGCTAAATGTGTCTGCCCTTCAGGACCAATAACGACATCTAAAAAAAAAAAAAAAACAGCATGTGCAAAGGACTGCAGCTTCATCAGAAAGAAGAAAACCCTGAAACCTTTTTAATAAAACATGTCTATACAGGGACACTTTTTCTTTTTTAAGATTAATGGCGCAGACCGATTCTTTTTTCAGTTGTACATTTTATTTCTTAATAATTCATTGGCAGAGGGTGAGGGGGGAGATTTCCTCCTGTTATACCACCCTCAAGCATGCAATAACTCTGTGAGGAATTTACAGCCAGAAGCCAGGGGGGTCTTGGAGGGCCGGGGGCCCAATTCCTAACACTTCAAGGCATTGATTTCAAGTTTTTGATTTAAATCACATAATTAATGTCTGACATGCAGAGGAAGCAGAAATCTCTCCCTCCCTGAGGGCCAGCATCATTCACACAAGCAATCTGTTTACATCATGACAGGGACTAGGTGTATTGTCCGACTTGCAGGTAATATGCGCTGCCTACACGAGAACCATAATTATAAAGTGATGAAAGACGATCAGGTGTCATCGGGATCTGTTTCTGAGGGTTTTTTTTTCCACATCCCCATGACAACGGAACGCTCACATGCGATCACTATGCACTGCACGTCACGCAGCCAGCCTACTTGCACGATTCCAAAATGACTGATGATTTAGCAGAGAAATCGTGCCCAAATCCAAATTTCAATGATCTGCAACAGAAAATACAAAGGTGCTAGGAGATGTTTCAGAGAACAAAGCTCTCCTATTTCTGACCGTCTTGACTGCTAAAGGGTTCCACCTTCTTTATTATGTTTATTATCGTCAATAATAATAATAATGATAATAATAATAATAATGATGATAATAATAATAATAACAATAATAATAATAATAGTTTGACAAAACAATATCCAACACTTTCATTACCTGCACAAAATCCACAAGATGATCTTCGGTGGTGTTCAATGGAGCAATTATTAAATTGTTATATTAATTTAAAAAACTACTAATTTTGTTAGCCTAGCCATGTCAGTAAAAATATATGAAGTAAACAGGTTTAGCATGACTCAATCAGTGACAAGCAAATGGGTGGAAGACATCTATCACTGCGGCTTATGAGACCTCAATCTCTTTATACACTGGACACTGGAGTGTCGGACATTTTGTGATTACCTGTATTGATTTGTTCCCCAAACAAATGTGCTGTTTGCCACACTGAGTTACGTCCAGAGTCCAGATGACAAATGGTGGTTCCAGGATAAAAACAAGATTAATTTTAGCATCGCATTTTCAGCACTAGTTACAAAAAAATGTAAGGGATCAAATGTTAAATGGACACAAGCCTCCAGAATAACAGATTTGGACAGTCTTCAGAGTTTGTCTATTTAAATGTTACTTTATAGAGTTGTTTCCCCTTACATTGATCAGTCATAACATTAAAACCACTGACAGGTGAAGTAAATAACATTGATTATCTTGTTACAATGGCACCTGTCAAGGGTTCTATTATATATTAGGCAAGTGAACAGTGAGCTCTTGAAGTTGATGTGTTGAAGGCAGGAAAAATGGGCAAGTGTTAGGAACTGAGTGACTTTGACAAGGGCTAAATTGTGATGGCTAGATGGCTGGGTCAGAGTATCTCCAAAATGGCAGGTCTTGTGGGGTGTTCTGGGTATGCAGTGGTCAGTACCAAAAATGATCTAAGGAAGATCAAGAAGTGAACCGGCAACGGGGTCATGAGTGCCCAAAGCTCACTGATGTGTGTGGGGATCGAAGGCTAGCCCATCTGGTCCATTTCCACAGGAGAGTCACTGTACCGCAGATTGCTAAAAATGTTAATGTTGGTTATGATAGAAAGGTGTCAGAACACACAGTGCATCACACCTTGGCAAAAGGGTATCGCCCCCAGTAAGCCATTATCGTTCAGTGAAGAATATGTGATAAGTCCTGCTACTGTATCTATATTTTGAAAATCTTGGTTTATAAAATAAGAATACTATGATAAGGGACAGTGCATTTGATATGAAGGTGACTTATAGCCTCATGAATGTGGCTTTTCTCAAAGTGGACTCATACCTGCCGGGGTATGCAGCTGTATACCAGTCAGAGTGCCGATGCTGACCCCTGTCCACTGCAGAAAGTGTGTATGTGAGCATCAGAATTGGACCATGGAGCAATGGAAGAAGGTGGCCTGGTCTGATGAGTCATGTTTTCTGTTACATCATGTGGACAGATGGGTGCATGTGTGTTGTTTACCTGGGGAAGAGATGGCACCAGGATGCACTATGAGAAGAAGGATAGCTGGCAGAGACAGTGTGATACTCTGAGCAATGCTGCTGAGAAATATCAGGTCCTGATATTATGTGGATGTTACTTTGACAAGTACCACCTACTTAAACATTGCTGCAAACTAAGTACACCCCTTCATGGCAACAGTATTCCCTGATGGCAGTGGCCTCTTTCAGCAGGATAATGCACCCTGTCACGCTGCAAAAATTATTCAGGAATGATTTGAGAAATGTGGAAAAGAGTTCAAGGTGTTCACTTGGCCTCCAAATTCCATAGATTTCAATCTGATCAAGCATCTGTAGGATGTGCTGGACAAACAAGTCCGATTCATGGAGGCCCCATCTCACAACTTACAGGACTTACAGGATCTGCTGCTGACATCTTGGTGCCAGACACAACAGAGCACCTTCAGAGGTCGTGTGGAGTCCATGCCTCAATGGGTGAGAGCAGTTTTAGCAGTATGAGGGGGACATACACAACATTAGACAGATGGTTTACATTACAGCTGATTGGCGTATATTTATATGGACTATATGGACAAAAGTATTAGGGCACCTGACCATCACACTAAGGAACTTTTATGACATCCTATTCTAAATCCATAGGCAACAATATGGAGTTGACCCCCCTATTCAGCTAAAGTAGCTGCCACTCTTCTGTGAAGGGTTTCCAGAAGATTTTGGAGTGTGTCTGTTGGAATTTTGCCCATTCATTCAGCAGAGCATTTGTGAGGTCAGGCACTGATGTTGGACACGAAGGACCGCTTTATGACTTGCAATCTCCATTTTAGTTCATCCCAAAGATGTTCGATGGGGTTGAGGTCAGGGCTCTGTGGGTGCCAGTCAAGTTGTTCCACATCAAACTCACCCAACCAGGTCTCTATGGACCGTGCTTTATGAACTGGACCAGTCATGCTGTAACAGAAAATGGCCTTCCCCAAACTGTTCCCACAAAGTTAGAAGCATAGAATTGTCCGAAATGTCTTGGTATGCTGAAGTCGTAATGGTTCTCTTCACTGGAACTAAGGGGACTAGCCCAAATCCTGAAAAAGAATTATCCATTCTTAACCATTATCCCTCCTCCATCAAGCTATACCATTGGCACAGTGCAGTCAGGCAGGTAGTGTTCTTCTGGCATCTGCCAAACCCAGACTCATTCAACAGACTGCTTGACAGAGAAGTGTGATTCGTCACTCCACAGAACACATTTCCACTGCTCCTGACTCCAATGGCGGCATGCTTTACACCACTCCATCTGACGCTTGGCATTGCGTTTGGTGATGTGAGGCTTGCATGCAGCTGCTTGGCCATGGAAGCCCATTCCATTAAGCTACCAGAACAGTTTTTTGTGCTGGGGTTAATGCCAGCGGAAGTTTGGAACTCTGCAGTTATTGAATCAACAAAGTATTGGTGACTTTTGCACAATATGTGCCTCAGCACTCGGAGACACTGCCCTGAATCTTATACGGTCTGCCACTTAGTGGCTGACTTTGTGTTGTTCTTATATGCTTCCACTTTGTAATAATACCACTTAGTTGAATGTTGATTATCTAACAGGGAAAAAATTCATGAACTGACTTATTGCAAAAGTGGAATCCTGTGATAGTACCATGCTTGAATTCACTGAGCTCTGCAAAATGACCTATTCTTTCACAAATGTTTGTAAACCTGACTGCATGGCTATGTGCTTGATTTTATATGCCAATGGGAATGGGTCTGAATGAAACACCTGAATTCAATGAGTAAGAGGTGCGTCCCAATACTTTTGTCCATATAGCGTGTGTATGTGTATATACACTCACCTAAAGGATTATTAGGAACACCATACTAATACGGTGTTTGACCCCCTTTCGCCTTCAGAACT
>JAODJW010000002.1:17989036-18001170 GCA_026777045.1 Hyperopisus bebe | reverse complement strand
TAGCTACTGCCTTAACTCCTTTCTTGTCTTTTCCCTGTAACATCAAAAAGAACCTGTCTCAAATAAAAAAAGCTTCTTCCATCCCATAATCTTCTAGTTCTTTTCTCCATCTAGAATGAATATTACATCCATACATAGCCTTTTGTTGACCTCAGAACAGTACACATGGGATATTCCAACACCATTTTATTCAGAATTCCAGTGTTCCAAATATCAGTACAATTAAATTCTAGTCTATTTGTAGTTTGGGCAGGATAAAGATGTATAGAGGAAAAAAGCAGTTTTTGCAGGTTTGCTTCATAAAATTAAAATATCAGTCAGACTCCAAGTAACTCACTAGACAAGAGCTGCCCCCCCCCATCTAAGCTGTTATTAGTTTATTTCACAGTAATCAGCTGCAGGATTGTCTTCTCCGTCGCTGGCTGTGGCCTGATGCCTGGGCGGCATTCACCAACGGCTCTCAAGAAACAGCTAAGGACACAGAACAATGGCTCGTGATTGGCCATAGCGTGGAGCAGGAATGCCGTGCTGATTGCTGACAGTCCCCTTGCTTCTCGTCGAGATTAAGGAGGGAAAGAGGCGACTGCAGACAGGCTAGAATGTCGGCAGGCGATGCGGGTCATTAATACACAATAATACAGGGAATAATACACATTCCCATCAATAACCTACCAGTAGAGAGCACAGGGTCCCAGGCCGTGACTATTTATCAGGGCAGGGAAGGTCCTTCAGTAACGATGTGCTTGGCTTATTCATAAAGCATCAGCACTGTCGTGAGAATGCCTGTCCAAGCCATACAAACGTCCCATTAATTCATATCAAACATGTGGCGTCAGCAGGGAGCCCCTTATCCTCTGTCCCCCTGGTGTCACGTGACACAATCATTTTGCATGAAACCTTTATCGACATCACTCAGTCTCCATTAGGGGCAGGACATGTGGGGGGGGGGGGGGTCCCCTGGATGTCTAGAGCTCGTCGTGTACGGCAGACCCCCCCACATGGTCGAGGGCCCCCATTAGCAGTAACGCCCCTGTGGTGTTATCCTTCACCATGACAACGAACGGATGGTCTGCATAGAACAACTTCGGCTTGGTCACATCCTCGTCCTGCACTTCTCCGTCCCCCGAACCTGCCTCGGGGCTCAGCTCCAGTGAGGCCCAGTGCAGGACGGCACCCAGGTGAGGCCGCCCCTGCCCCGGTGCCTGGCCCGCCGTCCCGGAGAAGTCGGCCTTCCGCTCATCCCAGGCCTCGGTCAGACCCAGCGCAGTCAGGTGTTTCTGGGCAGAAAAAGGGGACGGTGACTCAGACTGCGGCGCGGTCAAAGCAACCCAACACAGGCGTCGTCCTCCAGTGAAACCCTCCCAGTCTCGCAAAAAATAACCAAATTCTTACATTCACTAAATATCAGGTAAAGCGGATTTTTGCCAAGGTTTGGATAGCGAAAAATGGAATTTAGAAAACTAATGAGGACCATCAAGGCAGAATTTGTGTATTTTCATGCAAATTGTTTTCAGTGTGTCTGATATTCTCATTTTGTACACAAGGCAGTTTCCATTTTGTCTCAGAGCAGTAAAGCCATCAGAGTTAAAGGAACTCTGAATGGCTCTGCTTTGTTATTCCTGCCTAATTTAGCTACAGCATGACTGGCGCCCCCCGGCCACTAGGCGCCGCACATGTGGGCCTGGGGGGGCAGAGCGTGCTGCCTGCAGCAGGCGTCCATCAGCCACCCTGCACTGCCTCGCTGCTCTCGCTCTCACCGGGCCACAGACAGCAGCTCCTGCAAACTTTTCCGGACACTGAAAACACGGAAAAACAGTCAGGGTGGGGGGGTGGGGAAGAAGATTTTGTTTAAGGTTCTGCAGCAGGTGGTGGGTGCAGATGTGCAGATCAGAGACAGATTCAGCGAGGCGTCCGTGACGACTCATGTCCTCGGCCCGACCGCCACACCCCCCCCAGCAGCACCCCCGCCCTAATGTACTTCCTGTGTACCCATGCATCCTCCCTTCCACACTGTCTACCTCTTACACTCTGTTTCTGTCTCCCGGCTGCCCTCTGGCAGTCTGTGGCACCATCATCCCTCACTGTCTCCTTCCCTGACCCCCCACACTCTTGCAGTCCCCTTCAGCGTGTATCGGACTCCGTAGCGTGTCAGCACTGTCCAAATGAAGCTGGACGAGACGTCACAGTGTTTTGCGGCCTCATCACCTGCTTCGCCTTGATTATGACCTCAGCACATCCAACAGAACACCCCCACCCACCACCCCCCCCGTTCCTCTTTAATCTTCTCTCTCTCTGACGTTTGCTAGCTTAATCGCGACCCTTGTTGCCGTGGCGGCACTAACGTGACACCATGTATGGTGACGGTTCGGACTGTCAGTTGCAATTACGCTCATAAGTTAACGTTTGCTGCACTAGAGTGACCTCCCCCCCCTCCCCATTGCCACAGTTGATATAAATAGAGAGCGCCCCCCACCCCCTATAATGGAAAGCGCGTCTGGCTGGAGGAGTTCCAGGCCTTTTAATTTTTTATCATGAGCGGAGGTTAAAAATGGCGCTCTCCTGTCCCGCTGGGGCACAGCAGGGGCATGACCCCGGGGGGCTGCGTGCTGGGCCGCCTCCTGCTGACCGCCGCCCCTCGCCATTAGAACCCGGAACTAACCGATCAAAAAAGGGCCAGCAGCTTGTCATTTAAATGCAGATTTTAGTGTGTATCTCACAAATTGCTAAGCATACAATGGCATCCCCACAGCATTCGCATCACCAGCCAATTACGGTTCACATGCATATTCTGCAAAATTCACATTTGCAAAAAACATTATATGTGAGTTATTGGACATTACATGCATAGAGTGCCCATCCACCTTCCATGGCTACCTATGCAGTGCATGGTCACAGTACCTGTCCTAGGAAGCAGGGGTGGACGTGTCAGTCTGTCACAGGGTACACAAACAATCTCACACTGTCACTCACACACAATCACTCAATCACACGATCAGTGAAACAGTAACACTATCACGCACACAATAACCAACATACAATCACACACAATCATCCGCAATAACCAACACACAATCACATACAATCTCACACAACCACAAACACTCACACAATGTCACACAACGATCACAATCACCCACACAATCAATTTCAATCGACTTCACATAATTCCACTTACATAAATGCACACACAGTCTCGCACAATCACAAACACACACTCACACAACCTTTCAATTACTCACACTATTGCACACACAATCACACCATGGGCAATTTAGAGATGACAGGCCACCTAGCTGGAAGAGGCCGCCACAGCATGGGAGGACATGGCAAACACATGGATTGAGATTTGAACCCCAGCCTTGGAGATGTGGAGTAACAGGGCGCCCAGCATGGCACCCTGGGTAAGTACGCGTGACCCCACATTATTGCACCGGGAGCAGTTACAGTCTCTGCTTTAATCAAGACCAATACTGCCGTTTTTTTTTTTTTTTTTTTGCTGTTGCTCATTGTGCCATGTAACTTCATTACCATAGATATATTATCATTACCATAGATGAATTAGGAGAAAAACCTCATTTGCATCTCATCTGAATCCAGGCCTCCAACATATGATAACATTCTAACAGCCACAGAAATCTCAGGAAACTACCCGCCCCCCGCCACCCCTCTTACTGCCTCGCCAGCCCCCCCCATGGCACACACACACACACTAACATTCTAAAACTATCTATGAATTACACATGAAGGAAAGGACAGCGGCTCTCAATGACTTCTTTTAGGTTTGTCTAAGTGGGGGGAAATGGGACCCTGGACTCCTGTTGCATGTTTTATTTAACAGAACAATGGCAGAGGAAGAGTAAGTAATGGGCTCTTGTCACTGCCGTGTCACACTCATCCCTGTGACGCCCCCCCTAGGTTCACAGCGCTGCAGCCCGCGAGTCCGTAACGGAGGGCCACTCTAACAGCCGGCCGCTAATTAGCGAGCAGGCAGCAGGCGGGGAGCCTTGGCCATGGAGCACACACACATCCATTTCTATTTCGCTAATTTGAATTTATTTTTACATCGGCTCGTCTCCGCAGGGGCGGCCCGGAGCTTCCTGGGACTCCGGCAACGCGACTCGACTGGAAACAAGTAAAGAGCAGCCTTAATGTCACACTATTTAAGAAAAAAAAATGGGAAGACAACAGAAGGAGAAAGGACAGACTCCTGCGATGGTTAGAGGAGACAAAAGCCACCCCCCCACCCCCCAGCACACCATGAGTGAGAGGGGCATCGCGAGTGCCTGGTCGCGATCTGAGGCACCTGTGCCATTCAGACAACAGGGGGCTCCCTGGACGAGCCTGCTAATGGTGGGGCAGTAACCGGTCCCGTCGCGCGTCAGGCGGCAAGCCCAGAGCCAGCAGACGGTGGCGCTGTTCCAGGCTCGTTAAACACGCGCAGGAGCCATCCGTCTGGGCGCCCCGGCCGAGGGCCCTCAGCCAGGCTCGTTACGGCAGCGGGCCGGCCAGCTTCAGCCATGGCCTGTCCTCGGCACTGCTGGGGGGGCCTATATTTAGCCCGCCAGTTACTTCCACATTCGCCTGCCCCTAGCCCAGCCCTTGCCACCCCCCCCCACCTGCTCAATGTCACTCTCATTTAGGTCAGCAAACCCTGCAGCAAAATGCGGCGCATAGTCACGGAAATGCGCGTTCGGTGCCGAGCCAGAGGAGCTGTGGCTGCCGCTGTGTGACGCTAACGATGCGGCGCGGTCCAATCCGTCCACCGCATGCAAGCCGGTCACTCCCCCGCTCCCTGGGGCTGTACTGCCTTCCTGCACCCCCCCTTCTCCTCCATCCTGCTCAGCGGGACAGGCCGCGCCCAGCGGGACATGGGACGCTCCTTCCACGCGCCATCTGCACACATCAAGCTGTCGGGCCACCAGGGGGCCTCGCTGCGGCAGTGGCTCTGTCGCGGGTCGCCCTCTGTGGGTCACGCAGAGCTTGAAAGTGGGGAGCTGTGTGACCCCGCTCACGCTGCAACGGTACACAGGGTCTTTCCAGGTTACTTCACTCAACCAAATGTGCTCCTGACGAGTCCTTTTGAGCCACATCCCCCTGGGGAAATGCTTCCTGAAGCCCTCATCCAGACCAGTCATGTTACATTACCATTACGCGCCCCCCCCCCCCGTCTGTCCCGCTGCACCCTTCCCCCTTGATTACTCCTTTTCCTAACGTCTCTCTCCCCACTGTCTCAGACTAAACTGCCGTGCCGCCCGCAGAGCCCACCCAGGCGCTGCCTGGGCCCGGCTTCTGCTGGCCGAGCACGGAGTCCAGGGGGCCAGGCTGACCTAGCGCTGCTGAGCGGGTCCCAGTGGCCAGGACTGCCAAGTGGGATGCAAGAAAGCCAGCGGGACAGGGAGCGAGGGGGGTGGGGCGTGGCAAGGACCTAATCCAACAGCAACCGGACAAAGAAAAGAAAAGAAAACAGGAGGAGGAGTAGGTCAGGGAGGAAGAAAAAGGAGAGAAGAAACACAGGAGGCTGACGGGCCATGGGCAGCAGGCTGGGTACAGCCTCCAGGGCAGCATGGAGGAGAGACCTGCCACTTCCTCCTGGACAACCAGGAACCTAGCAGCGGTGGACTGCAGGCTAAGAGCAGAGCAGAGCGGCATCCCGGGGAACGAGGGGTCGGTGTCTCATGACAGGCTGGCAAAGATGCCAGATGGGTTGGTTCAGATCTCCAGAAGGCTCAGCTCACAGGCCCTTCGACTGCTTCTCCAGCACAACGAAAACAAACCCAGACCTCTGTCCCCCACTGACTCTCAGACACTCAGTGCAGGAAACGGAGCTACTCTTGTGGAAAATTAAGCCATTACCTCTATAAGAGCATGTGTGGCTTCCTTGGGATGGTACTATAATGTAGGTAAGGGGAGTGAGTGGATGCCCTGCATTGGACCGGTACCCTGCCCCCTGCCTCGCACCCAGTGCTCCTCAGGACCCTGCACTGGACTGAAGAAGGATGGATTGTATGTGATTTATAGGTGTGTAAATGAGCTTGTTGTAAGGTGTGCAGGCAAGCATGCTAACCTGCAGTGAGCTTAGATAAGCGGATCTGTGGTCTTCTAGAGTTCAGGTATTTAGGATTTTGTGTGGTCAGTGCCTAGTCAGAAGTGACAGTGCCTAGTCTAACTGATAGTGGTGTCTAGTTGGTTTAAGCAGTCAGGACTTGGCGTGCAGGCCTCACCTGCAGACTGAGCGCACTGGTCAGGTTCACCCTTGGTAAGGAGATGGCCATACTGTGCTTGCTCAGCCTCTCCAGCCACTCTGCCACCTGATCCTGGGTGAGAACCTTCTCCAGCCGGCTGAGGTTCTCCACATGGAAGGGCAGCAACAGCACCAGGCTGGCCCGGCCGCCTCGAAAGCCCAGCTCCAGAACCTGCACCATGTTGGTCATGTCCTCATAGTGACGGAACACACCTGGGGGAGGAGCCATAAGAATGATTATGAAAGGGGCAGCAGCTCTCAGCGTAGGAGGGTGTCGAGGCCTACCTGCCCGGTGCATCATTGGCACCTTGGTATATGTGGATCCCAGGAAACTGCGCAGGTCTTCCTCGTCACATTCAAAGTGCCAGTCCCAAAGACCTGCAGACAGAGACAGGACATTCACCACACAGACTCTCACACTAACCTACATTGAGTCAGACCCTGGCTCACTGTGCCACTGACCTACCTACCTGACAGTGTCCATCCACCTTCTCACTGTGTCACTGATCTATGGACCCAACACAGTCCATCCACCTTCTCAATGTCACTGACCTAGCGACCCAACAGAGTACATACTCTGGCTTGCTGTGGGACCTTGAACCAGAGATGTTCTCTGCGATATGGGTTGCTTTTCTCAAGAAAGCTTTAGAAAGAGTCTTATCTTTCATGGTCCCAAACTTCACTTATGCTTGGAGTTCTACACTACAAATTTAGTTCTTGATCAGCTACTCCTCTGTCAGCATTGTGATGTGTCACATTAGGAGTGGGTAGATAAGAAATGACCCCATCTTACAATCCAGCCAACCAGCAACTCACAGGAGTCTCACAGCGACTCCTAGCCGGCCGTCCTCACAAGGTAAGCCTGTACCTGCAATCATCTACTTACCAACTGCGTTTTTCCAAAGCACTACTAACCCACAGAAAATCAGTACTGCAGCAGGGGCAGTGCAAGTTAACATTTGAAAGGCACAAGCTCCACGGCACAATCAGGGAAATGGCACTAAGGAGAAACACAGTCCTTCTGCCGATTTGCATCAGCGACGGATGATTACTCAAGGTAATCAACCAATGAACCAATCAGTCTCCCCAGAAACCTTTCACTGGTTCGAAACTCCGTGTTTCTGAAAGCACTAAATAGCTGTGACCCATTAAAGGATTTCGACGCTTCTTGGTTCCCATTACTTCACCACTTTGATGAATCGCACGGCGAGCACTTACACATACCAGAGGATCTTGCATCTCAATCTTCAGTTCAATAACATGTATATTATTCTACTACTTATAATGTGGGATTAAAAGCTTAACCTCAGCGATACGTTAAGCATTATAACATAAAGAACCCAGTTAGAGCATTATATACTTAAAAAGGTTTGACATTCAGCCTCCATGAGAGACCTTTAACATTTGCACGTTCCCATTGGCATCTTCCAAAATCATCCGGGTCAGTTTTCACCTGAGACGTCACCAACTATGACCGCGGGTGTCCGGCCATCCCGTATGGAGGGAGAAGCCTCGCCCAACAGTTTTTATATGGAGTGGTTTCTGAGCAGGTGAAGCAAATTACGCTGTTGCAGGGCATGGAGACAAAGCCAAAATCTCCCCAGCAAAGTCTCAGCCTGCGCTTCATATTGTGATTAGAAAAAAGATTACTACTCTGAAATACACATGTGGTTTTCTCTCTGTCCTTTGTCACGTTATCGTTTGTGTTTCTGCTGGCTCCTGTTTCCGGATCCTTTGTTTGTCTGAATCCGAAACAAAGGGCCAATTAATTAGCGAGTGTGGACAGGCGCTCCCCCGGCGGCCCTCAGGCCCCCTCGACCCCCACCCCCCCCTCCCGCCAGTCACTCCTGCCTGCTTCTTCCCTGCCAACTCTGGCTGCTGAACAGCGCTTCAGGAGACGCTGAGGTGTTTTTAATTTGCCCGGCAATGGCGGACTGGAAGCCATGAAAGGCGACTGAACAAAACCAGGAAACTGGGGGCTTCTCCCCTGGGTATGGTGAGGAGCCAGGGGCCCCCAGGTGCGATACAGGCTCCACCCCGGGACACCTGGCAAGATGGTAAACTGGCAGCTCATACAGTATTATTATTATCAGCGTTGTTTATTTCTATTTAAAACAGAATTTCATTCATAATGCCATACATTCATGAATCTGGCGGCCATTCCCCCAAAACCATGGAAAAATATCCAATTTCACGGGCAGAAAATAGCCCGCAGTCAGCAGCGGGGGGCCTTGCCCAAATCTGCAGGCTCTCAGCCCTTTTCTGATTGGCTCTCTCAAATAAGCCTGTCCCTGGCCTGCCTTAGTGGGCAGTAACCTGCCGCGGAGCCCAGGAGACCACGGTCCTCTGGGATTCATGCCCTTCGGGGAGCTTCCCTGGTGTTCCTTACCCCCGTTACAGCCAAGAGGAGGACATGGTGATGGGGAAGACCTTCCTGTGCCCTGTGGCCAGGCCCCGGGCATCCAAGAATACATGTCACTTCAGGAAGCCATCTTGTCCAGAGTCCCCCCTAGACAAGTGCCAGCTGACTTAAGGAGGCGCCTACTGGCCCTTCTGCAGAACGCTGCCAGGTCACATGACCCCCCCTCACCTTTAAAGCGCAGGGCGTCTGTGAGGATTAAAGCTGCCTCTTTGGCCTGCAGCTCCCCGCTGAGCTGTGCCACCTCACTGCCACCCGCCACTGCCCTGGCCCAGGCATGCAGCGCCTCGTGGTCGGGCCGCCCCCCTGTCCAGCGCAGAGCCGTGTGCCCCAGCCGCGATCGTGTCTGTGCCTCCTTCAGGAAGCTGGCATCCAGGATTGCCGGTAGCCCGGTGAACACGGTCGAGCCACTGTGCAGCCTGAAGCTGGTCCCATTGGCTCCATACAGGGAGGACAGCGCCTCCTCCTGGCTCAAAGGGGGTGGTTTGCCGGTGCCTAGGACCTCAAAGATCTGTGCTGCGGTGTCCCCCCCCGCACCCCCGCCCAAGGCTGCCAGTGAGCTGGCAAGCAGAACCGGGGAGAAGAGGGGGTTCTGGGTGCCGCTGGTGCGCAGGGTCCGGTACAGGCGCAGTCCGAGGCTCCAGCTTGGCCCCTGCATGGTGACACGGACCGGCGGCCCGGTGCCAGGCTTTCCATGGTCTTCGGAGGTGACAGGCCTGGGCAGAGGAAGCAGCAGCCCCAGCAAACAAAGCAGGAGAAGGGACACAGCAGGCGACATGGTGGGGCAGCTGCAGGGAGGTACAGGGAGAGGAGGGAGGTTAAGGGGAGCTCGCTGACCCTTTCAAATGCATGAGCGGGGTGTTAAAAAGTAGCTGAGGATCAGATTGATTACGAACTAATACACAATCCCAAACCAGAATCCATGCTAACCTGGACCTGGTGTAATTCACTTAAACATTTACCCATTGACCAAATCAAGTGAATTACATTACTTCTGACGTGATGAGTTTATAGCATCATCCTCAGCAGCAACAAGATACCAGAATAGAGGTTTATTACACATTCAGCATTTATCTGCTTTATTTACGTCCAATGCCAGGCACAGACTCCATTAGTTATGATGGCAGGAGAGCAATCTACTGTTTGTTCAGGGAGACACGCGATGTGTAGGTCATAATTTATTGATTTCATGCCAAGGTTTTAGAGAAATATGGCATCAATTACAGTTTCACTGGATCGGTATTTTCCCCCAGGAGTATATTGTATATTTCAAGCGAAGCATCAGTGCAGATCGACTCTAGAGAGTACGGACGTGCCCACAGTACACGTTTATAGAAGACATTCGCTTCAGTTTCCTATTCATTATAAAATGATTTCATTAATATACAAATTAGGCTCGGATAAGTCCGATCAAACAATGCAATCAGCCTTCGGTGCAGAATGAAAACTTTTGCGGAAGTCTATCAAGCCGTAATCCCTTGCAAATCATTACCCAAAATTTCGGACTAGGATAGTTCTTAAAGTACTGACATTTTACGACGCAGGACCGAGTTCAACAGCCGTCCAACGGTTACCCGTCACTAGAATCCTTCGTCCATATATCTCCCTACGCCGGGGACCGGGGCTTGTGAGCTTTCGAGAGTCAGACGTGGCAGCGGAACACCCACCGTTTGCTCCACCTCTCAGTCCGATCCCCCACCCGGCGTGTGCACGCCGTTAGTCCGCAGATTACAGCGGTACCGGTGCGTATTTCGCGTTGCTGTAACACAGGGTACCGCTAGTCGGGATGTAATGGGATGCCATGTCCTTTTAATAATCGTTGTGTTATTGCACGATCGCTACGTACGGAACACAAAGTTTACAAAAGGAGGCTACTGCCAGAAAGCTGGGAAATCTTGCATTTCTTTCTCAGGCCTAAACTGTGGTGTATTTATCGGGTCTGTCGGACGGGGTCGCCAGTGTTCTGCAGTACGTCGCCCTCTGCCCCCCTAAAAACCCTCATTTTTTGCCATCATCAAGTACGTTCTTTTCTGTATTTGTCCGTGTGCTCCACTTTTTCCATCCCTATTTTTCCTGTCTCTTTTTTCCCCTGGCCTCTCTCCCTTAGTGCCTTCTGGTTTTTTTCTCTCCACGTAGAGCAGGAATCGATACGCACATTATATTCTGCGAATACGCACAATAGCGGGGAGGCTTAGCTTTCCTGAGCAACAAATGGATAATAAGACACCACTGACAAGACGGATCTGTAGATGTACAGATAGCAGGCCGAAGATGAAAGCAGAAGCTTGAGTAAGATGGTGAGAGAAGGAGAAGGACGAGGGGAGACATGTAGATAAAAGAGAGGGATGGAGAGATATGAAGGCTGATAACAGTGAACTTGATAACAACCCTCCCATCAGACAAAACATGACAGCCCATAGACCGGTCCAATTATTACTCTCACTCTGTAATCAATACCACACTATGAGAGTCAGCCATGGACATAGTCTCACACTGTCATACACATACATATTATGTATGGCTGAACGTCGGGGACTTTCCAGTGACTTCCATTTTACTGTAATTAATGGCAACTAACCCCGATCCACTAAAACATATAAAGAGCTGAACCACTAACAAAACAATATGCTTCTTTTCTGTAGGGGGCTCCCCACTGCGTCTTTGTCTCAGTCCCACAGTGATCATGCAGCGCATAGAGTCTATGTTCCCACATGCTGTAAGTAACCTCCAAACTAAGAGAAGGCTAAAACGCCTTAAAACCTTGTTAGGCCATCACCAGAAGAGCGCCGATGTGTCTTGGCATAGATCCCACAAATGCCTGGAACTCCACTGGAAGAAAAAAAAAGAAAAAAACTGGAATTGATGGAGAGGTGCCATGTTTTGTCAAGGATCGCGGAAAACGCTGCCTCAGGCTCCATTCCAGGCTTTTCCATAAGTGGGGCAGCTATGGCATATGGTTCACGTCGTTTTCACGCACATCGAATGGCTCGGGGATCAGCCATGTCTGGAGAGCGGGGACATTCCTGTCACACCAGGACTGTGGGATGAGGGAGATCACTCAGAATGCCTTTGTGTTTGTTGGCATGGACCTTGTCTTTTAAAGAGTTCAGTGGATCAGAACCCAGGAAGTGCAGCCCTCACTATGATGGGGCTGCCAGAACTTCTCAGCGTGGGGGATGAGCTCTGGAGTGTGGGCATTTCTGTGGTGTGTGGGCATTTCTTTGGTGTGTGCCACACATGTGCCATACATTTACAAGTCCTGCAGCCAGACCAGAAGTGTGGAGAGCTCATGAATTAGACTGACATGTAGATTGATAACAGAGTGGGGGAACATGTGCTTTCGTTCATGCTTCCTTCTTGCTGATGATGTCATTCCTGATGAAGACTTCCCTGCCAACGTCGGCGTAACTACGGTACCTGAACTCAAGCTGAGTTGTCACCGACGCTACTGCCAAACCTGCCCCCAAATATCAC
>JAODJW010000002.1:17965144-17976047 GCA_026777045.1 Hyperopisus bebe | reverse complement strand
GACTCCTAGTGCTGCCTTTCGCTGTCCCCCACCCCCATCTCTCAGCCTCCTTTCTGGTTTCGCTCCTTCGCCAAGTGGAGAGTGGGTTGATGGAGAGACTCCGGCAGCGAGGAGATGAATATGCAGGCGGCGATGGCGCTTTCCCTCCGCCACGGAGACCCGCGCGTGCCCCCCCCATCTTTCCCAGCATCCCCGATGCAAGCAGAAACATTCCGCTTCAGCCAGATAAGAGACAATCCAGTGACTGTGGATGGTTCTGAAAGCGTTGCAGACGGCCCATGCTTACGCACCGCGCGGTAATCGCCTGCATGGACCGCCATGACACGCTGCTTGGGAATGAGAGCGTTTATCTGAATCTAAATTATCCAGCCTTAATTAAAAACACCTGCCTTAGCTGCAACAGGGACAGCGCTGTAGGAAGATGGCGGCCAGCACCCGAGAGGAACTGCACTGCACGGCTGCGTCTCGCTCACCTGACTCGCATCCAGGCCTGTAGCTCTCCTGCTTCACTCTACGTTACTTTGAATCTTTTCCTTAAATCCTGTTTCTGGTTGTATGTTTGAGCAGAGTCATTTCCTTCCTTCACGAGACGAAGCGCAACTGGCTTGCTTTCCTTACATTGGGTCCAGCAGTTATAATTATAATCATTATAATTATTATGATTAGCAATGATCTCCATTTTTTGTGCCAGGTGCCCACTCTGCCTGACGCAGCTGTAATTTGTGTCTGGTGGGGGTGCTGGCCTCAGCCTGGGGGCAGTCCATCAGGCTCTGCTCCTGGGGCTACAACCTCAGAGGTTGGAACTGTATTAGGATCTAAAAATGGCAGCTGGTATCTGACATCATCATCAGCAGATAGCCCTGACATCAAGGGTGCAGTATGTTCGAATCCTTAGTATGGATGAGACGGGGCGAACGGTACCCGGATGACATGCTGTGTTCTGCAGAATTCTGAAGTAGCTGATAGATAGTACACGGTCCCACAAGGCCTCTGGGGACAGAGCAAAGATGAAGAACGTTGCTCGCTTAGAGATGGTGGAAGAAGTGCTGTCTGTGTACAAATTTAAGCCGAAAACTTTGCCCAGTCACATTAGTTGACTTGAATATGTATTTTTTTTTTTGTTTTTGTTTTTAACTTTCGCTGAGGTCAAGCTATGTCATCCAGGTTAGGTTAATCAAGATGGCAACTGCAGTATGTCCAAGTGCATGCATACTGTTCTTATGCATACTTACAGTATGTACTACATAACGGTTCAGTAGTAGGCTGCTTATGAAATTTAGTATGTACTGTATGCAGTACATACAGATGCAACTTCCAGTAAATACGTCACCTGGCACCACAGTTCTGCTCATAGACAAAACCTTTGTTAGCCGCCCTCTTGTTTCCTTGGCTGAGGGCACGGGGCTCGTCTTAGCTTGTTTTACTCACTTGGCATATACAGCCAACCCATGACTGACCAGGCAATCCTCCAGACCTCTGGGAGGAGCCAGAGGATGCTGGAGAGGGGGCCTGGTGGGGAGGCTTTATCTATGGAAACAGCATTTCTGAAGGAAATCCGCCCCCAGACCCTCGCTCAGTGTAAATCTCCTGTTTGCAACAGGAGTAATGAGGAAGCAGAAGTTAAAGAGAGGATAATAGACCAAATACAAACTGCAGCAGTAGGTGACCCATCAGCTGACTCCAGTGCTTGACCTGTGGGCAACAGTGCTTCTGTATTCTGCATGGCAGTGTTTCCCGAACTGGTCCTCAGGGACTGGCAGACAGTTTGTGTGTTGAAAAATGTGGACTGTCTGGCAGGGAACTGGGAGGGAGCCGTGGGCCATCTGTGGGTCCTGAGGGCTGGGTTGAGAAACACTGCTGTATGACTTAAAGAGCCATAGGTAGAAGCAGAGGATGCCCCCTGCCCCCCATTTACTGATGAGCTTCCAACAGGTGCCCTGTCCAGAGACAGTGACTGTCACCACATAAAGACACTCACTGATACCAAACTCGCAGGTGCCGAGCAGGTTGTTGCGGCAGCAGTGGGTCAGCAGCCAGACCAGAGACTGAAAGGCTACAGGCCTTGCTGCCGTACTACTAAAGAAGGTACTTTTTGCCTTGTTACCTTATTAAAAATATGCAGCCAGACATACAGATGGGTAAACAGGGAGATATTCAGCTGCCTTAGAGAAGTGAGTGGTATAAATAACATAAAATCATTACAGTAACTGAAATGTAACTAATTAAAAACAATCCAATAGACTAATCAGGCTAATTAGTACAAAGGGAATACTGCTTTTTTGGATTATTGCACATAACCACACCAATGTAAAGACATATTGCAACAGAAGGAGGGTTGCAGGGATGGGGGTCAGTGGACATGGTAAACAGTATGTGGCCAGAGCCCTTGTTTATATAGCACTGGCACTGGAAGAGAGAAGGCACTGCCTGACAAAAGGGTCATACAGAGACGCCCTTGTAAACGTAGAGAGGGGGCACACAGGAACAGCAGCGTGTTCCTGGACAGGCAGAGGGTGCATGCAGGAACAGCAGCGTGTTCCTGGAAAAGCAGCAGGGGCACCCAGGAAGAGCAGCGTGTTCTGGGACAAGCAGAGGGGGCACACAGGAACAGCAGTAATTAGGGGTAGCAGGACAAATCCAGGTAGTGTGCATCAAAGGACCCTCCTGCATGCCCCCGGACTCCTCTCCCTCCCTCTCTCCCTCCCTCCCTCTCTCTCTGAATGCCTCCCTCTTCCTTCCCTCTCTGCATGTGTCAGGCGAGTTGTCGTGGTAACTGTGAGGCTGCCCCATTAGAATGCGTCCATGTTTATGACGAGTGGCGGCTCCCCCCCCCCATGTCCATCCTTGCCTTCCGCTGAGAGGGAGAGATGGATGGAGGCATGGAGCAGATCCGGCACTTAAGTGTGTCCCCCACCTCCCCCCCAACCACGCAATGTGCCCTCCACATACATGTCCTTTGCCGCTGTCGCACCTGCATGTGGAAGCTGCACTGTGTCACTGTCAGCTGCTGGGTGGCCGTCATGGCAGCCGCCTGGAACGACGTGAGTCACAGCAGCACCCTGCCAAACAAAAGCCCGCTGAAGTCATAGTGGCATGAGACTCACTCTCTGGGAGAAGAATTGGGCCAGGGGCTCGAGACTGGATCTCCTCGAGAAATTGCCAGCGTCACGTGGGAAATTCTGTTAGGACGGGTCAGTCCCATGTTCAGTGAAGATCTCAGTCGCATGATAAATATTTATGAATAAAAAAAAAAATCTCAGCTAAATGGGTTTCAAAGGTGAGACCATTCGTTACTTTTATTGGGTTGTTTCTGGCACTGGTGAGGCAGCCTGGGCCCGGCGGGCCGCATGTGAAAAGCACAGCAGGTACGATACGCGCACAAAGGGGCAGGGCGAGTCTGTGAAGAAAGCGCCAGCCAATGGCGTTAGCACTGAAGCTAGCCGGCTAACAATAACGGGGCAGTATTGGCGCGTCTGCACCCCTGACGTCGTCTACGGGGTCATGGGAAGGGGTAGCCAGCACTGAACGATGGGCTCGCCGCTGCAGACACCTGCTGGGCTACAGGAGGAGACCAGTGGTGAAGCTAATGGTGGCGTCAGTGCCGATGGTATCGCAAAGCATTGCCCCTCATTGCGTGCAGCCTGTTGAATCCGCCACCTGAATCACAGACCCACATCTATCTCTCTCTCTTGCTCGCATTCTGTTTCTCTGCTACCCCATCCCTTGCTTTTCCATCCTTGTCTCACACATGTCTCCTTTCTTTCCCTCCCTTCCAGTCCATCTAGGCTTCTCTATCCAGACAGACGGACAGACACGCGGTCGCCAAGGTTACAGAGCCATTGTGTGCCTTGTTGCCAGGTGACCGGTTGCCGTGGTGCTGATTAAGAATCCTGAGGGTGGCGCTTTGGGTTTTGATATAAATCTCCCCCATTCTCCCTGAAAGCGGGAGGAATAGGGGCTTTCTAAAGGGGAAGCGAGCGTGTGCTCTGTTTGTTTTCATCTCCCACTTTCCACCTCGGCCTCAGCAGCCAAGCAGACAGATGTAATGAAATGTCTCTCTTTGTCCTCATCCCATTTTTGCTAGTATCCCCTTTCTCTCTCCCTCTGTCCCTCTCTCCCTCTGTCTCTCTCTCTCTGTCCCTCTCTCCCCCTCTCTCCCTCTGTCTCTCCCTCCTTCTCTCTACCTCTGTCCCTCTCTCCCTCTGTCTCTCTCGCCCTTTGTCTGTCTCTCCCTTTGTTTTCTCCCCCTTTGTTTGTCTCTCCCTCTCTCTCCCTCTCCCTGTCTCTCCCCTTTTCTCCTTCTCTCTTCCCTCTGTTTCCATCTTTCTCCTTCTCTCTTTCTCCCCCTCGCTTACTCTCTCTCCTTCTCTCTCTACCGTTTTCTCCCTCCCTCTCCTTCTCTCTCCCTTTCTCTGTCTTCCTCTCTCTCTTCCTCTTTTGGATTTGTTTAAAACTCCTCACATTTGTATCTCTGCTCTTTGTCTACCACCCGAAAAGGACAGAGACCCCAGGGAGAAAGCCTTCTCCTCTCTTTCTCCCTCCCTCTCTCTTTCTCTCTCTCTCTCTCTCTCTCTCTCTCATTCCCTTTCTCAGCTTCATGACAGGGGGCGGCTCAGGGATCGCTAAGGTGTAAAAACTGGCCTCCATGGCCGTGTAGAAGCTTTCTGGGGGGAGGGTGTCTGTTTGAGGGGTGGTCTGTACACAGAAGGGGAGATTTGTCCATGGGGGTGGGTCAGTCTGTGCACAGAGAGAATGCCATCACTGGGTGTGCAGAGCCAGAGGCTCTGTGTGTGTGTGTGTGTGTGTGTGTGTGTGTGTGTGTAAAGATGAGAATGTATGAGTCATGATGATGTATAGAAGGCCCCATACCTGTGCGTTACTCATGAGGCCCACAGGGACCTCTATTTACAGAGAAGCTGGGGCTCGGAAAACAATAACCAACATAGATTTGTCAAGACAAACAGCTCCTCCCCACCTGAGTGGCTCGCCACTTCCTCTCCCTTCCTGTCCCACCTCCCCCCCCCACATCTCTCAGTGCCACTGCTCCCTCCTTATTTTTTGCTCCGCAGCTGGAATGGTATCGCCACTCTGACCCTGTTCAGCGCTGGTGCGGCTGAAACGGCCACTGACAGCCTGAGATTAGGCCAGCCTTCAATCAGACATGCTTAGCGGCCTTGGAGGGCTCCGTATGCTGGCCGCCCAGCCTGCTGGGATGCCAGCTTTTAGTCCCCCCAGCTAGACCCACCTATATAGCTGTGTATCATCTCAGTTACTGCCTAATTCATGGTCATGATTAAAACCCGGGGCCTTAAGCACAACGCCCCCTGCTGTCGAGATCTCCCATTGACTACAAGTCATTTAATGTGTGCTTAATATCTTTCTCTAATTCCACCCCCACTCTTCCATTCTCCCCATTTCAGGTTTCTGTCTCTAGGGGTCCATTCTTATAAGGTATAATGTGACCCCCTTTTTTTGGTGTTATGGGATGGAAATGGGGCATCAGTTGCGTCATCAGCATTTACATTTACATCAGTCTCCATCAGAATGGCTTAGCAAATGTATCTTAAACTTATTTACCCATTACACATTAATTTACTGGGATATTTCTTAGAAATATGTAGGTTAATTACGTGTGTCAAGGGTAACAGAGGAATCTCCCTCTGTGGATCCATGTGCCCCCCCCCCCCACTTGGTGTTGCCCTGCTTGCATCTCGGCGGGAGGACCCGGCACCGCATGTCACGCTCACATGCACAAACACGGCTTATGGCAAATACATTAGTGCTTTGAAAATAGGCTACATGCCCCTTTCCGGGCATGATTAGGGGGCGGCTGGCGTAGCCCCTCACGGCGAATCTCTGCCGGAGTCGGCATCATTGCATTCATCTGATTTTGAGATGGAGTCACAGTGGATTACAGAGGCGGACGAGAGGGAAGAGGAATCGATACATTAATAAATAAATAAACACCTGACAGAGGACTGGAGGCAACAAGTGCCAGCTGCAGTCCCCCGGTTGGCCACCGGAGGGGGCCAAAGGGCAAGTTAGTGCTGCCGCCAGCGGCTGGAGGGGGAGAGTCCTTTTAGTCTGACCGCTCTATCACACACACACGTGCTGCACAAGGGTCACAGAGGAGCCCAGGCAGACATAAACAACACAGAATAGTAATCTATCATGGTTTGTTTAATTGGAGGCCTGGCCTGACAGCTCCTCTCAAACGGACGCCGCACCTCCCCGGCCTCCTCAGCGATAGCAGCGCTGCACCAGGCCACGCGGCCAGCTGTTCCACATCGCAGTGAGGGCGGCCGATGGCGTCTTGCGACCCCGGGGCACGCTGGCCGGGGGCCGACCCCCTCCCCCCCACTTCCACATGTGACGGGCGCAAGGTGCCCGTCTGCCCCGCCGTGTGCTGTGTGAGTCACTGCGGACCGGACAGGAAGGTCACGCAGGCATCTGGGCCCTGTCCACAGTACACACAGTGCGTGCACAGAAGGGGTTTGAGCACACATACACACACACACATCTCAACATCAAAATAGTTCAGAAGGTTTTCTTTACACTGTAGGGACATTTAGTCCCCTCAATGTAACATATACATAAACCCCCAAATCCCTCCCCCCTGCACACACACCCACACACAGGTTTTAATTATATCTTTGGGGGACTCTCCATTCAATTTTATGGGAGAAACAGTCATAACCTTAACAATAAGCAACCAAACAAAATATGAGACCTTAATTGTTTTTTATTTTTATTCAAATTGAGTTACCCGTTTACCAACAAGTCATATGGAGCAAGGCTCGATGCCCTGTGTATGCCATAACACATTACCCTGGTAACCAACATTAAAATTAACTGTGATTTGTGCCACAGCAGTGTGTGTATGTAATGCCAGGAACTGACACAGAGACACAGGGAGTGATGCTGCGTGTGTATGTAACACAAGGACTGACAAAGAGCCATAGGGATTGATACTGTGTGTGTATGTAACACAGGGACTGACACAGAGAAACAGGGAATGATGCTGTGTGTATATGTAACACAGGGACTGACACAGAGACATAGCGAGTGATGCAGTGTGTGTATGTAACACAGGGACGGACACAGAGACACAGGGAGTGATGCTGTGTGTGTATGTAACACAGGGACCGACACAGAGACATAGCGAGTGATGCTGCATGTGTATGTAACACAAGGACTCACACAGAGACATAGCGAGTGATGCAGTGTATGTATGTAACATTGAGATGCAAGTTAGTGTCACATTGCTGGCATTCCCTGGCTTTGGAGACAAATGAAAGTTGACACAGGGGGGCATCCTTAGTGATGCCTGGGCATGAGGCTCCCCCCAGGTAAATCCAGCTGAGCAGGGTGGGACGTGGCCTCACTGCACACCAGTGACGTCAGGGTGATGCGGACAGCCCACCCACTGCAGGTGTCACTGTGTGGAGAACGCCGGGAAGCTGGAGCGTGCCGTCCTTTCTGCGATGTCCCCGCGTCAGAATCCAGCACACGTTTTTATTAGCTTTTAATTAATGACCTTGCACAGTTTTCCACATTAATTACACGGCTGGTGCGCAGATGGCCTGCGTCCATCTTTGTGAGGATATTTCAGCTTCCTGCTCTAGAAACGAATCTGGAAGCAGAGGCTGGCCGTGACCGACCACAACATTTCGGCACGCTGCCCTAGGTCGTCCTGTAATTAGAGGCTGAATGGGACAAAACCGATCTCCGTCAGGGCCTGGGGCCGCCTGTCCCCATGTCAGAAGGGAGCTACACCTCCAAAACTGACATCCCAGCTACCAATCTCAGATATAAATCCTATTATAAGTCCCACCCCCTTGTCCCGGTGACCAATCAGCAAGCTGAGCATTAATGATTCAGCATCCAGCAGCATCTCAGTCTTTATCACCTAGACTGAATATTTAGATTTGTACATTAGTCATTCTTAATTATAATTAGAGGTCTGCAAACGACCTGGGCCTGTGACTAATTACACAGTAATACAGAGTAATTGAAGAGAAAATGAATTTTCGAGTCAGGTCACTGGAGGTATTCTGCTTTTTCTATATTTTGCTATCGGAATTAGATCGCTGAAACGTCCAGCCTTGCAAATGTCCACAGGTAAAAATGTAAAAGCATCGTCTTGTAAAGCAGATATTTACATATTTTCCTGTAGATATTGATGTAGTATTTATACACAGACATTAAGTCTCTAAGCAGACTTAATTAGTTCAGCTTACTCTGTCTTAAGAGCTGGTCAGTGGGTTTATCTCAGGTTATTCACCCTGTGGACACTCAGCACCCCCACCCCACCCCCCCAGGTAAGCACAGTCCAAGCTGAACTTTGATCAGTTCCCATAAGTGCTGTGAAAACACGGGCGCTCAGATAAGCAGACAGCATCGATCCTGAGGCACTGATCACCGGGCGTGTCACATGCCACAAGTCTGCGGAGAAAGCTGGCTGCTGACAGGGGGCAACGCGCCGCACAAATCAATGCCACCCAGACGTAACGATCCTGGGCGTAAGAGAGAAATTGAGCCTGAGATCAGGTTAATCCCAAGGAATAAGGGGAACATTCTGCACCAGGCCTTTTTCATTCATGTGGAATGAAGCAGGGGAGACAGGAAGAGTGGAGTAAAGGTAGGGAGAGCAGGAGCAAAAGGAAGGGAGACAGACCAGGAGCTAGAGGAAGCAGGAGGGAACAGGAGGGAGCGAGAAGGAGTAGGAAGGAGCTGTGTTGTCATTGCATTTATGGGAACTGTTCAGCTTGGACTGTGCTTATCTTGGGGGGCGGGGGGGTGAGAGCATGAGGGAGTAAGAAAGAGCAAGAGAGAGTAAGATGGAGCAGGAAGGGGCAATAGAGAGCAGGAAGGAGAGGGAGCAGGAAGGAATGAGACGAAGCAGGAGTGAAAGGGAGCAAGAGAAAGCAGGGGATCAAGAGGGAGCAACAGGAAATGAGAGGGAGCAGGAGGGAGTGAGAAGAAATGTGGGTAAGGCTGGAAGAGTGGAAGGGAGCAGGTGTAAGAGAAAGCAAGTCAAGAGGGAGCAGGAACAAGTCTGAGACAGAGCAAGAGGGAGTGAGAGCGAGACAGAGGGAGTGAGAGTGAGTGGGAGTGAAGCTGAGTGGGAGGGAGAGAGAAAGAGTGAGAGGGAGTGAAAGGGAGTGAGAGGATGTGGAAGTGAGAGGGAGCAAAAGTGAGAGGGACAGAAAGGGAGCAGGAGCAGGAGGAATGAGAAGGAGTGGAAATGAGCCTGAGTGGGAGAGAGCAGGAGCAAGACTGAAAGGGAGCAAGAGGGAGTGAGAGACTCAGCCTGAAGTCAGCCCCACTACGAATGTCAATCAGTTCTGGGTGCGTTGCAGGCCCCATGGGAGGGAGTGACATTTTAAAGCGGGGTCTTATTTGGGGCGGGGGGATCTATTTGTTGTAGTCACGGTAACAGCCGGATTTTTTTTGCTGAGGAGGAAAGCACGTTCTGATCGGGGGTGTAGCATGTTGGCAATAGGGGCTGGGGGGGTGAAATATTTATAGCATTGACTGGAAGCTGCAGGCAAGGAGCGACGAGCATGGGTTTGAATTCCTCAGAAGCGACAAGACAGTGGGGGCTGAGCTGAGGATGACAGTCAGGAAGGCAGGATGGGAGGGGTGATGGGGAGGGGCACTGCGATGGCCTGCGGCGCCCCCTATCTCCATGATAGTGCATCTGTCCGAGTGTGTGTATTGTTCTTAGCCCAACAGTCGGTCAGTCAAGCTGTATGTCTGTCCCTGGATTCATTTGTCTGTCCCTGTCAGAGTAGCCTTCTGTGCCTTCATCATCATGTCCAGTTATGTGTCATGCAGCATATCCAGGGTCATATCCCAGCTATGCTTCTGGGAGCAAGACAGCCTGGAGGAGACAGGCAGGGAGCATATGCAGATTATCTGGGCACCTGGGAAGTGTGTGCAGCTCCAGTCAACAGGCGACACAGACAGTCAATGACACAGGGAGCTTGCCATTGTCCCAGCCACACACACACACACACACAGACATGCACACAGACACACACACACACACACACACAGACATTTAAACCTCCTGTCTCGTGGCTGCCCGAGTGAGAAATTAAATGTTTCTGATGAGTAACTTTTCCCTCTTCATCCCCAACCCGTCTCTTTTTTAATTTATTCACATATTTATCAACTATTTATTCACTCGGAGAAATTAAAAGCTGTGCAGAGGCGTGTACGGGTGGAGTGTGTGGATGACGTGTGAGGGCAGTGTAAGCGAGTGGCGTGTGCAGGGGGCGTGTGCGGATGCTGCCTCTCCCTCTTGCCACTGCCACAGGTGTGGGGGGGCTTGGACCCTGGGAACACCTCAGCACAGCTGAAAGGTGCAGTGCCGTGTTACAGGACATGTTTGGGAGGGTAGGACAGAATGGTTCTGTCTCTCTCAGGATCTCACCATGGGCTGGATGATAGTAGGCAGCAGATAGTAGGAGGCTGACTTGTTTGCTGCTGAGGTTAATCAGGTGACAGTAACTGGGAAACACTGGTACCAGTGCCGCTGACCAGTCCCCAGTCAATTGTGTTAAATCTTGAGGCCTGTAACTCCCCAGCACACATGGGGGGCCGGCCCCCCTCCCTTGAAACCTTGGCCTCTTGGCCCCTGGCACGTGTGTACCCAGGATTCCGACACCCACGGCATCCCGCCACCTCTGGCGCCTCAGCGTGGGCAGTGCTAATCAAACAGACATGACCCTTGCCACCCCCCCTCTCCACCCCCCACGCACCTGATTTGACAGCAGGCACGGGTGCGTGGGTGGGGCCGTAGCTCCAGGGACTTTGCTGGATATTTGGGTGTTTGGAGATCCTTACAAACCACGTGCCCCCATGCCCCCCCCCCCCCCAACCCCCCCCCTCCCCC
>JAODJW010000002.1:17932316-17943775 GCA_026777045.1 Hyperopisus bebe | reverse complement strand
GGGGGAGTATGGGGTGGATGGGGGGAGTACAGGGAGGGAGGAGTGAGTATGAAGCGGGGGTGCAGAGATAGAGAGCTGAGGGATACAGAGTTTTGTGAAATGAGAACAGATGAGTGCAGTGCAGTCTTCAGCTCCCACTTGTTGAAACGATACACTGTCTGCCTCATGTTGTATTATCTGGATGAGCTACGAACTGCCTCATGGTGGGTGCAGCCTTCAGTTCCACCCCTATACAGGCCAGCGTGGATAACGGAGTCATTGATGGACTTAATCACTTCTTGATCCTTAATCACAGCTTAGCTTATATCTACCTTTTTTCAAGCATGTCCACTCCTTTCTTTTTCAGTGATGTTAGCATGCCCAGGGGGAGGTCGGGCAGCCAGTTGACCTTGGAACCCCAGAGGTTTTTTGTTCTCTTTACTTGGGAGTTTTTGGTTCCTCTCCTCTGTTGTCATCTGACTATCTTTATTTAATTTCTTTCCTTCCTTTTTTCTTGTTGTTCTTCTTTTCTTGTTGCTTCTATTGACTCGAGGATCTGCTTTCCAAATCTCAGGGTGGTGCTCATGGTGAAGATTCCCCGTGGTTGTATTTCTCGCTAATAATGCTTTATGTATGGACTGTTGTGAAAGGCGCTATATAACAAGAAATTGAACTGAACTGAATTGAAGGTTTGGCCCCTTTGCCGGTTTCCAAAATTAGTTTTCATCTCCAAAACAATTAGTTCTAAATTATTAAAATGTGACAGAAGCAGATACACACAGAGCTAAAACACAGTCATTCTGATAACAGTAATAATGAATGGGTAATGATGAAAGAGCACACGTGTATAATGTGTCAGCAAGTGTTTGGCTGATGCGTGTGTGCATGAAATGTGACCGCTTATACAACATGGAAATGTATGCATGTTCCAGCAGAGAAAGGGACAAAGAGGAAGACAGAAACAGGGAGGAAGAGGAGAGCAGCCAGGCTGGCGTGGGGCTGTGCTCGGGGGAGCGGTGCTGCTCACGCGTTAAGCACACACTTCACATGGGGCATTAACCAGCACTTAACCCTTAACTGTAAACAAACCGCATGCCACTCCAGCTCCACTGCAAGCGGGGAAGCAGGCGTCTCTGAGCGGACAGCAGGCTGAGAGCTGGTAACATCAACCCGACCCCATAAGGGGGTCCTTTCCATGGCAGCTTCCAGCGGAGTGAGTGCTACCCCTTTTACAGGGTGATAGTTTGCCTGTGCCAACACTGGTGTGCTAGTATCGATGGTGATTAGTACTATTTTTCTTGTTTGATTTGTTTGTGTTGCTGCTGGAGATACTTGTTTTTCTTTTGCTGTGTTAGCATTAGCGCTGGAGGTACTAGCTTTGCTGTTGGTGCGTTAGCATTAGCGGTACTGGTAGTATTTGTGGTTTGATGCTTTAATGTCGGTGCTGGTGGTAGCGGATTTGCACTCTGGTGTGGCCAGGGTGGCTGCCCTCATTAGTGACAGCTCTTTGTCGCAGAAGTGTAGGGCAGGGATTAAACTGGATCTATAACAATGAAAAGGCCCGTGGCTGGCTGAATTAATTACCCTAATTAGCTCCTTAATTGCATACATTAAAAGGCTGGTATTCAGGGAGCAGGGCGTGGGACAGACGGATGGGACAGACGGAGTGGGGCGGGGTGGGGCTGGGCGAGACAGCAGCCTCCTTGCCGGGCACACGCTCCATCCCTGTGATCACAGTTGCCGCTGTTCTGTCATGTCCGCCGATGCCTTTTAACACGCTGCCTGCACCCGCCCGCAGTCGCGGCCATGAACCGCAGCTCGCAGGATGACGCACCACATGCTAATGCCATAGCGCTTCCGCCTGGTGCCTCTCACTGGGTGCGTGTCGACCCTCCACCCCACATGCCTGCATGCGCTAACTCCCACCCACCCATCACACACCCTGAATGCACACTGAACCCCTCGCTCCCTTTTCCAAACAACAGGTGGTGAACTAAGCTCTTCAGCTAACGAGCTCCCAGCCAAAAATGATAAGCCCCAAGTTACCTAGGGGGCAGTAGAGAGCTGGGAGCTGCTCTGCGCCCTCAAAAACATACTTCTGCTCTTTTAAATACCTTTTATAATTCCTCTGTAGTATGTTCATGAAACCATTATGCTGGAATATACACAGAATGGCAGTAGTTGTTCTAAAAAACAGTCATTTTCCCATAATTATTATTTAATATCCAATGGGATAATTACACACTAAACAAATCAAATGGAAATAGGTGGATTTAATAGAAAGGACACGGACATTTGGACTTGCACATATATATGAACACACACACACACACACACACACACAGCTGGTGCAGTGCCTGGTAAAGAGACTTCGCTAAACCCGAGAAGTGTTTGCTCTTTATCCTCTCTCATCCTTTCCTCCTGCTCTCCCTGCCTCTCTCCCTCTCTTTCACTCCCCCCCACCCCCCATTTACCCTGCACTGCTCTCATGTGAACAGCTGGCCTATCGAAGTCACCCCCCCACCACGAAAAGAATTTAATCCCCCCTCAAACACAACAAACACCATGTCTGTGTGTGTACAGACGCTCCCGCTCATCCTGTCCATGTTAATGCGGCAGTGCGCCGTCCTGTTGCATTGCAGCACACGTCTGTCAGTCCCCCCCTCCCCCCAGCGGGGACTACATGTGAGAAAACGCCTCCGAGAAACAGCAATTGCTACAACGAAACAAAAACTACTCCTTTAGAAATGCCCAAGCTATATTTTCTCATGCTGGGTTTGGTGTTAACTGTGCTAAATTAACTCTGTTAAATCACCACAAGGACAAAAACTGAAATTACAGTGCAGAATGCCCCTATTTGACCTTAATACCACACCTCAGCTCACGGCTAACTCGAGGTTCTCCTCCACGTCAGAGACAAAAACAGCCCTCATCTAATTTAATAATAAAATAAACGCTTTTATTGTACGCAAAGTGACAAATGTATTCAAAATCAAAATCCTTTTGCTATTGTTAGGATTACGTCAATTATTTTGAGGCTTCCACATCAAATCTATTTATGGTGACCCTTAATGGGAGAGAGATGCAAAGAATGAATGTTTGCATGTCGGACAGCTGACTACTGGGTAACAAAGCAGGGTAAGGAAATGGAGGGTCGCGACTGTGGGAGATACCAGTGAAGAGCATGAGGAGGAACATGAGGAGGAACATGGATCTATATGACAGGGATTTGTAAGTCAGGTTCTTGAGAAATCAAGCACCTCAGACCCTACTGAATTTACATGCTGAATGGGGAACGCGAGTTCACACAGAGAATCAGGCAGCACGAGTTAGCTTACATGCTAGATTGGGGAGTGAGTTTGTACATTTGTGAGTCTGAATATTAACAGTAGGCACGCTGATATTGTGAACGTGAGTTTGCACAGCTAATCATAAAATGTGAATTTGCAGGCTGAACTGCAAACAGATTTAGGATGAAAAAAACTTTTTCAAACCAACAAAAGTTAGGAAGGCAATATGAAAGCATTTTGCACTGTATATTGTAATATTCTATTCTCATTTTCCCATTACAAAATGCTCTGCTGCTTTGCACATTCTAATTATGCAGCTAATCATGCCCTGTAATTTAACAGACTGCAGTACAAACTTATTTCAAGCATGTATGTCATAGGTTTTAGAAGGCTTCTGTCAGCGTGTGACCAGTCTCGGCTGGGATGTGTGTGTGTGTGTATGTGTGTGTTTGACCTGTCTCGGCTGGGATGTGTGTGCGACCAGTCTCGGCTGGGATGTGCGTGTGTGTGTGACCAGTCCTGAGTGGGATGTGTGTGCGTGAGACCAGTCCTCAGTGATGTGTGACGTCTCTCTGAGGGGGAATCATTTCCTTACAAAAAATTCCACAGTACACTGGAACGGGATCCTGGACTGAGGTACAAATGGGGATTGGCAGTAACCCATACCCTCTGCAGCCTGTGTATGTGTATATGTGTGTGTGTGTGTGTGTGTGTGTGTGAGGTGATGTACAGTGCATGCTGTCTGCAGGTATGTGTGTGTAAATCCAATTAGAGGATAAGTCTTCCCATCTGACCTTTACCAGGAGAACTGTACACACCCACACACACAGACACACACACCCTAACCCCCGCCCCTCAACACACACACTTGCTGCAGTGCGGCGTGGTTCTGATTGTTGACCTAGATTGGGGAGGCGACCTGTCACTTTCTGTTATTCACACTACACATGCAGCTCCCCCCCACACACACACTCACAGTGCTGCAGTCATGACAGACCCAGAGCCAGTCCCTTCCAAACCCTCCTAAACCTCTCTGTCCTACTCTTTGTTCCCTCTTTCTTTTTTTGCACTTTTCCACCCCGATGCATTCTGGGAATGCACACTTATTAAATTGGTATTATATGTAATTGGTATAACTTCCTGTTGACTTCAAATTTACTATAATCGACAAATACCAGCCCAAACCACTCAACAGGAAAAAAATGTTTCCAAAGGTTTCCAAGCCTTTTATCAAAAGCAGAAAAGCCACATCACACCATGTTTCGTCCTTAAATCTGCTCTCGCCCAGGCATCCTGCGGCACAGCGCCCCCTACACCAAACACTGCATGCTCCTTGCAGATGGAGGGAAACTGGGTCGCCACGGCGCCGGACCGGGGCTCTACCCCACCCCCCGGCCTTTCTGGAGAGTGGGCCGAATGCAAGCCCAACAAGTGACTAGGTTCCTCGAAGAGTGAGAGAACTTTCTCAGAAGTGGGTCAGCTCGCAGTCCGCCGCCTGGGCCCCCATTTGGCCTCCACCCGTCACATGACTCTGACTCGTGCCCCCCCCTTTCCCGGTGCTCCAGCTGGATGTAGGTATGAGAGTCAGGGACTGGCGTTTAGTCACACACCTCGTCCTTCTCCTTTTTTCAGCACCACGCAGCCTTTGGCCCATTTGTGCACTCGGATGTTTTACCAGAGAAATCCAGGTTAAGTAGCCCATTTAAGCATACTACAGCGTGCCCCCCCGGGAGGCAAGCCAGTCTGCGGGTACCCGCTCCAGGTCCTTCATCGCCTCACCCCCTGCCAGCCTCACTGGGCCTGGCTCTAGGGCTTTCTTCCCCCCGGCTGTGTGTGACTCAACACCACATCAGACGTGGAGGAATGTGTACGGGACGCAGACAGTCACGGGACGGGCGCTCAGCTCCATCTGTATCCGCCTGTACCTGTCTTTCACTTTCTCCTAGTTAACCTTATTCAATAAACCAGCGTCGACTTCTGAATTATTGATGCCTTCTGGGTCCCTCTGAGCAGTTAAACAGAGCACTGTGTCCATCACACACACACACACACACACACACACAAACACGCTTGTCTGTATTCCTATCTTGGAGGGAATTGTCTTTCTATGGGAAAAACCCTAATTCCAGCAATCACAACCTAAACCCCAACCCAGCCTTAACCTTAACCATAAGTAATCAAATAAAATACACGACTTGTAGCTGTTTGAGTTTCTGGATTGCAGTCACAGATTTTTATAAAATTGAGTTCCCCCTTGTGCGTCAGCCACGCAATGTCAAAATAACTGGTTTGTGGGGACAACTGGTCCCCACAATGTAAAATATACTCGCCCACATGCACAGATGCAGCTCTCTGCCCCCCTCTCTCTGCCCCCCTCTCTTAGCGGAGCGGCCAGAGGGTCCCTGGGATGCCCTGGACAGAGGCAGCGGGGGCCGACTGCTTGGCAGGACTAAATGGTGTCGGGCTGGCGTGAGATGAGATAGTGGGTGGCGCCGAGGGCTCCTGGAGGCGGGATGTCGCATTGGCTGCCAGAACCTTCCGCTCTGCTCTCCACAGCCCAACAGAACAACATCCGCTTAGACCCAGGCTGCGGGGGGGCATGTTCACTCTCACTATCTTCTGGCCACCTGAACAGGCGCTTATCACGCAAAGCTTCAGACTGCTGACCTTTCCGTGCCGATCAGCGCGGCGCGGCCTGACACAGGCGCATGCTGACAGATACGGCTGCAGTGTTCCCTGTCACTGGAGACTCATCATTGTCGCGATCCAGTGTGGCCTGCTTCTGGTATCCAGACTCACTCTCACTCCCTAGTGCTGAGAGTCAGTACTTTAAGGAGCGTGCTGTGGGGGGCAGGGGCACGCCATAAATTAACATGCCACATTACCAGAGGGCATGCATTGACCCAAACAGGAAATATGATATATAAACCACGAGTGTTTTTCCCTAAGTGTCTTGACAGTAATGCATGCATCTGTCAGTGCTGCTCAGTCTCGCACTTTGGTTGCATACTGCGCCGATCATGCTGCAGTTTCCCGCACGATTACCTATTTCTGCACAGGGCACGGTCCCGCCCCAGGGAGTAAGGGCACGGCCTTCATCTCACGCCTGGAGGCCAGGCGAGCAAAACTCCTGAGTAAATGACCATAGGGTTAATGTGAGAGTACGTCGGCACGGCGGCGTGGAGGAGCAGGGATCAGCAAGGGGGCCTCTCCCCTTCCTCTATCAATCTTTGTTCCAGCTCATTTAACCCATATTGAATAAATTAACAAATGTTAAGGTAGGTTAATTAAAAGCCTTATCCCTACAGGGAGAGATCTCACGCACACAAAAGCACACAGGAGCCCCTTCACACGCGGACACAAATACACGAGCAGGAGCATGTGCGAGTCCACTATGAGAGTGACAACACCTCCAGTTGATCCAGGGGATGTGGGTCCAATCCCTGGGCAATGCCCAACCCCCCCCCCCCCCACACACACACACACACACACACACACAATATTTATAGCCTGGCTAAACACCATAGTTTAAATACAAGTTTAAAGCCTCATTTCTTACTTCACTCTAAATGTGTGAGCTCCCCTCTTCCCCTCCCATTCCTGTCCTTCCCTTTCTCCCACTCTGTCTCCCATTCCCTCTCTCTGTCTGACCTTGTATTTCAGATCCTTACTGATCGGTTCTGCCTGCCAATCGATTAGTAAGGTCTGTCTGTGAACTGATAAAAAAAAAAAAATGGTCCAAGAAGTTATTGATGGAACAAACAAAATGGTATTCAGACATGGGTAATAGAAAGCAGGACGCAATATGAACATGCCGGCAGGCCTGGAAAACACGAGTAGCAGCTCCTTGACAGGGATTCCTGTCAATGTCAAATGCAAACTAGTTCACATTATTATTATGCTGCTTCACTGATACCTTCACTCAGAATCAGTTCATTTTTACCCATATATAAGCTGCATTCAGTGGGTTACAGGCCTGCAGGACACAGTCAGTAGGGTACAAAGCCTGCAGTGTAGAAAGTAATATTAAAATACAACAGCATAAAAGACGGATTGTCAATATCAAAATGATCTCCACTCTTGATAAATATGCAAAAGACTAATAAAACTGCACCAGGAAAATGCAATATTTTAAATGAAAAAGGCTAAATTAATGTCTATACATAATTAAAGACATTTATAAATAAAACAAAACAAAAAATCCGCTTTAACCCTATTTCCACTTCCCTGTCAGATGTTAGGAAATGCATGCTGTCCTTCCACAGCGTCCTCTTTCACTGGTGTATCAAAATGAGGTAACATGCATCTAGATCCATTCATCATCCATCACCGTGGGGAAAGGCAAAGAGCTGACGAGTGAAGGGAGGCTGCTGGTGACCTTCATAAATCAGGCGTTGGGTAGTAAATAAATAAATAAACCTCTCATAGTTACTGGGGCAGTAATTAAGGGATAGGGAATGCACCAGGGGTACGGCGGTGGGCAGATCTCCATGCTGGGCCAAGGCTTCAGCTTCAGCTTTTGAGGATGAAACCACCCGTACATCTACGTGGTGTTTCAAAGGGGCAGCGTCACTGGGAGTGACAGACGGGTATTAAGCATGCAGAGGTGCCTGACTGGCAAAGCCGACTGGAGCAGAACCAGATACTGTAGCTGGATGGAGATAAAAGCAGGGCTCTCTGGACTGGCGGACCAGTGCCGGGTTCAGCAGCGAAAACATACCTGCTACAAAATGCAGCGAGGGGATCTTTGCTGTGGCAGAGCCGCTCCGCATCCGCTGATCCAGATAAAGGTCAATAGCATCATAATCTCTGCCAGGTATCCAGACATTCTGGCTGGTCTCTGCCAGGAGACCGAAACCGTTTATGGATCTTGTAGAAGAGACGTCGACCCCGAGCAAAATCCAGCAGAGTCTGATTCTGAGGAGACCATCTCAGAGGTCTGCCCTGGAAGATCCCTAAAGAGCTATGGGCTGGCAGACTGAAGGATGCACAGTGTCTGGGGAGAACATCAATGAGCCGCCCCTATCACAGCACGCGCTGACCGAGGGACTGGCCTATTACCATTAAGCGAGAGAAGTCTTTGCACAACTGTGTAATTCTATAAATTTTCACTTGAATAACTACTGTAGTAAATTGCAGTATAGCTTATAGCTAGTTTCATTTTCTGTGGTCAACTTGATCACAGATGTCAAGGATCACCACACTGGGTGAATGTGTAAACGCTCTTGCCTCAAACTAACAAAAACGGATATGGAGGCCATAAGGTCATGTCGAATCGGGGCTTTGCCGCAGCCTCTGCCATCTTTATCGCCGTGACACCCTCCAAGGTCGCTCTGGACAGCGGCCGGGATGGTTACAGGACCCCGCATGCGAACCTAGGGACCAGAAATCTCCTCCCAGCCCTCCCGCAGGACGAAAAGCAGCGTCTGTCACACACTCTGAAAGCCTAAAGGAAACGCAACACCCTCCTCAATAAATCTGATGATTATTCTCTCCAGAATATTCTGTTATTCATCACAGCCCCAGCTACATGTGCTAAAGCTCACTTCATCTATCTGACTTCCACAACCAATCCCCCAAATAAAGGGTGAGGGGGACCGTAGAGCCCGTCCCAAGGAAACACAAGGCACAATATATGGGCGATTGGGAGAAACAAACGACATTTTATGGCCACTAGATAATCTGGTATTAAGAGTTTAAAAAAATAATTGTAATTTTCCTTGAATGCCCTGGAAGCCTCAAGGAATTAAATTTATAAGTTTAAACAATTAAGAACAGGTATTTAAGGGCAATCACAGCTGGAAACTTTTTCAAATGACCAGGCGTGAAATTTTAAAGAGCAGGCAGGCTGGCTTGGGCAGTATTTACTAGGGCTTTTATCTATTGCACTCTGTGTTCCTGTAGGTTAAATTTCACCCCCTGGTGTGGGACAAGGCATGTGAGGAATGATTCTCGTTTCGCTCCCAGCGGGCTGCCGTCCCACCAGAGGCCTTTATGCACCTGGGGGCTTTGTCTCCCCAAGGTGGGGGGGCTTCATCACTCACCGATGATATAGTAGTCGTGCATGGTCTTGAACTCGTGCCCCCACAGATTGGGCGAGTACTCCTGGAACTTGATGGTGAAGCGCATGTCACTGCTGGGCTTGTCGCAGGTGAGCAGCAGGTTGGGGGGGCCCGTCACCTCGCAGTGGTCCGCCTGCTCCCGTGACGACACCAGGTACAGCTTGTAGTACTCGTACTCGGGTGGGGCCCGCGGGCCGGGCGGCTCTGACGCTGGGCAGATGAGGTCCAGCCGGTCCCCGATCTGGGGATAAAGGACATAGCCTTTGTCGTCCCCAAACCTGCAGGGGGATGAGGGAGGGAAACATCAGTGACGCATAGAGAGCAACTAACCGAACCGAAACAACCCCCATCAACCTCTCCACCCGCCCAGCTCTCTCTGTAGGCGGGCTGAACAGGGACCAGTGTGCTATAAAAGATCTATTAAAAATAGCAACAGCAGTTTACATTTTTAAGGCGTAAAGGATAATTAGCATACTTTGGCATTCAATCTAAAACCCTGTTCTATGCAGTCTGAATTTTTTTTTTTTTCCATCTTCACAAACACTGGTAACCCTGAAGCCCCCCTCCCCAAGGAGTCAGGTTTCAAATCAAGGCACCACACAGACCCTTGCAGGGTGAGAGCATCACACAGAGGTCAACCCACAAGCCCCAAGCCGACTGAAACGTGCATTTTTGCCCCTTATCTGATTGTCGTCCTGTTCAGTGTTGCCGCGGGTGGTAGACACACAATGGGTTGGGGGTGGGGGTGCAAAAGAGGTGAGCGTAACAAATAAAGATGCAGTCAGGAAGACAAGAAGAAAGTGCAGGTTGATAGAGTGGGAGAAGAAAGCAGGGTGGCAGGATTAAAAAAAACAAAGCAAAGATTAGAGCAACAGAAGCAGATGGATGGTGACCGTGGCAGGAAGCACTGGCGTGGTACATGCATTCCCACGTGCTCGCGATCCGTGTCCCGCGTTACCTACACGCTGCCTCCCACGCGCCCCAGCCCCTTGTGCATGCAGGTATCCACTTCCTGCTGCTCTGGATGCATTGCGACTCCGTGTCTGTATGCGACATTTGCCGGAAGTAAAGGAACAACACGCAAGATGCCAGAATAGGCCTGCGTGCCCCCCCCCCGGCCCACCCCCAAAACATGCATGATGTCAGCAGGTGCCCTGCCGCTTCTCCCACTTCTTGCTCTAGTCAAACTAAGTCAGCCAGCAAAACAGAAGTATAATACATTTTTAGCACATCGGAATGCCCCCCACCGATATGTTCTGACAGGTTTCCACAATAAAGTTCATATACACAGATAAATCTGTCACACGCATGGATAAAAACATGCTAGCAGGCAAATAAAACCGATTTTGGCTGAACAGAAATGTTTATTATTAAAGTTGTGATGTCTGAGTATCAGCAGCTGTGTGACTCAAACGTAACCATGTGACACCTCCTCTTGTGACAGCACCTCTTCAGCTTTCCAATGGCTTATTGGGGCCAGGGGACATTCTAAATGAGGGTAATGCCTTAACCGTCATGCCACCTGTTGGCCCAAGCCTGCACTCTCTGCAGCTATGCTGAAACATTCAGCCCCCATTTCACCTCCGCCCCCCCCCATCGAATAGCACCCTTTCACACAAAGCCCTCACCCCACCTGCCCAATCTGCCCCTTGCTCAGAGACAATGGCCCTATTCACTGGGCCACGCTTTCAGGCACCAAGAGGGGGGAGAAACTGGGGATGGGGGTACAAAACTTTCACTCCTTTTCTTTCTGCTCCTCCACTGAGGGCATGGGAGCAGAAACATTGTTTTCTCAAACCGAATCTCCAACACCCCAATGCTGCCCCTTCCCAGAGTAGTGGGTCATTTTTCTCCCGTTACACCTCCCACCCTGCTCCATGTATGGTCAGGTTTTTAACCTGTTAGCTGCTTCATACAGACGCCACATTCGGTAGAAGAGGTCATGGGTTCAAATCCAGCCCTGTGTGTGCCCTGCCTTAGGCCCCGTGACGAACTGGCACCTGCCCGGGCCCCTGTGCCCTGCCTTAGACCCGGTGATGGACTGGCACCTGCCCGGGCCCCTGTGCCCTGCCTTAGACCCGGTGATGGACTGGCACCTGCCCGGGCCCCTGTGCCTTGCCTTAGGCCC
>JAODJW010000002.1:17900957-17911569 GCA_026777045.1 Hyperopisus bebe | reverse complement strand
GAGGGGGGGGGGGGGGGGGGGGGGGGGGGTGCGCTTGAGATCATAACCCTGTTGTGGAGCAGAGTTGATGCAGTGTGGAGATGGCAGAATTTGGCAGCCATTTACACAGCTCTGATAAAAGGGGGCGGGGCTAATCCTTTCAGCACCCTCCCTCCCCCAGTGTGGTTAACCTCCATTCCATATGCCATTAGACCACCAGAAAATATACAGGCATTACAGCCAATGACAGATAAATCTTTTTTTAATGCTTGGTGTTTTATAGGAGGTAAAGAAAACACGTTTCCTTCACCACTGAGGGTAGTCGTGGACTGGATGTCAGACCCCTGGAGGATCGGCTCGATGTCACTGGTTGCAAGAGGCATGACGGGGGATTCATGGGGGCATCACAACACAAAAGCAGGAGGGGCAATGTTTGAAGGTGCATGCTGTGGTCACAGCCCGGGGTGGACGCAACAGAGATAAAAGCTGCAAGCTTTCTTTGCCATAGGAACGATGGTCCGCTTTTGCTGGTGATTTTTGCTGAGCTAAAATGATAAGGAAGATGGTAGGTTTGGAGTAACTTTTTAAATGCAAGAATCTGAATTCAGTGAAATCCATTGATAGCTTTCAAAACCAAACATATCTAGTGACCACTTATCTACACATCCAGTAAAGCTCATAAGCTACACTATGTACTGACTTTCAGGACAAACACCAGGGGAGGTTTTTTTTTGGAGAAATTTCTGGGGTGGGTCACCCTTCCAATAGCATGCGGGATGACTGGGGTCCTTTTGGGACGCTGTTCCCATTTAACTGCAGCTCCTGCAGTTTCCTTCAGATCCTGGTCGGCTTGGCGGACTCCGGGTATAACAGTCCCTCCTCACTGTGACCGGGCTGCGTAATGGACAGACTGCTCCAGGGCAAGGAGCCTGCATGTCTGCGAGGCTGACCCGGAGGACCAGGACTGGGCTCCAGAGCATTCTGGGAGTGAACATTCACGCTTCCTACCTGCAACGGCATCTTTATGCATGTTGCCTGGCAACTGGTAACAAAACAATAGATTGTTGGTGGTTACAGGAGCAGCAGCATGCAGGGGTGTGTGTGTGTTTGTGTGTGTGTGCTCACACATATGTGTGCACTCCCTAGCCTGGCATGTAATAAATGTGTGCACACATATGAGACAGTGGGGAGGGGGAACCAGAGATGAACACAGAACACATGCATTGGAGAACGAAAGACCCATAATGACCAAGAGGAGGAAGAAAATAAGCAGAGCATAGGGTAAGGAACAAACTTCATATGCTTTATTCATTTTCAAATCAGATGTTAAGTAAAGAAAAATCTGAGAGAAAAAAAAAAAGATTCCCCAGTAGAGTAACTTGCTCTCATTTCAGGGACTCTTGATGCTGCAGTGATTCTAAAGCAGGCTGGTTACTCGAGTACTCGTACTCAATTACTCGTACTCAAATTTTTCTGTCAGACGAAAGACCACAACCATCTCTCTCCAAACATTGTCGAGCAGGTACAAAAACGTACTGCTTGTGCGTGTGTGTGCGCACCCGTAAGCAGCACGCACCAGGAACACGTCTCACACCCTTAACACCTACTACCACTTCCAGGGTAGAGCCAGAAGACGACAAAGGAAAAATCAAACAGACGAAGGAACAGAAGTACAGTTAAAGATCCTTGTTAAACACCCCCCTAACCCAATAAAAAATTAAGCCACTTATTGGCACCAAAAGCAGACACTACTCATCATCTTAGCCTATGAAACAAAAGACCCAGCGTGAAGGGCAGCACTGTGCTACGAAGTCGTGTCACACAAAGGGCAGACGTACAAAAATATACATTTAATCATATTCACCGCAGCATTGGCATGTCATTTTTACAAAAAGACCTTTTGAAATCAGTGACGTTTGGCATGTGACTGCTTGTCAGGGGTGGGGCCAGGCAACATGTACATTTGCATAACAACGATGGTATCACAACAATCAAGGTTTTTGTGTTTTGACTCCACACCTGAGGCCGCTTTACATAAAAGCACATGACTGGAGTGTCCAGGAAATTCAGGGCTTTTACCCAGAACTCTCATCAATAACAGCATAGTCTGATTGATGAATCAGTTGAGCCTATCATGGGGGGGGGGAGGAGGGTTAGCAGTCAACTCTTCTTTGTTGATTTCGCCTAGTTACTTAAGTGGATAACAATGTGCTGCTCATTAGCATTAGTAAATGGAGTTCAGCCCAGACTGTAATTTTTAGGAAAGATGCCCTGGCAATGAATCCAGGGCTAATTTGTGTTTGGGTCTGGGAGTTTGAGTATCAGTGTCTCAGTGACAATTTCCTGGGGGGGCCCAAAGTGGCAGCTGCACCACTAGGCTTGATCCCCTCGGAGGCGGTGTTGTCACTCCGGCTGCGCCTCCTGGGTCCTGTCGCTGGCGGGACCTAGTGGCCCCGCCCACCAGAGGGCAAGCGCATTGTTGGCACCGGAGATTGGTGATGCTGCATCTGATTCAGACCCAGAGTCGCCCTCACTCTCTCCCGGGCAGCTGAACTGCCTCTGGCCACAGGATGACACCAGCAGGGGCATGTAGGGGTGGATGCTGAGGCAGGAAGGCGAAAAAAACAAAGATGGGAACAACATCAGTGAAGATGCCTATGTGCAAATGGGTCTTTGGACCCATGGATCCCGTCGCGGCGTGAGTTTTGATGCTGTACCTGATGCCATTGGTACAGTCTCCATGTGCTTGGAACTGGAGATGGGGCTGCAGTACTCCTTCCCCACCATCAGGGGGTGCTGTGGACACATCCCACACATAAACAACTCCTCCTGTGTCACCGCTCAGCAGGTACTGCCCCGACCTGGACAAGAAAACCATGTAGACCTGAGTGAACAGTAGGGAGACGCTGCCAAAGGTTGTCTAGACCAAAACCCTTGACCTCCCCGTGCACATCTGCGGCCATCGTGGAAATGGCTACAGAAAATTGTTCATAAAATGCACTACACAGAAATAACCACTATACAGTGATTTCCCCAATGCTCAGCAAAGCTGGACCACATAGTACAAAGTGACCAGACTGGACCATCACCGACCAGAAACATGCCCAGCATGGGGGCAGGCTTCCGCTTACTCATGGCTTCTAGCTGACTACCTGTAGGGGGTAGCAGGAGGCACACATTAAAGGCTCAGCGTTCGCTGCCAATCAGAGGATGCGCCACCGCCTGCGAGAAGCTTACGACCTGCGCGGGGGGCAGAGCTTTGATAAATGACTGCGGCATTGCCTGATTGACCTCCTTTGACATCAAAGTCTGACTGAGAAAGATCCAGAAACATCATGTGGGCCGCCTTGAGCCGTCGTATTTTCCTACCACTGCCTTTGAATATCCCTCCACCTCTGGACTACAGACACATTCAGCTGCACACAAGACATCAAAGGCTGTAGGTGTATCTGGCTTAAGTGCAGAGCTAACAGGTGGCTGGGTGCAGCTTCTGCTATGCGTACCAAGTTAAGCAGGAGCGACTCACGGCTGGGAGGAAGAGTTTTGGGAGGGGAGAGGAGACAGTCAGTACTCACGGGTCCAGGTCGAAGTAGATGCGCTGGTTCGTGGTGACCCTCCGTCTCAGGGAGAACAGAACCTGTCCTGGATCTCGCAGGTCCCAGCAGAGAATTTCTGGGTCCTGATGAGACAGATCCCGACACACGTGTGATCTTCAGCAATTACAAAAACATGAATGCTGGAAAAGTACATTTTCCATTTGCTCAGCTGATCCATTATATATTTGGAGAGCGCACCTTCCGGCCTCCCGTGTAGAGGCGGATTCCGTCGAGCGAGAAAAGCAGGTGGGTGATGCCCCCCTGGTGGCGGCTGGGCAGCAGTGCGAGCGGTGCCCCGTCCTGGCAGGAGTAGAGGCCCACGGAGCGGGAGTAGGAGCCACAGGCGTAGATGGACTGGCATGGGCTGAACGCCAGGCAGGAGATGATGCCCGTCTGGCCGCATTTCTTCACTGGGGTTCAGGAAACACGTAGTTGTACTCACACATGGCAAGGCCGCTAGAGACACACCTATACCCTTATATCAGAACTCAGGCGTTCACTATTACGTCATAATAATTAAGAATGGTCTGATCTAAAGTGTATTAGACCATAATGTCGCTGTAACGTCGTCGGAAGGTTACCGACAACATCCCTGTGATGTCCAGCTCACCCAGAGTGGGTCTCTCCTCACAGTCCCGGCCTGGCCGCTCGGTGTCGAAGACCCGAACTGTCTTATCGAAGCCACAGTAGAGCTGTGAGCCGTCTGGGGTGAAGCAGAGCGAGTGGGCAGCGGTCAGCTCATCCTGGATTGGGGGGGATAAAGCAGAAGTGCACATTATCATCGCACGAGGGATTTATCGTCCATCACCGAAAAGCAAGAAAATAATAAGTGCACATTAGAGCTTTTTATCACAGTAATATTTCCAGGTGTAGATAAAGGGGAGGACATTTTGGCATTTCAAGTCATCCTTATTTATCAGCTAAAAGGAATGAAAGAGTAAGAGCACATTTTTGAGTATTTTATGGCGGCGCGCCGTGCCCCTGTGCACGCGGGTGTTCAGGTATGCCAACAGCCACGCTGAGAGCCGCACGACGCCCGATAATGAGCAGAGCAGAGCAGGAGGGCATAAACACAGCGGCGGAGCAAGAAGCTGCACTGATACAAACGCAGCAGAAACTTCTTATTAGTTATTAACAATCATCATCCTCTGTCATGGGTGGGCGACATGGAGGAAAAAAATAAAGTCTCATTTTTCCCCAAACTTATGGACGACTGACAGTTCTTTCTTTTTCTAGAATTCCCATGCGCCAGTTTCACACCTCACTCCTGTTGTTCCGCTGGCTGATTCTGCTGTTGGAATTGAGTTGATGTGCTGCAACTTATTTAAAACTGACTTCCTGCAGACTTTACATTGTTTTATTCCATGCAGAACCTTTCAAGTCCAAATCATTTCCCAATGAAAGACACCTTCCCTATGACTGGCACCTTTCATGATACACGACAGTAAACACCTTCATGTCAGCGTAAGGCATTTTTTTTGCGCAGGTGCCTGACTGGGGGAGCTGGTGTTTATGACGCCTAGCAGGCTGTCTTTTTCTGTTTTGTACTGTTTTAGCATTTATGACATCCCATTTGAAAACAATTTTGAATTAAATGATGCAGTTGTGAGAATGGCCCAGCGCTATCCTCTCTTTTATCCTATTTACAACCATGTTATAAGCTAAATTAAGTCTAAAAACACCATAATCCCTTGCTAGATGGAAATTGTTTGTCTCCTCCCACTGAAACCTGGCACCCTATCACAGACAGCCTCTCCCACCAAAACCCGCCACCCTATCAGACAGCCCCTCCCACCCACAACCATAGAGAGAGAATCACATCAACTTCGTTGCCTCCAATGGACCATTTTTTTACAGCAATGGCAGATCATGGAGCCTCTCAATAATTTCTGGAAGATAGCATCAAGTACTAGCAGCGCAGCACAGTTGCAGCGGAACAGAATATTTGTGATGCACTAAAAGATTTTAAAACATTGTATATTATCAGCTCAGTATCAAATGTGCATTTTAGCAAGGGGCTACGCTACAGTGCATTTAAGCATTTAACATGTGCATTTAAGTATTTTAGTTCTTTATCCCCCATGAAATTACTACATTTAGGGAATGTTAACAGATAAAGCTAAAATACTGGATAAAGTTAGAAACATGTAACATTAACCACAAACAGCCTATTAAGTACAAATTCTGTTCTTATCCAATGTTGCTGAATTAGAGAAAAAAGGTTTTTTTTTGTGCAGGGTGGCGGGCGTTAAATATTAGTCAAATCTATTATTGGAATTTGTGATCTTGAATCCCTGGGTTTTGCAAGCTGTTCCTTATTTTCCAGTAAACCACACATTAAGCTTCTCAATGGTGCGGTCCTTGTGAAAATGTACCATTTGAATATGATTACCTCACTTTTTTCCCTTCTTTAGTTACAGTGAGATTTGTCCTGCTGACTTGAGACAACCGTTTTTTTCTCTTCTCCATGTCACTGGAAAGACTGTGCATTTGCACTCGTTTCTCGGAGCGACTGGATCATCCCCAAGCAGCACAGTGAACTATGGTGGGGATTATATGCAAGGCCGCCATGGAGGGAAGAGACAAACTGCTTGGCATGCTATTCATGTTGGAGTTTATTAGTGAATAAGTCATTAAGATTATTTAGGTCCTCAGTTAGCATGGGATTATTGCAATCACCATGAATTCTAGAAATGTTAGAACATTTAATCTGATCTGAATTTTGAAATGTTTCTTCTCTTCCCATCCCACTAGACAACTGCTCTTGACTACCATGCAAGTTTAAAAACACAATTTTAAAAAGAAGGATGCAAAAGAATAAATAGCAACAGCAAGCTTTTTTAACCAAAGCAAAGGCAGGTAACCTTAGCCATGAATAATACCGAATTTTACTTTCTAAAAAACACATTGATATAACTACATACACATGTTGGTGTGCTAAATAAATAAATGCATTTATTGACTTGTTGGTGTGCTAAACACAATGCATTTATTGACTATTAATTACCAAAAATCACTGTTCTCTCTCCCTGTATTTAATGTACTCAAATGGCCCACCAAGTCTACATAAACCATTTGAAGGTCAAACATTTTGAACTTCCGTTGACACGACTGTCTCTACATGGCTAGTCTCCCACCGAAACACGCCATCCTATCACAGACAGCTCCTCCTACCAAAACAAGCAATCCTATCACAGAAAGCTCCTCCCACCGAAACACACCACCCAATCACACAGCCCTCCCATCGAAACACACCATCCTATCACAGACAACTCCTCCCACCGAAACCCACCACCCAATCACAGAGAGCCCCTCTCACCAAAGGCCAGTACCCTGTCAGAGTGAGTCCCTCCCACTGTAACCTGCCACACAGTAGAAGGAAGAAAGAGACTTTCTGGTATATTCTCAGCTTCTAAGCAGTATGTACTTGGCTGGAAAAGAGCTTCACCATTCTTCTGCTTCGCTACCACACAAAACTCCTCCAAAGAGCATATAATGATCTACAGAAAAGGAGAATGAAATAGTAATCTTAAAAAAACTCAAATAGTTAATTTCTCAGAGGCTGACAGTTTTTCATAGATGAAAAGAAGAGGAAACGGTGAGTATTCTCCCTCTCATCCCAAGGTCAGAGCTCCGCTCTCAGTACCCACACTCTGATGCTTGTGGTAATACCTTAAGCGTCTCTAATTCTGGGAGAACATGGCAGAAGGAAGCAGCTTTAACTGTTGCAGATGAAAAAAATCAGCCAGCCGGGCTCTTGGGATAAACTGCTGTTTTCCAGAGAATGGGCACGTGTACCCAAGGCTCGCTTGGAACTCGATCTTGTGCTGGAACGAGATGGTCTGCATGGTAAGGAAAGCTGGCGAACCAGCAAGACCCTGATTTAAATATTTACCCCAGCCCCTCAAGACAAGGGCCTCTCTACCACAAGGACTGCATAGTAAGATGGTGGCCAGCCCAAGTCCAGAGAACACTGTCACAGTTCTTCATAAAAACTTGCCAACAACCAGAAACATGTATACAACCTTAAGACCCTTCTGGACACATGGAACCACCAAGGATCCTCCTGGCGTACAGGACCAATGGAGGAGCGGCAGCATGAGCTGCTGGGAACCCCAGGCTAAGATACCATGAAGGTGCCACACGCAACACCAGAGGAAAGTAAAGCACAGAAAGTGCACTGGCACCAGCAACGGGCTACTGAGCCACCCATCCCGGCCAGTTCTCCTGTCCTTCTCATGGAAATGTGGCTCCACCACAATACCCCATATAGTCCACCCAGAGGTGTTTTAATGTCCAGTAAGACCCACAGAGGTGGTTTGTGTATCTGTATCAACAAAGAATGGTGAGAAGTCACAAGCCATTAGGGCTGGAAAATATATTGTATTGTGATTGTGAACATTCCTATCATCATTTATTTGAATATCGTGAATTTCATGGTATAGCCAAAACACTTGCAATGCATAATTTTTAAACAAATTTATTCAAGGTATGAGTCTGTTGTGGGTGTAATTTATCATTATACCTGTCACATATTCTGTAACTATTAGTAAAACAATTTCATCATCATAATTAGAAAAACTCAAAATCAACTGTCATATTTGACTGTTTTCTACATACAATAGAACATCATGATCAATATAGTTATAGTTATTGTAAAAATCTCTGAAAATATTGTGATTTTTTAGGACATACTGCCCAGTCCTACAAGCCACTGCTCATCGATGGTTGCGTTGCTTTTAACTTGCTGTGGGAATTTACGGCTGTTAACATCGTGGCTGTTTACGTCACGCCTGGCACTAATGCTGAGGAAGCACTGCGCATTCCCTAAGGACCCATCAATGTGCAGTAAACTACACATCCCAAAAGCTTTTTTGTTGTAGTTGGAGACACCAGTTATGCGACCTGAAGGCTGTTCTCCTCAAATTTTACCAGCACATGGATTTTCCCACCAGAGAGGAAAAAAAAACTGGACCTTGTGTTCACAAACATGTGCCAAGCATACAGAGCCATAGCCTGCCCCACCTCGGCCTGTTTGACCATATCTCAATACTGCTTATGCCAGCAGACACTCTGCTGCTCAAATGGTGTAAACCAGTCCAGCAACAGTCTCGCCAGAAGGAGCTGCCTCCTGCTCCTGTGGGCATCGCAGTAACTTGGAGGAGTATGCAGCATCTGTCACTGGCTAAATCAGCAAGTGCATAATTGACGCAACTGCCTCCAAAACCATATGAGCCAATCGAAAACCATGGATGTTGACAGAGGTACATATGCTGCTGGAAGTCCGCGGTCTGCCATTCATACTGGCAAACAAGGTAGCCCTAAAAACAGCAAGGGCCTTTTCCTTTGGCATCAGGGCACCAATGCATGTGTATGGGCCAAGAATCCACAACTGCTTCCAAGACAGCAGCGACTCAAAGCACTTGGTCAGGACATCCAGGCTATCACAAACTACAAGACCTCACCACAAGTCAGAGATGCCTCCCTCCCAGATGTACTGGATGACTTCTCTGCACGGCTTGACACACTCAGCACTAAATGACATGCCTGCCATGAAGACCATGCCTCTTTCAAGTGGAAAAGGCACTTGGTGTGGCAACAGCTGATGTGAGGAGTGGCTGGATCAGACAACATTCCTCAAGTGCTCAAGGAATCTGCAAACCATCGGGCTGATATCTTCACAGACAAGCAGTCATCCTCAAGTGCTTCATGGCCACCACCACCATCGTACTTGTGTTGATAAGGTCGATGGTCTTCTCCCTCAATGACTAATAGCCCCATTGCACTACAACTGATCATCATGAAGCACTCTCACATGACCCCCAACTGTCCCACTGATGCTGCCATATCCACAGCTCTATACCAGGTCCTTTCCCACATGGACAAGGATGAGTCCTACATACAAATGTTTTTGCAGTACTTCAGTTGAGCATACAATACCATCATTCCTCAGAAGCTGAAAGAGCATTTTGTGCTTCTGGGTTTCAGCACCCCTTTAGGATCCTGGACTTCCTGACCAAAAGGACCCCAGGCAGTCCATTTGGCAATAGCATCACCAATACCACCATGCTGAGCAGCAGCGCTCCCTAAGGCTGTATGCTCAGCCCACTTCTGCTCACCCTGCTGACTCATGACTGTATCGCAAAGTCGACTCAGTAGTGGGTCCCATCAGAATCCATGATGAGTCATCATACTCACTCGAGGTGGAACAGCTTGCAGACTTGTGCAAGGGCAACAATCTGTCTCTCAATGTGGACAAAACAAAAGAGATAATTGCCAACTTCAAGAAGGCCCAGGCTGTCCACTCCCCAGTGAACATCGCGGCATCTGCAGTAGAGAGTCAGGAGGACCAAATTTGTTGGAATGTACCAGCCTGAAGACCTGAACTCTCAACACCAAATTCCCACTTCCAGAGGAGGCTGAAGAGGGCAAGACTTCCTCCCCCACATCCTGACCAGGTTCTACAGGGCACCATAGTGAGTAGCCAGCTGCATCACTGGCTGGTTAGGGAATTGCAAAGCCCCAGAACACAAGTCCCTGTAGCAGACAGATATTCATACATCAGAAAAAAAAACATCGGGAACTCTCTCCACTGCATCAAGGGCATTTTCCAGAACAACTGCACCCACAAAGCCTTCAGCACTACAGAAAACCCCTCCCATTCTTCCTACTCTTCGTTCTGCTCCCATCTGGCAGAAGGTAAGGAGTTCCCAGTACTGCAGGTTCCCACAAGACTGTCAGAACACTAAATACCATGGTGCCCATCTCACTCCCAAACCATTTCTGAAAATTACCCTCCCCCAATACTGACTGGCACTGCTCACTTTACTTTGTTATTAGTGATATATTTATTCAATTAACTATTATGTTTTCTACCTCTTTAAACCCTGGAGTCAGATTCCCCATTCTGCATTGTCCTGTGTCTTATACTCTATGTATTCATATTTCATGACACTGTACACCAGGGGTGTCCAATCTTATCCGCAAAGGGCCGGTGTGTATGCAGGTTTTTGGGATAACCTGTAGGTCAGCTGTTC
>JAODJW010000002.1:17884965-17897323 GCA_026777045.1 Hyperopisus bebe | reverse complement strand
GGGGGGGTGGGTGCAAGGCCAGCTCACGCACACGCGCCCCCCCGGGGGAACAACGGCACATTAATCACGGTGGCGGGGGACGGCGTGACAGTGACCCCTCTAACATCATTATCTTCCCGGCTTGTTGCCTGCCATCGGGGGGCCTCCCCCCTAATTAATGATCTCCGTAACTCCTTCGCAGCTCATCCCCCCTCCCAGATCTCGTCCCCGAACCATCGCTGCCGGGCCCCAGCCCCGCTGGGCTCTGATAAGGACAAGCCCCAGTTGCGACCAGGGAGCCGAGACAAATTGGGAACAGGACGGGCGGCGCACGCTCGAGTAGGGGGCTCTCATTACGGGCCTGCCCCCGTCGCCGTGACAACAGCAATACCCCCACTTCCTGCTGGCTGCCGCTGTTCTTGTTCCAACTTCACAAACAAAGTGTCACGCCGTCCTAAGCGAACAGAAAACGAACAAACTATGCACAGGCACGAAGTCTGCCTCACGTTACAGCCCATCTCAAGAAGGAAGGTGCTGAAGTAAGTTAGGCCAGGAGCCTGCAGAGCAACAGTGGACATGCTGGTGGGGACGGGCGCTCGTGTTCACCTGAGCCACCGAGTCTTTTGATCATGTCCAGACACAAGCTAATGAAGAGTAGGAGAGGGGCGAGACTAGGGGGTCAGATCAGAGGGTCAGGAGGCGGCCTAAGGACTCACAGGCAGGTGTCAGGCTGCAATGAGGTCATGGTGGGGAGCCAGCAGTAATCGTAAATGGTGTCTCCTTCGGGCATCCTCAGCACAGGGCTCTGGCAGAGGAAGAGGACTGTCACTTGCCAGGCGTGTGTCAGTAAGTCTCATAAGTGTTTGGACCTCAGTACCACCTGAAGCCCATGTGAAGCCTGAGGCAAGCTCCACCGCCGGCACCCCCTACTGGAGACAAAGTGAAATGGGCTGTTTCCCAAGTCGCCGCCCCCTCTGAAGATGTTGCTCTGGGTAGCCAACTGTGTTGCCTAATGGGTTGACCAGCACTGATGTACCTTTGTGCACAATAGAGGCACATGTACAAGTATAGTACAGGCATAACGTGTACATGTTCTTTGTGTATGCATGTATACTTACAAGTTTTTCTACATATATGTGTAGCAGGTCTATACACTCTTTTATATGTGTACTCTGTAGTCTGTAGCATGAGTAGATGTGCAGTTATACAGGTTCACTAAATGCTATGCTGTACACATGTCCAGGTGTACATGCACGCGTGTGTCGGTGGCACATTGTCACCATTTCCGTCATGAGGTCCCAGTCGTGGGCATACAGCTCCGGCGGCAGGTTGTAGAGCCGCAGCACGTTGTCCGCACTGTTGGACAGGATGCAGGAGCCGTCCGGAGCCCTGGGGACGAGTGGCGGAGGTGGGGGGGCATGACACGCGGCAGCTTGGTTATAGAAACATCCGAGTGACAGTATGAACTAAGAGGATATGGAGTGAAAGGAAGGCCACGAGAATAGGGCATGTGACATGAATCGTTAAAGCCTGAATCTGAGGCTGGGCAGCGACGAAGGTGGCTGGGAAAGGGTTACCATTTGCAGCCCTTGAGGTAGTTCTCAGTGGAGCTCTTGTATTCCGCCCAAGCTCCAGTTAACCTGTGTGGCATCTGTTTGAAATCGAGCCTGAGACTGGAGACAGAGAGCTTCTGTATCAGTAGAAGCAAGAAATGTAGAAGAAATAGACACACACATGCAGTATATATACTGATTCTACACATGTCCTTATCCACTGCTTAAAATGTACTATATTAACCCAAAATAAAACAGATTATTTCTATGAAAAGGGGCCAAAGCAGCTAAATAGTCATCAAGAGATTTCAGACTAATTATATTAATCAGGTAATTAACATACAGTGGTCCTACAGGGCCCTGCCTCGTCACGTACCTCTGTCCCTCAGGACAGCCGTCCCTACCCTCTGATGTACCTCTTTCCCTCGGGACAGCCTTCTCAGCCCTGTGATGCATCTCTGCCCCTTTGGGACAGCCATCCCTGCCCGGTGATGTACCTCTGTCCCTCGGGATGGCTGCCCCTGTCTCATGATGTACCTCTATGCGTTTGGAACAGCCACCCCTAGCCTCTTATGTACCTCTGTCCCCACACCACAGGTGTCCCTGCCACTTGACATACCTCTGTCCTTCATCAGGGCTACCTCCAGCTCCATTCCTGCCTTCCTCTGGCAGCTCATCCATTCCGCCTGTCAGCCCTGCAGTGTTTTCCTCGCCATTGCGCTCCAGCTGCCCTTCATCTCTACAACCTTCCACAGGGTCACCTGTCCCAGCTGGCACTATAACAGACAATCCATTTCTATGCATGGTGACACAGTGATGCATCATGAGAACTCACTGGATCAGTGACCTTCTCACCCCAGCTACATATAGTACTACCAAAAACAAAGGGTTTCAGGATATGAAAGTCAGTTTAATAAAATGTTTAGCTAAATACCAAGTTAAATTATAGATATGTAAAGGAGAACCAAATAAAGCAAATATAGTGGTACCTCAACCCACGAACAAATGGGGTTATGAACCAGATGTTCAAAAATTCGCGAACCGTGTTTCAGGGGGCGAACACACCCAAAACGTGAAGAAGTTATGCCCAAGAACGGTTGTGGAATGTACAAAAATCTTATTGTAGATGTATCTATTTACTATATCTCTTCAGAGGTCAAATACCTGAAGAAACAAAAAAATAGAGACAGAACATTCTGTTATAGCGGTACCTTTCAGTGATTGATAAACATGTTTGTGATGGTTTTTAACAGTCACATATCTATACATAAAATTACAGTACTTCTTTAATACCATAAATTAAGTAACTCCTATTTAAGTGTTATATTCTCCATTCACACATAGTGGCAACTGTGCATCGTTTGTTTACAGTACAAAGTTGTTCATTGCTATACAGCACATGGCATCACAAAATGTACATGAAAATTTTAGGCATATGAAAATAATGTACAGTATAATAAAAAAAAATCACATTTTCGAAATTACTGTATTGTTTTTGACTGTTATGCAGTCTTTTAATATTAATTGTTTCGTTTTTTGGGGGGATGTTTTGTGGTTCTTTTCCGTGTTTTGGCGTCTTTCGAGCGACCAGCCTGCCAACAAGCATATGCTCAGTTGTGTATTGGTCCGCCTTCCATAAACATACTATTTGAACAAATTATTTGTACTTACATTAATTTAAATGGGAAAAAATGATTCAGGTCCCAAACTTTTTAGGTCAGGAACTGAGTCCTCGAACAAATTAAGTTTGTGAGCTGAGGTACCACTGCATTATAGTAACTTTTAAAGAGGTACTAAGGCAAACCGATAACCAGTTCCTTTATGATGCAGACTGAAGTTGAACTACCCCAAATCCTGTTTACCTGCTTCTTGGCCTAACTGAGAAAGATCATAATTGTTATCAGTTTCCTTTGTGACCTGATCAGGTGTCTTCAGGTCAGAGGTCAAAGTCATGTCAGCTTGTGCCAGCCTTGGCTGTTTGGCGGCCGGGGCTGATGATGACGGATCCTCCTTCTCCTCCTGGGCCACCTGACTGACACCCTGGCTGCCAGCAGCCAGGGGTGGCTCTTGTGGAGGTTCGCTGTCCCCCTCCGGCTCCAGCCCGGCCCCTGCTGCCCCTCCCGTTTCTCCACTCTCCACAAAACTGGACATGTTGCCTCAATATGTCTCCCTTTTCCTTGGCTCTGTGCACGGTACCCCTGGATAAGTCTGCTATGGGACTCTGAAAGGTTTTTTCTCTCTCTCTCGGTGGGTTTCTGTCAGATGGCCGTGTGGTAGGTGCTACTGGGGTAATGCTTCCTCCTGTGACACAGCTGGCTCAGGCTTCGGGGTGCTGAGGACATCACAGCACCTGCAAGACACAGGAAAGAGAGCACAACAACAAAGAAGATAGAAGGATCAGCTTTAAAAAAAAGAGGACAAATTCTGCATAGAAGACACGCAGTAGAAAGAGGACAACTTGGACATCAAGTATAACACTTGAAACAGTAATAAATAATGTTATCTATGGCATTTACACCTGTTTCTACGATTCAGGATAATAGTATTCAGCAATACGCATAAATTTCCAAGTTCTACTAAATTAAAACGAGTAATAAAAAAGCTGAAAACAGCAGCTATCGGTTTTGGTGTGTCTCTACCGTTTACGCTTCTTTACAAAACATAAAATCATCAACATGATTTGCGATGATGCACAAAAAGGCAGGACATTCAATTAGTCGGCATGAGAAGTATCGAGATGAATAAATCCTTATACAAATACAACCAACTGATTACCTGCTTTTCCCGAACGCTCGCTTTTGCTTATATCTTCCTCCAGTTGAAATATCAAGATTTCGGTTTTTTCCGGTTTTACTACTCTTTAGAGTCGATGCTTTCTCTGTGTTTCCTCTGGATATCTAACAGAAACAGATCGTAGCACCGCGATATGCTACACCATAGGAGGCAACAAATGTATCACGCCGTCTGTTCGCTTGCGATGGGAGCCACCATGACACTTTTCTGTTACTAGCGCCGATGGCCAAGTATCGCGAGATGATCTTCTCAGCCTGACGTGAAATGCAACAGATACTAAAGACGAGGAACACACTCAAACTTTAATGGAATGTTTTATATTAAATGTTTTGCGTTCGTGTCCGGCGTTAAAAGTTCTGTGAATAATCGATATAGTTAAAATTATTTTCTTTTCCAATACGTTTGTCAGTTAGTGACTTTTATATATTACTATTAAAAGGAATTAAACGACGCTTTCGTTTTGTAATTATTACCTTTGATAAAGAAGCAAAAACATTTACAATATGAATATGGACACCAGGTAACGGATGACTTCAGGGACTCAGAGTTCTTCTCCGTGGCCACGGACTCCAACTGGTTCTTGTTTTATATTGTATGTTGGTATGCTGTTGATCTTCCTTCAATAGAAAGGCTTCTAAATACATTTATGTAGCAGACACTTTTGTCCAAAGCACCATACAAGTGATGATCTGAGGGCAGGGTCATTTGAGTCACGGGCCAACTGAAATGGGTTTTTATATTGTAAAGCAAACAAAATATCAAGCAATGACAGTGAATATAAACCGAATGTTACGGTTACCACTTACAAGAGAAGAACATGCTGCCTTTAATAGAAGAAACGGTGGTGTATCATTGAACTGATTTAAGTTACATTAAGCATACACTGCCTGTAGTAAATTATAGGTTTATTAAAACTAACCCATTAGGTCTATAAATGCACATTCTATTATATTATACGATCATTTAGCTGCCAGTTTGATATGTCTAAAGGTTACTTGAAAATATTCATACTGTAAGTTTCCTGGGAGAAACACATCCATTTATCCAGTTTCTGTACCCGCTAGTCCAGAGTCTATCCTGGAAGCTAAGGGTTCAAGTTCTGGAGAACCAAAGAATGTAAATATCAAAATAGTGAAGCCAATTATAGCATGCTGCCACACCCCTGAGGGGCGGGGTTTGAGAGGTCCATCCCCAGTGAAGAAATAGACCAGCTCCACGCCAGAGGCACACAGTGGCTTTGCCACCGGGAGCTCAGAAAATCGTTTTGAGACCACCAGATCAGCACAGTATAGTTGAGCCCATTTTGGCGACTGCGATATCATTCACATACAATGCGTACACTGATAAGAGGGAATCACACACGGAAAATTCATATCAAATACAATAACAGAGAGGGATTCCAGGGATTTTGCACCAAGTATACTCACTTTGTCAATCCGGTAAATGAGGTGGCTCATCAGCTGCTTCAAAATTAATCGTGCGGATTAATCAGGAGGCGTCCAAGGTGACCAGTGACGACGACCTACTCAGACAGCCCAAAGCACCAGGACGGGAGATAGGAAGCTGCAAGCTCACAGGCAGGCAGAGACACTGCAGCAGTTTTTCTTTTAAAGGCAACATGCTGTGAACGTGGACTGGGTAAATACTGGAAAAACAACCTACTCCACCATTTCCTCCTTAATACTCTCTCCTAACAGCAGGTAAGGATAAAACCAAACCCAATCTTGCTCTATTCCAGGAACACTGAGTAAAATTCACAAATTGTTCAAATTGTCACATTTCAAGCAGGCATATGCCTCAATGTGGTACAATCCAGAAATAAAAATAGGCAACTAAGCAAGAAAGTAAGTAGTTTATTTTAAACAACCGCAATTCTGTAACTGATGTGTTTGAAGGTGGTGTTTTTATTTCACACTGAATTAAAATAAAAGCATAATTTGGAAGGGAATGGAAATATTTACAACAGACACTGTGTTGGTAATAAAATCAATTTGAATAACAGCCCACTGACACTTTACTTTGCTCTATCCATCTCATTATAGAATATCCAATAGTATAATTGCTGACAAAAAATCTCCAGAGAATATGGCAAAAGAATCTGGAATTTTGGAAATTTTATCAAAAGGAAAAATATCAGAGAAATTAGAAAAAAAATCATTTTACATGGGGTGGCATGGTGATCAGCACCGTTCTCACACACCTCTGGAGGTTTCGAGTCTCCACTATGGTTCCATGGGTGTGGGGGTTTACATGTTCTCCCTGTGTCATTGTGGGGTTTCCTCGGTGCTCCAGTTTCCTCCCAAAAACATGCTGAGGCTAACTGGAGTTACATAGGCGTGAGTGTGTGAATGGTGTGCGAGTGTGCCCTGCGATAGGTTAGCACCCCATCCTGGGTTGTTCCCTGCCTTGCCCCCGTAGCCTCTGGGATAGGCTCCAGACCCACTGCAACCCTGAACAGCAGTTACAAAAAAATGGATGGATATTATTGGACAACTTCAAAGTTTCACAGAATGGTATTAACAATGACAAATGTTGGAAATGCCGCAGTGAGGTAAGTACTTATGCATGTGACACAGGAATGTTAATTGGGCTATCCCTTCTGAAGTGAAGTGTTGTAGCAATTAGGAAACCGGCTTGGCGTAGCACTGTCACTATGCCCACAATTTTGTCAGATGGGGGACAGGGCAAGGGCATCAGATTTGAGCAAAAACCAGTTCACTACGGTAATAGTGGGAATCAGCACAGCAGTCAGGCTGACCTTGCACAACTGGAAATTTAAAACTCCTGACATTATAGACTGGATGGGCTAAATGATCAGAATAGCATCTTTATGGAAGAAATGTTGAGTTGGATTAATGATACCAAAGAAAGGACTGAATTATGGAGCAATATGCTTGGCAAGCTGCTAAAGGCATATAGGGGTAACCGAAGCTTATGACTTCCATATCATTTGATTATTTTGAGCAGTGTGCCATTGTGAATTATGTGCAATGACCATCTGATTTTCACTGCTGTACATTTGAAGTTTGATTAATAAAAACATGAATTACAAAAAAAAAAATCTGAAATTTAACTTTGAATTTATTATTTTTTTTTACATTATTGTTCGCTTCAAACCAGAAAAAAAAAACTATGTACATAAAGTTGTTCTTTTTCCTTTTTTCGTTTGTTATATAATCTCTAAAACATTCAAAATTCTTAAAGCCGTGGAGGTGGAGCTGACTGGATGGTCTGGGGCCTGATCATGGGGGGGGAGGACAATGTCAGAGTTGTAATAGGGTGCTGGAGGAAATGTATGTCATTCTTTCACAGGCATTCGGGATTCACCATTAACCCCAGGACATGTGTATGATTACAGGATGTTCAATAACAGAAATATAATCAAAATCACAGTGTAGTCTCACCAGGATGGCACATCACTGTCCAAAACACTTCACTGTGACATTAGTACTCTGAAACACATAGAAAGGAGCTGGGCCTGAGCCCCACAACTATTAGTATATGAACATGGGATTCCCACCTGACCACTCAACAGATGATAAAAAAAAAAAACCTTAAGAGCGTAATCTATCTAGCCAACCTAGGCCTGTGTAAGTGCTTGTGTGCCTCAAAGTTTCAATTGTATAATTTCCTCTATATTATCCTCCCAAATAGGCCACACAACATATCCACACAGCTTAAAACAAGCAAGAAATCCATCTCTTGGAAAGAATTTTGAGGGGGCACATGAGGGCTTATTGTAGACTGAGTGACATGTAGCTAAGCGCTGGCCATGTGTCTCTAAACCGATGTAAGCCAACTTCACAGTAAGTACTCCAGTCCATCACACATGGAAAGCCATCAATGCCAGAAAGTTTTCATCATGCTAATCATTTTCATTAACAAAATCTAATCCAGTCATTTGATTTCAGGAGACAGCTACGCTAATGCAGGTCACCAGCCCCCTCTAGTGGAACCCCTCAGCATTAACAATAACACCACAAAACTACTGTTAAGCACAAATGGACTTGACTGTCACTACTTTACAGTACCATAAACTGGTCTGGAACACAGATATACAGTTCAGCATGAAACAGTGGAAGCTGAGTTTGAGAGTACACGCATATAACACCCCTTAGCCTGCATGCAAGAGTGCTCAAATGTAACAGGCCTGTTTTGCACTATTTGTCACACACCCCATCTTGGGTCTTCTGGCGCTGAAGTGGCACAGACAAGCAAGATTAGGAGGCGTGGTCTTTGACCTGGATCTATGGATTATGATTGGTGCAAGACACCCGCCCCAGCCAGTCAACTCGGCTCCAAGTCGGCGCGAACCCATGGCCAGGGTTCGACACCACAGCTACATGAATGGGCATCAAAAAAAAGTTTTTACAAAGTCACACAGTTCAAAAAGTTACAGCCTTCCTTCAATACAGATCCATTTCTCCACACACACTATACTAATGTATGTCTGCTATTAGGGACACATTATAGGTACAACCAAATAAGCTTTGAGCAACCAGGATTCACTTCTTCTGCAGGAACACAGAGGTCCCATCATCCTCTTCTTTGCACACATGCTCAAGACCTTGCCCTCCAAAAGTCACGTTTCTGTAGATCATAGCATCGTTTTGAGTTTCTCTCTTTAAAGAGTTAATCTGTACAATTAAGGCATGTGAAAAAAAAACAAAGGGGAAAAAAGATATGTACATTATTTACATGGCAGCCGGACTCCACTGCATGCGTGAGACTGTGTGCATGTTCCTTTGCAGCTGTACTGTAAGCCTTCAGCATGTGTTCAGTCGTGCTCTATTGGTGCTGCTGGCTGGCTGTGTGTGTGTTGTGTGTGGTGTGTCCGTTACCAGCAGAGAAATCACAGCTGTAAGTTCAGTACGAAAAGCCTTCACTAAACTCAGCCCTTACATGGCAGTCGGCTCTAGCTCCTTACAAGCTGCCCGGAATTCCTCCTCCGGTCCAGAAAACTGTGAACTCCAAGAGGCAGGGCAGAGGAAGCAGTAGCTGGGCATCGCCACTGTTATCAGTCCTTGGGGCAGCAGTTTCCAGAGGCCCTATCCATGCTCATGTCATCCTCTCTGCCCCTTATCAATCTCGCCTAAAGGGTGACAATGCAGTTTCTCCATGAAAGTACAGGGGGCAGCAGCGGGCTGAAAGGTGCCAAAGAATAACCGTGGGCCAGGTCTACTGAATGCATCTTGGGTCAAGCAGCTAGCTCTTCAGTCTTCCTCCTTCCCACAATGCACTGCAGCCACCATTTCTGCCCATCAGCAACTGCCTAAAAACAAGAGTGGGGAGAAAGGGAAGGAGCATGAGGAATTAGTGGATCTGCTCCTGTCTGCTAATAGCAGCCTGACTTAAATTAGAATATTGGTCAAAATTTAACAGAGAACGTGAGTATTCCATAACATGCATTTAAAAGTAGTTTGCCAGGGAAGCAGGCAACCATACCATCAAAACAGTCTGCTTCTTCTTATCACCAATCAACATTCACTCTTGGTTAGATTCCTTGGTGTTCCGGAGAAAAAACAATATCTGGGACAGAAAGAAACAGAAACCCAAACACAAAGCTTCTCCCACGTCTTGCCAAGCTCGTCCAACAAGTCAGAGCGCTTTCCATGAGAGTCTAGGGGAAGCTGCGAGACTCCTTGGTCCCCACACCACCATCCAGAGCTGCAGCTTGGCACGTCCCTTCTTGTTACATCCTACTCTGAGGAGCAATCCTGGAACGGGCCGCCGCAGCGCGTGCAAACCCTCCCACATGGAGTTTATTTGTCTTTTGTTGTTATTGTTCCTCTCCTCACTCCTTTTTGGGGAATGAGGTATGGAGAAACACAGGAGTTTATCTTTTTTTTTTCTTCTTTTTTTTCTTAATCCAGTATCTTTTTTATGAAAAGGTCGGTTTATCATTCAAACTGTTGTTGCTGCATGAAAATCCTTCATTTCAAACATCCTTAGTTTTTTTGACATATAAAAATAAGTACATATAGAATTGTGTGTGTTCATGGATGTATATATACAAAAGTCTGTATATATACACACGTAAACACACATTAACACACAGTACAGAGGGTAAGATCTTTGTCCTTTTTCATACAAAACCAGAAACCTATGAACACTGTCTCCCAGATTGCTGCTCACTCCCCCGCCCTAAAGAAAGTTCCTCACAGTTTCTAACAAACCAAAGTGCATAGAAAGAGTGTGTGTGTGTAATATGCATGCATGCGTGTGTGTGTGTGTGTGTGCGTGTGTGCGTGTGTGTGTGTGCGCGTGTGTGTGTGTGTGTGTGTGGGAGGGGGCGTGGCAGGGGTGCGAGGCAGCAGCCTTCTCGCAGGGGACAGGCAGGAGCTCTCCATGACTGAGGGCTCAGACCCCCAGTCTGGCCTCCTGCTTTCCGCACATTAGCACATACACAAAGGTTTTTTCCCGTTTCGTAGGTCAAGTACCACAAAAAGTATAGAAAAACAGTTTGTTGATTAAAAAAAAAAATGAATCCAACCATCATACTGCTTAAAAGTTGCTCCCCCTTCCCAAAGATTCATAAAAAGGGAGCACATACTCACGCGCACGCATACACACACCCTTCTTCATACTCATCATTCCCCCACAGATCCTATAGCTACAGCATTAAAGGTCAAAGGTCACAGTCGACAGTCAATGAGCGCTTTGACCTCACTAGTTGGAGCAGCTCAGTCTCAGTTCGCACTGCAAACTAGCACCCCCCCCCCCCCCCCCCAAAAAAAAAAAAAAAAACCACAGACATACATGTGATCTGTAAACAACAAAAACCTCCTGTAAGGAATAGAAAAGCTTTTCGTTTCAGAGTCCGTCCCTCTGAAAGGACTGAAGAGGCAGTGTGTTCTGCAGGGTATCGGGATGAACTCACGCTTCCAGCTCATCCTTTCATCTTGCATGTGTGGAAAAAATATCCGCCTGGTAATCTCTCTCTCTTTTTTTGGAATACATTCATGTTTTTGTCTTTTTTTTGTCTTTTTTTTTTTTTAAAGAAAAGGATAAACAGGCGCATCTTCTCGCCGAGACGACAGGACAGAGGGAAAGAAAAAAGGCAGCAGCCTCCAAACTGAACTGAAATACTTCACACTACGTGGAACGTGTTCCTACAGCTCATTCCATTCGCGCACGCGCACGCACGCACACACACACACACACACACACACACACACACAGTAAGAACACCAGACCACGTCTTTAAATATACTGATACGAACGCTTTGCACAGTTCTGTTCATAAATAAACACAAAAGAGCAAACAAAAGGGGCAAATTAAATCAGATGAGAATCACGGTCCAAACTGTACAGCTGCTGAATGCAAGAAAAATAATGCAAAAATCATTTTACACCAACAGACTGGCACACACGCTCGCATGCACACCCCCCCCCCCCACTCACCCACACACACACACACACCTGTGCTTGTAGTGTCTACAATTAGCACAGCTATGAAAGCCGTAGAAAGGGGAGCAGGACCTAGAGCCAATAGGGGCAGCGACGTGATGCAGCAGAATGTGTTTGCGTTCATATGTACAGGGATCGTTCACACAGGTCGGGATGCAGAAGTGACAAAGGGTCACGTCCCATCAGACACACGCATACACAGAGCTCAGGAAATACAAAAATCTGTTTTAAAAAAAAGGACAATGGCATCATCACTGTACATATCTTGGAAAGTGATGAGAAAAATATCGTGCAGACTAGTATTCTCAAACTCACTCACACTCACAAAAATATTGATTTCTATACCTAATCTTTTTTTTTAATGCAAGTGCAATCTTCAAGTTTTTTTTATCCATTTTAATAGCTTTACTTTTTATATAAATGTTTTTTTAAAAAACAAAAAACAGTTTCTCAAGAAAGGATTTGTTTTCTGATCATGTAAAAAAGCCCCCCCAAGAATAATTCCACCTTGTAACCTTCCAGTCGTCTCTCTCTCTCTCTCTCACTCACACACACACACACACACACACACACACACACGCACACACACGCACACACACACACACACGCACGCACACACACTT
>JAODJW010000002.1:17839180-17852863 GCA_026777045.1 Hyperopisus bebe | reverse complement strand
ATTGGTTGATTAGATAATTGCATTAATGAGAAATTGAACAGGTGTTCCTAATAATCCTTTAGGTGAGTGTAGATTTGCCATAAGATTTTTTGCATAAGCATGAGCGTGAGTCAGAAAGCATGAGTGTCACACCAAATGCGCGAGAGTTGGCAACCCTGTGTATGAGTGGCTTTGTCTTGAATTGAAAATCTCCCACCAACCAGCAGACTAAAGTTGACAACCCTGCACCCAGCTATCCAGTACAGAGATAGGGTCAGACTCTGCCAGAAAAGGTGTATGGGGGGCAACCTTCATTGGAATCCAGCGCATCAGAGGACACAAACGACCGTGGGCAGTTTTTGGCACTTTTCCACTGGCATACAGTAACCGACCTGTACCCCAGCTGTACTGCGATGGGAGACTATAGTTACAACACGGTTCCTGCTCATTTCGGTTTTCCATTGCAGAAGGGTCAGCTCTGTAAAGGCATAGCTGAGTTTGGAGAGGGACAGTGATGCAAAACCGAAGAGACACATTTACTGTTCACATGGTGTATGTCACGATTTACTATGTGCTAATATCCACTAACATGTCTGTGAGAATCACTGTGTTATGTTAGCTTGAAATGCTAGTGGAATTAGCATTAGCCTGTGTAAATTTGCATTCTGAATCATTATGTTCAGCCATTCTGTAGTACTTTTTCAAGTAGGAGGATGGAAATTTTCAAGTTCAGTGATGCGGCCGGCTTGGTATAGTCACGTTTTTGGCCCTGCTAGTAACCGGGGGTACGGCTCAAATAATTTACGATGGAAAATCGCCTTTTCGCAGCTTGGTTCTTGGTGGCAGTGGAATAGCACAATTATAGACAACTATAATTTTTATGGACTGCTGGAGGAAACTCCAGAAGATCCAGTTTGGAAGTATAAACCATCATGTCAGGGAAATGGAAATGTATGAGCAAACTGAGAAGGGGATGAGAAACTATTTCAACAATGTGTTTTGCATATACACTGTCTAAGACAGTGTTTTTCATGCATGTTGTGTTTTTGATTTGCAGTACCAAGCATGTGAGTTTCATGATTTGATTAGTTAGGGAGTGGGAGAGATGAAGTTGCTCGTCTCAACCCATCTTGCTCATCTTTGTGAAAACCACGTAAAGAGAAAGACAACAGCTGATTTTGCCCAGCTCATCATCGGAATGGCATCAGTGGAGCACTCAGGGTATGACAGCAGTGGTGACCTCATTCCCAGTGGCTGACGCTCGTCAGTATGTCGCCTGCATAAAGGGGGGACTTCCTGCTCAGATGTGTGTTGCTGATACCCTGCGGACCCCTCGCTGGCATGAAGTGCTGCGGACTGGGTGGCCAGGCTGCTACAATGACGCTTTAGTTTCACAGACCATCCTGGCTAAAGATGCACCCTATGAATCATACCCCCTCCGGATCCTGGAATGAAGTGACTTTTCCTGATTCCGACGTCACCTTTCTCAGCAAAACAGCCGCCGCTGATCATCTCAGCTGATGACAAAAGCTAATCAGGAACCCCTGCCAACAATCAGGCATCATGGAGCAATCGCCACACAGCTTCTCGTCTCCTCTTCCCACGGATCCGTGCCGTCTTGCTCAACAAAGCTTGTTATGTCCTGCTTCTGTGTGTGCTGGAAAGGAGAGGTCATCTCTCCTGGGTAACCCTGAGGATTTGAATGTGAAGTACGAATGGATGGATTCACATGATCAGCACTGAAGGAGAGGCAAGAACAATGAGAAATCAGTGTAACCAACAAAGTGGATAGTAGGAAACACGGGCTATACCCAGAATGCATCTGGGCTCATGGTGTGACCCAGAAACGAGGCCTTCCTGCACGCGGCACCTTATCAATCAACACGTCAAATTTCCTCTCCTGGTTTTCATTCATGTTTTTTATCTAAGAATAATATTTTGAATTTAAATACCAAATAGCTCTGTGATAAAAGAAGAAAAAAACAGGAAAAACTATACAAACATCCTTCAAAATATTTGCATCGTGACAAAGCCTGATTGAGAGGCATTAGAAAAGGAAACGGCAGCAAAACAATATTGTACAAAACAGGACAAACAAAGTTTCTTTAAGGTCCAGAAAACCCAGCGGTTCCCATCATTGGGGGAGATGAACCAGCGTCTGTGAGAGGGACCAGGCCAGAGGGATGGATCTGCCGGATGTCCTTCGCTGTTTTTCCAGGCGGCCGTGTTATCGGTGGGTGTTTGTCTCCGTGAGTCAGATGCATGCTCCGGCGTTCTCACGTAGGCCTCACCATCACCCTGCCTGAACCCAACTCCTGCCTTCCCTGCTTCCAGTCTTTTGTCCCCGTGAACTTGCTAAGGACACCCAGAGACATGCTCCCTGCTTGGACACTACCCTCACCATTTTTGCTCTTGGCTTCCAAACTGGCAGGAATATATATAAATGATCGTCTTATAAATGTGACATAATGTACATTCAGAAACAGAAATGTAGGTAATGTTGGTATGAGAGACAGGGGAGATAAGGGTAGCTGAGTGTGGTCAGTCTCTGTGCAGTGAAAGGTTGGCTGTGCTGTCACATGGGCATGGTGAGAGCAGGGCATTAGTCCAGAAAGGCGTCCACTATCACACTAACATATATATGATCTTATGTACGTGTGCGGTGCTTGGCATAAAATGGCGAGTTACGTGACCATCAGACACACGAATGTCCACATCCCCACAGTTTAGTTCATCCAGTTTAGTGCTACAAACACAGCATGCTGTCCTGTGCATTGCTCTGGAAATCCATTGGGCCTGCTCTAGGACCCATCCTATTCAATGCACCACTCCAGTCAGCTGGCCCAACCCGTCCCCAGGAGTGCTGATCAGCTGCCATCTCGGCGACAGGCTGCCGCTGAGGCCAGCAGGAGGCGCACTTTGCCACGCAGGAAGTTTGTGTGGACACGGAGCAGCTCGGGCATGGAGGACACATGCCAAGTTTCCTCATGGGCAGTGCCACCTGTTGGAGGCATGTATTCCTGAGTTGGACCAAGGGAAGGGGTAGTGACAGGGGAAAAAATAAAATCAGTATTCTCCCCATTTTGTACCAACCTGCACAATCTTCCTGACCAATCAGGTGGTTAAATGTGTATTTCTGTGTCTGCCTTAATGTCATGTCAATGATATGTTTATGTGTCTTAGTATTTACATTCACTACGATTAATAAGAACAATACTTCAGCTTCATCAGTATAGGGTCACAGAGGAGCCTATGCCAACCAATCACATGGCACAAGGTAGGGGACATCCTGGACAGGATGCCAGTCAATAACAGGGCACAAAGTAGGGGACACCCTTGACAGGATGCCAGTCAATAACAGGGCACAAAGTAGGGGACACCCTTGACAGGATGCCACCCAATCACAGGGCACAAGGTAGGGGTCACCCTGGACAGGATGCCAGCCAATCATAGGGCAGAATGTATGGGGACACCCTGGACAGGATGCCAACCAATCACAGGACACAAGGTAGGGGACGCCCTGGACAGGATGCCAACCAATCACAGGGCAAAAGGTAGGGGACACCCTGGACAGGATGCCAGCCAATCACAGGGCAGACACATTCACATATACAAACACAGACCTGCCAATATAGATGGCAGTTCATCTAGACTGCATGAACATGGTAGGAAAGTGGAGTGCACAGAGGGAACCCCCATGAACAGGGTGCAGTGTGAACCCTTAACCCCTGGCTCCAGGGGCCCTGCATGCTCGCTGACCCTGTGCTGTGACTCCTAAACCTGCTCTCACCTGTATGTGTGTCTCTTGAAGAGCAAAATGGGGCCGGCAAAAGGAGAATTAATCCCTGTGGGGATTAATAAAGCATTACTATTCTATCCTAGCAGCATGCCAGCTACCTGCTGAGCTACTACAAACAGAAACCAGTCTGTGAGAGCAAACCTGATCAGCCCTAAACAGCAATTTAAGCATTTTTGTCTTTAACAAAGTTCTCTTAACTCCAACAGATGAAGGAACGAAAATGTAAGTAACTACATACTAAAGAGACTGCATCTGGCCCTCAGTTTCTGGAACATCCCAATGCATGTCAGACATTAGATAAGCGAAAGGGCAGCTCTGGAGCTGGCTGAGAAAAATCAGGGAAGAGGCTGAGACTTGGTGGACTTCTGTAGAAATGTGCCAGCTTGCTCTCCCCACTCTGCTTTCTTCGCCACCATATTTTACTAACTGCTATTGGGTACCAACCCCAAAGGATCTTTTATACCTCATTCACATTGAGTCACCCCCCATGAAGGATGTCCATTCCCTGTGTCTGCTGTCCCCCTCCCGTTTGTTACCTCCCTCCACCTAGCTCACCTGAAAGTTGAGGCTGCGTATCACCTGCCTGATGCTGTGTAGGTTGCTATGGCTGTTGTCCAGCAAGCTCTGCAGCATCGCGCTGGTGACTGAAGCCCGAACCACGCTGATAGCCTCAGAAAGCAGCCACAGGCCCGACTGCACCTCCTGAGCCTGCTTCTGGGCCTGCAAAGGGCCATGCATGCACAGACAGACACACACACACATTGACTGCGTTAGGGAAATGGGACCCATTTACTTCCATACAACTCGAACATTCCCAGCTTTCACCCATGTGTGCTGTCACCAGTGTCACCAGAGGACAGCAGGTAGAGTGGCGTAGTCCCGCAGAGGTTTATAATGCCAAACTTCCAGCTGTACAAACTGGTGAAGCATACCAGCCGCGAGCCTGCCCTGTCACTGCAGCTGAAGGCTGTTGCCAAGCAACCAAAGCGCAAATAACAATGACAGCTCAGTCGGAGAGGGCAGCCGTTTCCAGCGCGATCGGTCAGAGGTGTGCGGCTCCTCCTCACTCACGTCTTCTTTCTCCCAGACTGCAAAGTCGACACTGGTCAGGGGCACTGGCAGAGGCTTCGCTAGGCTGCACCCATCACTGCAGCTCCGCTGAGGAGGAGACATGCAGAATTTGTATATCAAAACAGGACACTCATTGACATGTAGGGTTTGTGGACATTTGGTGGGATGTACACCTGCTTTTGCTACAGTGGATGCATAGACAAGAGGCAAATGCATCAATTTTTTTTGAATATTACAATGCAATTCCAATAATATCCCAGAATTTACTCCCTGAACATCTACTTCTTACAACCTGCAGACCAAAGCTCTACCAGTATATCAGAGTCCGACAAAAGTGCTACATCAATCCAGTGCAAGCTCCAGTGACAATGTTCCCTCACCATGGTGACCTCCATGTCCCGAGCTTCCTCGATGAAACGGTTCAACACTCGTGGGTCACAGATGGGTCTCAGCGGAGAGGGCACACCCGAATGGGTCCACTCCAGAACCATTAACAGCACAGCAACAAGTCCTACACCAGTGGAGGGAAAAGGTACATTACTATGGTGAAAAACAGTACAGAATTCAGCTTTCCGTAGTTAAAATAAACAAATACACTAAATAAATAGTATCAAATTCAGTATACCAAATTAAGTACAGTTATTCAATACTAACTGGAGTCCAATATACAATTTCTGTAAACTCTGCACATGTATAAGTAAGATAAATTACTATTGAAATAATGACAACAATTAAGAGCTTAGTCAGAGAAAACACTGGAAGCCCACAGGACAGCTCTCGCACTAATGTTTTTTCAGTTGCACACTGCTCAGTCAACATGACCGCACTTCAGGGCATAGTGCTTTAGGTGTGAATAACAGGTGACAAACTGCAATGACAGGATCTGGTCACTAGGAGGTTCTTAGACCGTTAAAAAAGACATAGAGAATCCATACCACTGTGTGTGGGGCCTCAACCCCAAACATCATGGAAATTCAACCTGAACTACAGCAGCCGTTCAGAATCCACTTAAAGCACTACATTAAAAAACTGTTAAACTTAATGATGTTGGTCATTCACACGTCTTCTCATCTGCCCTTGACTTTCCTTCTGGATCTCAAGTATCTCTTAAAAAATGGGTCTGGCGCATGGTGGGTTATCACATCTTAACAGCTGCCTCATGACTATGTTCCTGCTTTTCCACCCCTTCACCACTTGTCTGTTTGTGAGAAGAGATAAGGAAGCAACAAGACGAGGACCAATATTTAGGTGATGCACTTGTGTTTTCAGCCATTTGTAGGGCTGCACAGGAGACAGCCAATGGCAGAAGCCTCTATGTAGACAGCGTCCTTTAAGGCCAGTTTCCACAGGGAAAAAACCAAGCTTCACTTATGAAAGAATGTGAAGTTTTTAACTTGAACTGACTGCTAAGTTAGGTGTTCTACAGAAGAATCCTAATGTTGGAAAACATTCCTGAATTTGAACCTAGAAGTTTCATTCATTAGTCACGACTGTAGATCTGTAGCCCCGACGCCAAGGTGTGGCAGCCATCAATGGCACAAGGTTGTCTTAGGACAGTAGGACAGGATGCTGATTAGATGACCAGGTGAAGCAACCTCATCTTCTGTGGAATAAGCCCATAGTCCACAGAGTAGCCCCACTCACTGGGTGGTAGAACATGTCTCAGTTCTAAGAAGAGAGCAGTTTTGTAACCTCAGAACTTTGCAGACAATTCCACACCCAGCAAGAATCAATAAAACCCAAAAAGTCCCTTAGCTTCCCACAAGATACATGTGAGCAAAAGATGAATCTGTGTCTGAGCCTCTCTGCAAACTCCCAAAATGCTGGACAGGACTCTGCACAGTCAGGTCAGCTGCCATGCAGTCCGGACGTGACGGCTTCCAAAAATAATGACATGCGTCACTAAGAACGCACACACTGCATATGCCACCACTCTGTGGGACGGAAATAAGACATGAGTGTATATGGAAGTGTGACCTCCATGTCATGTTCGGCTACAGTCTTGACCCCTGACCTCAGGCCTCCTAAATGGTTGAAGTCCTTTCTGTCAATGTGACAGAGGGGGAGTCCAAGGGAAGTATGTGGTTCTCCAAATAATACCCCCACAATTATGTACTGGTCTCATCGTGTCATGTAAAGAAGCCTCAAAGGCAGGCGATCCCATAAATATACAGTAGGGACAATATAAAATGTAGCTGCATGGTACTTGTGACAGCACTCTTTTCACACTAAGAGCTGTGGGAATCTGTAGGGCTTTTCACACAGTTGCTTTGCTTTTTGATGAGTCAGGGCCTTTAACAAGGCTTAGTCATTCCATGCTTCAGCATCAGTAATGGATCAGGTGACCCAGCTCTGATTTGCAAAGTCACGGTATCAGTGCCTGTTGCCTCTGGATGGGCTCTATGCCATAGAGGCTGGACTAGACTGGCCAGATATCGACAGCTTTGGCTTGCTGAGGTCGGCAGAAATTACTTTTAGAGGGAAATGATGTTCTACCTACTATAAGCTGGTTTGGAGAGTATGTGCTATGTGAGACGTGGGGTTGGGAACGGGGATTGTGTTAAAACACTGATTGGTTTGGTTTTCAGAATTGGGAACCGCTGTTAATTGCCGTCAGCTACAGTTCAGTAGCCAGACTTGTCCTGAAGTGTTTGCATCCTGAGCATGACGCTACAAGATTTATGCTACTAACACTGACTTCCGAATCCCGAGATTCCAAAAGTTTCTCCCTTTTTGGGGGCATCTTTGGGTTCACCATCATTTATGGGGCACCCTTGAACTTCCTGGGATATCTATGAAGGTGAAAGTCTGAGAAACTTTAAAACAGCTTGTTTAAACAAATTTGGTGATTCAGTCACATTGCACTTCAGGATGGGTAACTAACTGGTTATTAAACCAGCTATTTACAAGAAGTCAAGCTCACAGCTCAAGTCTAGCTTTACCAGTGATGGTGAGGGCTGGCCCTACACTCTCATAAAAAAGGGTAAAAATGTACACCTTTGCTTGTCACTGAGGCTGTACCCTCAAGGGTCTGGCAATTGTATCCTTAGCTGTAAGTTACTGTACCTTTTAAGGTACAGAAATGGAGGGACATTTCTGTACCATTGATGGTACATTGCTGTTTGGGATGTTCCTCAGAGTCCATTTTTGTACCTTAAAAGATACAAGTACAAGGATACAGCCCCAGTGACAAGAAAAGGTACAAATTTTTACATTTTTTTCTAAATGTATAGCATAAGCAGTGTCTCAACTGGTTGAAGGTGATTGGGACGCCATTTGTCAATGTCAGACACTGCTTTTGGCCCCCAATTGGGGCTTACTCTTCTGTTCCTACTCTAAGATCAAGGTACAGATTTGCCATTGGCCACCAAGAATATTGAAATGAGGAGGTGTGTTGTGAACAGCCAATCATAACTGGTCACAATGAAATTATCGAAAAAAAAATACATAAAAAGTAAAATTGCTTACGGAATGATGATATAAAACAAAACAAGATTAGCTAAATTATGAACATATCTAAAATCACCATGTTTTGTGACTAAATATTCTCATGCATTTATTGCAGTAATTGACGTATATATGTCTTGCTAGGGTTTGAGGGGCAGATTAAATAATTATCAAAAATATACATAATTACCAATTAGTAGATTCACATGCTTACTGTCACTGATATGTGATAATGGGTGTCTACATTAATTTTCTCAAACAACCACAGTGACTACAATGATTTAGTTGGTTGTGGAAGCTGCACTCTCAGAAAAAAAGGGTACCAGTTTGTACCTTTGCTTGTCCATGGGGCTGTATCCTCAAGGGTCTGCTAATGGTACCCAAGCAGTAGGTACATGTACCTTTTAGTCTAATTTAATGTACAGAAACGGACTCTGAAGAACATGCCCAAGGCAGAAATAACAATAATGCACATCCAATCTAACATAAATGCTCCTCAGAGTCCATTTCTGTATATTAAAAGGCACAAGTACCTACAGCTAAGGGTACAACTAGCAGACCCCTGAGGGTACAGCCACAGTGACAAGCAAAGGGGCAAATTGGTACCATTTTCTCTGAGACTATGCCAGTGGAAACACACTGCTTCAAATATCATATATTCACACGATTCATTTTTCGCAAACGACTGTGTAAATAATATACTTGCTATATCTCTCTGCGTCTTTCATGGGGAAGTATATCATTTGGCAATTAACGCTAACATTAGGGTGAAATTGTTTGGTATTGTTTGAATCCTGGTTTCATTGAGCAAAAGCCATGTTTAAGCCAGACCAGCGAAAGCCTGTATAACCAGCCGGGAAATGGAGCGCTGTCATACAGCCCTGGCCCGCTGACAGCGCATCGTAAGGTTCCCAAAACAGCGTGTACACAGTGACGGTATCGCAGTTTTACGCACTTCTTTTAAAAAGCCTGCTCGTTTTGAAGCAACCCTGCATTTCCATTTGGACCAGGCACATCACATGTATTAATGGCGAAAAAAATTAAGGTCACCCGGTGAAGTTCACGGACCAAGGACCGCTGAATGGCACATAGTATTTCGCGTAAAAATGATAGACCTCCATGTGCATGAGAACATAATGTAGACCTGCTTAACTTGGCATCTGCCTTCAAAACCGCTGGTACTTTTGAAATGAAATATCATGAAACGGTAGAATCACCATAATTAATTGCGCATGTTATTAGACATGATAATCTGGGTGAAAAGAAAGACTCGTTATCTGTATAGGATACATAAATTTACATACTATAGGAGATGCCTCGGTAAAAACACAAAAGCTTTAGAATATGCATTATTCATATATGAACAGCAAATTAAGTGAAGGAGCAGAGCCTGTAACTGGCGTCCGTGCTGTTCCCACGCAGCCGGAAAACTTCACAGCCGCTTAAGTAACCGCGGCGCGCTCAGAGCTCAGGGACCTGTCCAGCCCACCGCTAAACTGTCTTTCTCGCTTTACATCACAGTTTTTGGCAAAGCCCTCGAAAAGCCCTGTATTACATCGACTCCACGGGACGCGGATTGAGTTGAAAAACGGCAGGCATTCAAGCTGCATCCGCTGCCTTTTGCAGCGGAGTGCAAGACAGCCGTCCTTAATAGAAATTAAAAGAATAAGCAGTACTGGGAAGCACTGAAGCATCTTATACTCACGGGGTATCTCCATGTCGGAATCCACATAGTCCCTCACGGGTCCCACGTCTTACCGCCCATTGGTCCGTCTATCGGCCATTAATTGAAGCTGAAGCTCTTTAAAGGATTTCTCGAGTTTGCACTTATCCGGTAGGTGTTTCTGAAAGCCATTCGTTTGATTTTTTATCGATGACAACAATAAAATCGCTTTGTCTGGTGATGATTGTTTGAAGCACTTCCTCTATTTTGAGTAAGCGTTATTTTTTCCATTGCTGTTCACGAAGTATCTAAAAAATTAATCAGAACTCAAAATTTAGGCAAGAAATAAAGAGAAGAATATACAGAATATTATCTTTGGTCGTTTCTATAAGTGATGATTCACACGTATACTTTCCCCTTAGGATCTTATAGGCCTATTTAAAACTAAAGAGATTATGAATAAATGTATCTATTCCAGTTAAATATGAGACTAGCCTCTTTGGTCTGTACTGCACTTTGCAAGAGTGACAAATCGTTAAGAGTCCTTTGTCTTTTTTCTGAAACAGAGTAAGATGTCAGGTTGTTGGTCAGCGGGGTGTGTGTATGTGGCGGAGGTGCCTGCGCTGCGTGTGTGGCCCCCCAGTCGTGCAGGGCGGAAAGGGGGGTTTTTCCTAAACGCTCTGATGATGTACTCGGGGGACACGCTGGCCTTTAACGCAACATCCTGCACGTTCACCAGAGAGATTTCCCACTTGGCGCAGCAGGACGTCGATACTCCTGGTGACGGCCGGGGTTAGATCTTATTGAATCAGTTCTATCCGACAAAGCTTAACGAAGCTTTTGCTTTTAACAGTAAGCCTACACTGCATACAGCCGGATGCGTAAGCAACAAACAATACAACAACTTAAAAAGAACTCGATCATATCTGATAATTGTCTCCATCCTGCACAAATTTATCTATTGGTTTGTGTAAGCTATGAAGACATTTGTTGAAGTTGCAAAGGCTGTTTCAACGACCTTCACACTGCTTGTTCATGTATTTTTTTTCCTTTCAAGAAATAAAGAAAACGTCAACTTCCCAGTCTTTTTCTTTTTGCTAAACATGTCTTATTTTAGTCCGATAGGCCTACATAGAGTTAATTAAACGCAACAAGTCGTGTCGCACCTGTGAAAGTAGCAACGAATATGAATGTTTTAAAATGACTGATTAGGCCTACCGATGCACGAAACTGTTTCCTCCTATAGTAAATTGAACGGCGCTTGGATAGTCTCTCGTTTTATATTGCATCACATACAAACTTTCAAAGAAACTTATACGACACTATTAAAATTAACCATACAAAGAAAGTGATGCATAACAATGCGAGACCATACATTTGTGCATCCCTAAAGTGAATTTAGTTACATTGAAAATCTAATTCAAGGCACTGAAAATAGGCGAAACGCAGAATAACAAAATGAAATTAATTGACCACTGGTAGAAGGATAGTTTTAATGAAAACTTTGGAGACATGATAGGCCTACGTTGTGAGTTAACAACTAGGCTTAATATCAAAAAGATGTAAGTATAATACGGATCAACTCGGCCTCCGAAAAAATGGAAAATGTTTTTTGAAATGATGGTCAGAATTAATATAGCCCTAGGCGATACAGTTTAGCACAATCGTTGTTACATATATGAACGTGTAAGTATATTGGCTATGTACTTACTTAAGGGGTTTTTTAGCTGCTGTATCCGCTAGAAGCGTAGATATACAGTAACATCAGAGGCTGACATTCATTTTCATGTTCATTTTGTGGTATAGCCTTTGCTCAGTATACATTTGCCCTCCAATTAGTTTCAGTGCTCAGTCTGCGTGTATAATCATGTATTCAATTGCTCAGTGTGATTACTTTAATTTGTTTCGATATTAAAGTTGTGGTACATTTATTAAATTACTTTAGATTACTATAGTTGTGCAGATGAAATGTATTTAATTTATTTTGAAAATATGCACAATTGCTTTAGTAATTACCTTGTTCTCACAAATAAAGCGTGAAATGAAATGCATTTGATTTGGCGGACCGCAGAAGCTGACTGAGGCTGATCGTGAAGCCGCGGAGCCTACGTGGGGAACCGCCGGGGTTCAGCACAAGGGCAAGAGTTCGCCTTATGTGTCTGGAAAGCATTCTTGGGATAGTTTCCTCTGGAAACATGCCCCCACCCCCACCGGCAACACCGTTACGTCATGTGGTCCCTCTGAGGAGTATCTGGGGTATGAGTCGGATATCTGTTACCCTGTCCGGCGATCGGACACCGGCGTGCCGCTACCCCGTGCGTCCCACTTATCGGACACAGACAGGGCTTATCCGGGAGATACAGAGCACACCATTGAACGCTGTGCATGTGAGTTCGTAAATATGTTTTGGGTTTCAGATATACATTAACATTTATGTCGCCAGAGATCTTGCTTTTATAAAGATCATGCATAATGAAAGTTCCTCAAAGTTTAAATGCTACAGTGCAACAGGTAGAGATGAAGGGGTAAGGGTGACATACGGTCATCAGGCAACTATGAACAATGAACCAAATACTGATAAAAATATTGCACTTTTTCAGGAAGGGCAATAGGAGTACCAGGTCAGGCTGTTTTTGCTTTCAAAATGGGAATATCAGGTCCAAAATGTGAATTTTAGACCTAAAATTTCAATTATATGTCTCAGTGTTGAATTCACAATTATATACAGCCAGAGCTGTATAGCTAAAGTTGTGGTAATTAAGTGCCATTTTTGCCATTAAGGTTTCAGAGTTACATTTCAGCCTACCCTGTCAAAATGTTAATTTTTTTCAGTCACGGCCCAGATCCAAGTATAATAGGAATAGAAAATAGACATTTTGATTCATATGTATTATAATAAGCACATTATTATTTAGTTGCTTAAGATATGCTTTTATCCAAAGCAACTTACAGAGATGATAGTTTTATATTAGTGGTTTATACAGCTGGCTATCTACCTTCTATCTAGGAAGTGAACAAAACTTTCAAAATGGTTATTCTATTACGTTATACATTTACACAGAAATACATACTGCACTATGTTATCAACATATTAATCTGTAAAAGTGAAAGAGCTTTACACCTCAGTATGAAGAACAGCAATGTCTATTAGCTGACTAGGATGGCATGTATTCCAAACCATGTCACATATCGTACAGCAACTTTGCCTGTAGAACCCAGGGCCTATGTTATTGTGTCCTGAAATTCGACATGATATTTTGTTACATGCCATAGACAGCAAAATCCCAATACCACAAAGGACTCTTATCTATGTGCTAAAAGAAGACTTTAATATGAGAATATCCCTTAAGGCTTTAAGAACAATATATCTAACGGGAACAGAATTGTGGTCCCTCTGTGTCCCAGCCTCCTTCCTTGCACATACATCTGGATGTATTTTGCATAAGTGTCATAGTCTCCAGACACCTCTTGCACCTGGAATCCCACTCCCAACAATTCCACAAGTACCCCCATCTCCGCACTGCCTTTTTCAGTTTGGCTTTGGGGTTGTTTATCCTCTCCAGGCCTGTTTGATTAGGCCAGTGCCAAACCGAGAGAGGGGAGAGCGAGGCAAGGTACGTGCGAGAGGACATGTGTCTGCGGGCCGCTGTAGTCACAAAGGCTCCATGGTCAGGAGGTCGGCCTTGGGAGAGCAACCCAGAGTGCTGGGGGGGGGGGGGGGGCC
>JAODJW010000002.1:17808442-17822475 GCA_026777045.1 Hyperopisus bebe | reverse complement strand
TTGTATGAAGCTGGTGAACATTAATGTTAATTTTATTTGTATGAAGCTGGTGAACATTAATGTTAATTTTATTTGTATGAAGCTGGTGAACATTAATGTTAATTTTATTTGTAGTTAATATTTCTGAGGTCTCTTTATTGTCAAACATAGATATTTGGAGTTGGGCCCTCAGTAAAGTATGCAAAATTACAAGGCAAAGGGAAAGTGGAGAATCAGGACTTCCATGACATATGACACATTTCTTTACTAAAGGTCAGCACCACTACAAACATATAATATTCTTAGCTTGGTTCTATTGAAGCAGCATCAGAATGTATTTACTGATGAGGCTCCCAAGCACTTATGTAAGTCATCCTGGCTAAGGGCATCTGCTATATACTGTACAAGTAAATGTAAATGTGAAATTAATGGAAGACTAGAAGGACACTGGGGAAATGGATCACAAACTTTCTCTTACCGCTGAAACTCATATGAAGGAGATTATATATCCACATATAATCAGGATCAGAATCAATGTGAAATATGATACAGCAGTGGAAATATATACATATTTAAGAGAGTGCATGCTTGTACTAGGATGGGGAAATAGTTTTTGCATGAGTGTTCCTGGCCTTATTGATGAGGCGGGCTGTGGTGGGGAAGAAACTGTCCCTATGTCATGATGTTTTAGTCTCAATGAACCGCAACCTTCTGCCTGAGGGGAGAGTTCAAAGGAGTTTGTGACCAGGGTGAGAAGAATCAGCCATAATCCTTCCTGTTCTTTTCAAAGACCTGAACTCATACAGGTCCTGTAAAGATGAAAGGTTGCAGCGATCGTCTTCCCGGCAGAGTGAATGATGCGCTGTAGTTTGTTCTTGTCCTTGGCAGTGGCAGCAGGGTACCACATGGTGAGGTGATGGAAGTGGTGAGGATGAACTCAATTTTGGCAGTGTAGAAGTGCACCATCATAGTCTTTGGCAGACTAATCTTCTTCAGCTGCCTCAGGAAGAACATCCTCTGTTGAACTTTTTTGGTGAGAGAAAAGATGTTCATCTCCCACTTAAGGTCCTTGCTGATCGTGGTGCCCAGGAAGCGGAAGTACTCCACGGCAGTGACTGGTGAGCTGAGCAGGAAGATGGGTAGAGGTGGGGCAGAGCTTTTCCTGAAGTCCACAATCATCTCCACTGTCTTCAAGGCATTGAGCTCAAGGTTGTTCCCATTGTACAAGGACACCAGGTGATCAGTCTCCTGTCTGTAGGTAGACTACTCCCCATCAGAGATGAGTCCGATGAGGGTGGTGTCTGCAAATTTCAGGAACTTGACAGATGGGTGGGTGGAGGTGTGGCTGTTTGTGTAGAGGTAGAATAGGTGGTGAGAAAGGACGCAGCCTTGTGGAGATCCGGTGCTGATGGTCTGGGAGATAGAAATATGTTTCCCCATCTTGGTGATGATGATGTGGTCGGCGTGGAGAGCTGCGGGGGATGATGATATGTGCACTGTCCAGTTATCTTTCAAAGCGGCAGTAGAAATCGTTCAGTTGATTTGCAAGGCGCAGGTCATTGACAGAGTGGGAGGCTGTGGGTTTGTAGTCGGTAATCTGTCTGAGCCCTTTCCAGAGAGACACAAGGTCATTGGCTGAGAACTGGTGTTGGAGTTTCTTAGAGTACAGTCATTTAGCATTTCTCACCGCCTTGCTAATCCTGTTAATCAACTTCTTGTACCTGTCCTTGTTCCCACTTGTGAATGCGTCTTCCTTCTGTAACCTTAGCTGTCTGAGCTTAGTTGTGAACCAGGGCTTGTCATTGTTGTAACTCACCCTAGTGCATGATAGTAAATATATTCATATATGTATACAGTGGTACCTCGACCCACAAGCAGTCCTGTTCACAAAAAAATCAGGCTACGAACCAGACGTTTGAAAATTTTTTGTTCGCGAACTGTGTTTCAGGCTGCGAACACACAGACATCCCCCAAAAACACCCCAAAGAACCACCCAAAATGCAAAGAAGTGTACATTATCCCCAAGAATGGTTGTGGAATGTATAAAAACTTCTTGTAGATGTATGTCTTTGCTATATCTCTTCAGAGGTCAAATATCTGAAAAAAACAAAAAATGGAGAGAACGTTCTCTTATAGTGGTACCTTTCAGTGATTAAGAAACGTGTTTGTGTTGGGTTTCTCTTTCTTGGGAAGAAAGGATTCATGTGAGATAGAGGTGTAGGGGGAAGGCCAGGAGATGAAGCCTCTGGTATGGGTGACGCCATTGGTCTATTAGTCACTTTGTCTGTAATGTCTCTCTGTAAAGTTTGTGCTTTTGGATTTGCTAGTAATGCTTTATGATGTGACTAAATAAATTCAGAAAAATAGAAATGCCTTAAGTTCCAGTGTTGTCACACATCTCAATGACTTTAAAAGATGCTGATGACAGCTCTGTATCTGTCAGCAAAGATAAATGTACAGAATTAGGGTTAAGGTGAGGGTAACACAAACAGAAATTTTAATTTGCTCTCTGAAGTCACAGTGCTTCTTCGTTCATCCTTCCTTAGCTCCTCAATACTTCCTGTTGACTCCTTGATGGGTCAGTCTCCAACAAGAAGCCTCTGTTTTTTAGAACTCAAACTGGAGAGAGCAATGTAGATTATATCAGGCAAGATTCAAATGAGATCAGAATGGCTCCATATTTCTCTAGCTACATTCATACCATATGTGCGGTGTGAACCCAGCCTCCCTTTCTTGGTAAGTGATAAGTCAGTTACTGATAGTTTTGACATGAGACTCATTGTGGCTAGCACGCTCATGGAACTGAATGGCTGAACTGCTCTAATCTTGGTCTACTCTTGCTTACAATGACTCAGCAGCTTCATGCAAGGCATTGCAGCAGGGTTCATCGCTGTCAATGCTCCAGTGAGACACTCTACCAGAATGTCTCCAAAGCCAGCAGAGGCGGACATTTCAGGTCCAGAAAGTAAAAATCCAAACCAGGATTTTGTTTCAACCAACCAGTTGAGTACTTTGTGACTGCGACTCTTTATATTCAATTGGATGGTTGAAACAAAATCCTAGTTTGGACTTTTACTTTCTGGACCTGAAATGTCCGCCTCTGAAAGCCAGGATGCCCAACCCTGGTTCTGCATGTTGCATTCCTTGCTTTGCATGAACTTCTCTCAGTTGTGCATTCCTGTGCATGAAGTTGAAATTAAAGTTCACTGAAGAGGGATGTAATTAGTCCAGCTCAATGCAGAGATGCTGTGCTGGGCCTCAGTCCGTTATCAGCATTGCCTGTGCCAGGTCAGTATTGGGCAAGGGTAAAAACTAATTTTATGCCCCAGAGAAACATTTCAAGTTTTCTTCAGGTGAAGGTGGCTCAGTACGTACTCTTTCAGTGAATGGTGTACAGTATGTGGTGTAGGATCATACATGCACATATCACAGAGCTTAAATTCCAGGTGGCCTGAGACAAGGCCTAGCCTGGTACAAGAGGTACACATTGGTCTAGGCACCAAAGGGGGGTTAGTTACCCCACACACACAAACACACTTAAACACGCAAACACACACACACACACACTCACAGATAACAAGGGAGGCCAGCACTCCAACTTTTATTGGCCAAAGATTTAGGGACCTACAGACAGCAGAGTGGACCTCAAGGACAGGGGTCCCTCGACTTGGCACACAACCCCTTCTCCAGACATCCTTACATACCACTCACCCAACAGACCAACCCCCTAAAGAAGGTTTCTTTAAGTTTGGCTTTTGTATACCCTGTACATTGATTTACTCATGACTACTAGTCTCAATATACAGATAGGTTATGTTTGTATGTTTCCTTAGACAATCTTAGTGTTCTGTGTGCCACCATTATAACCATGTTCACAGAGTATCACTTATTTTACTCCTTTACACTTGAACACTTATATAAATTTGAATAAACAAACATGTACTGCATGCTACTACTGCATATGTGGTCTCATGGTTATACCAAAATAATCTGGAAAATTAAATAGTGTAACCAGTGTTTCCTAACTTTCAGAGAGTCTTCTTTCTTTAACAACCCACCCCACCTCCCCCACATTCCTTTGTGGTCCTTATCTGATCTTGATGGTCTGTTAACAGGCTCCTTGTGTTCTACCATGCTATATTAAAAGAACTGAATTAAGGTGTACATTATCCATTATGAAGAAGATCAATTGGGATAAGCCACACCAAACAAGATATGTTGTTCCCAGATGTGCAATTTAAATTGGTATTACCACAAACTAATGGCCACGCCTATCTAAGGATAAGATGTGCTGTTTGAATGTGAATATGTGATGTAATGTCTGTACAAAGTGTAAGACCTGTTAAGGTGCAACCCAAAACACCTGTAGCATATACTGATGTGAGTCAGTCACATACATAATATAAGTAATTGTTAATCAATTAATACAGATAGTATGAGGTGTGAACCTATGAAGCTGGTATGGCATGTTTGGTGTTAAACTGATGGACAGTGTCACTCTTTAAGGTGCATGGAGTGTAGAAAACGGCGCAGGATGCAAAAAGTCTGGGCAAACAAGGGGTTTAATAAAGGCGGCAACAAATACACAGGATGACATTACAATGACCGGACTGGGGAAACACACGGAAACGGGGACTAAATACAACTAAATACGACTAATTGACAACGATCAGGAACAGCTGGTAAACACGGGGAATCCACATGGGGTTAATGAGGGGGCATGGCAAACAAGAGGAGAGGATGATCGGGGCATGACAGGCCCCCCCCCCCCCCAAGGCGCGGACTCCGGGTGCGCCTAAGGGGAGCTGAGCGACGGGGACCGAGGTCACGACGGAACCTGGGGAGACAAAAAGAACACTGTCAACGCACCACGGGGAACAACACGGACACACAGAACAAGCACAAGGAGACTAACTCAGACAACAGACGACACACCACAGGGAACGCAGACACACACAGGGGCACCAAAAAAGGAAACATGGGACCTGGGGACACTACAGACGATAGAGGGACCCTACCAGGGGGCACACTTACAGGGGACACATAGGGACTAGCAGGGGACGTGGACACGAAAGGATGGGAAGGACACACAGGGGGCACAAAGGGACCAGAGGGGAGCAAAGGCACAGAGGGACAAGGAGTGAACATGGAGGGCATGAAGGAACTAGAAGGGAATGACGTTGAAACAGGATGGGGAGTGCACACAGGGGCCAAGGGATCTGAGGACAATGAGCTATGGGGAGCAGATGGGACCTTCGGGGGACAGGAAGTAGGGCACGCTGGGGCAGCAGGTCTCTGCGGGGCCGGAACAGGGGTTGAGGGTGGTGAGGATGTAGGTAAAGGGGCTGGTGGAGGTGGCAAGGAGGGTAGAGCCGCGGGCAAGACACCCGCAGGCCGTCGAGGGGATGCCGGCAGTCGGGCCGTGGCCGGCGGACAAGGTGCCCTGGGCGAGGCTAGGGCCAATTGCCTAGCCGGAGCCTGGGAAAGGAAGGGGGACTCCGGGAGTCTACCCCGACATCGGTGCCCCCTCCGTTTCCGGGAGACCGAGAGGCAACAACCCGGCCGTGAACCACTGTGATGGGGTGCTGGCAGTAGGGGTGACCCCCTGGTGGGGTCCATGGGCAAGGTCAGGGTGATTTCCGAGGGGTCCCACTCCAACTCCCCCTCCAACTCCATTGTGGAGGAAAGAGTGGGGGTCAGGTCATCAGGGACCACCTTGGGGACTGAGACCGAGGGAGCAGGGACCGGGGGAACTGCTGACCCCTCTGCGGGCGGCAGAGCGTGGGCCTCGGGCAGCGCAGCTGTGGGCGGCAGGAGCAGGAGACACAGGTGTCTCTGGGGGCGCCGCAGGAACCTCGGGGGCGAGAGCAGGAACCTTGGGGGCTGAAGCTGGAACCTCAGGGAGCGAAGCTGCAGGCACCGCCGACTCAGCACCAGCAGGGGGCGGCACGGGGACCTCCGAGACCACTGGGGGCTGAGCGGGGACCACAGGAGCCGCAGGAGCCTCAGAGGGCGGCGACACAGCAGGGGCCAGCTCCGACCGCAACCGAAGCAGCTTCCTTAAGGTCTCCTCCACCCTCTCCAGCTGTTGAGGTGGAGCCACTGCAGAGACGCCGGCGAACTCCCTCCGGAGCTGCTTCAGGAGCGTAACTGCCTCTGGGATGTCCCTTACTGTGGGCTCACCTACCACCCGCCAGTATAGTCCCTGGAGGGTGAAAAACCTCCTAGCCATCTCCAGGCAGGTCCGTGGCTCAGGAACTGTGAGGGGCTCTGCAACCTCGGGAACTACGGTGGTTGGAGCTGGTACCCTCTTCTTAGGGAACTTGGGGACCCGGGGAATTCCCTCCTCTATAGCCCTGGCCATACATGTGCCCACAAAGGCATGGGCTGTGGGGACTGGGGTGAGGGAAATAGAGCCTACCTGGAACTCTGCCTCTGGAACAAGTTGGAAGAGGGGCTTCTCTGGAGCTGGTGCAGCAGGATCAAGCGCCTTGGGAGCCAGCTGGCTGGGACTGGAGGCTGGCAACCTGGGTGCGACGAGCACAGCGGGGTTGAGTACTGTAGGGTATGTCCCTTTAAGGGCTATGGGGAAGCAAGCGGGATCTGCCGGCAGAGGGGAATCCCCCAAGGGATCTGCCCCTCTGCGTTTCTTTCGCTTTTTCTTGACCCCGACCGCTTTTGTTGGAGTCGGAGCTGAGCCAGCTGGTAAGGTGGGAGGTAAACCAGAGCCCAAGGCGATCTGTCCCAGCAATACCTCGCCCACTCCGCTCCGTAGCTTACGCAACGTGCGCCGCACCTCCTCTGCGAGGTGCGGATCTGTAGACGGGGTGATCGCCGCCAGGGTCTCCCGTGCGTTGGCAGCCCGGGCATAAGCCGCGGGGTCCTCCCGGACCTCGGACTGTTGTCACCAATAAAGTACCTCGTCCGCGAGGTCGAGGTATTCCACTTCGTTTAATTGAGGCATCTTGTTTGGGAGTCCGGTCATTCTGTCACGCTTTAAGGTGCACGGAGTGTAGAAAATGGCGCAGGATGCAAAAAGTCGGGGCAAACAAGGGGTTTAATAAAGGCAGCAACAAATACACAGGATGACATTACAATGACCGGAATGGGGAAACAAACGGAAACGCAGACTAAATACAATGGACTAATTGACAATGATCGGGAACAGCTGGTAAACATGGGGAATCCACATGGGGTTAATGAGGGGGCGTGGCACATGTGAGGAGCGGACAATCGGGGCATGACAGACAGTCACTCCTGATTCCAATTCTGGTCAGTGGTTACCATGAAAGTGGATGTATCAAAATTTACACCAGCTTATTGAAAATCATCAGTAAAGGGAGAATCAGTCTGGTCATAAATCCCAAAAGGACTGATACAGACCCCCTTTCCGAAAGCCCGCCAAATGGATGGTCAGCGATTGGTCCAGGAGTTGAATTCCTGGTCACCCCTATTCATGAACTTTAGACCATAAAAACCTGGCACCTCAGAACAAAGAGGAGCAGAAAGACCATCAGCCCGAAGAGAGGCAGAGAACATCAGCCCAGGAGAAGAGAAGCCCACAAGAAGCCCTCCGGTGAAGGCCCAGCTGGACAGAGAACTGCAACCAAGACAAAGCTTCACAAAGAGAGAGAATCAAAGGGGCTCCACTCCAACAACTGCTCCAAATGCCATGCCTTCCTGAGTGCCATCATCCCGTCAGCTCATCAGCATCTGCAACCAACTGCCAAGACCACCCCCCCCCCCCCTTGCTCTGCAACCAAGTAAACCAACTTCCTCTCATTATAACAACCTAAGCTGTTCTGTTAACCTGCTATAAGACTTTAGGGTTGTGTTTTCACAAACTTGCTGCATTTCCCTTTCAAGGTTACTCATTTAATCCGGTCATTCCATTTCCATAATTACATTGTTTGTTTCTTTTCTGTTATTTCGTGTTTGTTGTTTGTGTTAGGTGTAATGTCTGTCTTATGTTAGTTATAGTGTTAGTTAGGAATAAATGCATGTCTTTTACACAACTTCAGCCTCCGTTCATTCAGTACTCATAATAGTCCCTCTGTGTGATCTAGCTACAAGCTCTGAAATCTCAAACTCGCCTGATATATCGCGAGACTCTCTCTCATCGGCTGTGAGGGGAGCTTCACTACCTATTGTTTACATTACCTGGTGATGCAGCTCGATGGACGAGCCTTCTAACCCAGGTTACTAAGTGATACTGGTAATTAGTGAATTCCATTTAAGTCTCACATTAACAGACTCACGGATATTGCAATTGAGTTTGGAGGAACCAACCATTCAGCATTAAATAATAATTAATTAAAATTTAATTAATTTTAAAACATATTAGTGGAGATATTAAAATTTACCTGAGCTAATAATTTCTACAGTGGTGAATGCCACTCCATAAATGTTACAATATGGGGAGGCTGAACTGAATCAGGGGCATAGCAGATACATTAATAAAGGTCATAAGGTGAAATCTGTCATGAAGCAGATCTCCTGTGCACATGGGAAAATTGGGCAAGCTGTATGCAAGCTTACATGATGAAGACCTCAAGGTGAGATTATGTGTTTGTATGGACACAAAAATATGTTGAATGGTAAATTTATGGATTGACAGTGTTTTTCTCCTCTGACCAATATCAATAAACATTATTGATACTTGGTTTATACTGATATACAGTGTTATGCAGACCCCACAGACAAAATAGAATACAGACATGATTTAGAAGCTGAAAGTGTCCTCGTGACTCACCTTGCTGTAAAGCACTTCCTGCTTAAGTTGCATTGTGGGGGCTGAAAGAGAAGGCCAAATCAGCCAGGCCTCAATGAGGGGGGTGGGGGCAGGGAGATAGACCCGACAATATTGATGATGTAATCAAGTTTCTTTCATTACCTCATGTCAGGGTTGTACAATCAGATCTAGCAAATTCAGACTTTGTTGATGAAGCTGAACAGCTGTGTGTTTATTAAAGAGCTATCATAGAGCTGTGATGGGATTCAGGGGCATAGGCCTGGGGGTGTGAGGCCACAGCCTAACTGCTGAGCCATTGCCGTACTCCTGATATGAGTTATATCAGGCAGTATGCAAACTGGCTCAGAATGGGATTATTCTTCTCTGCCTTCTTCACAGTCATGTGTGGACTGAGCTTAGTGGATTAGGGAGTGATGGGTCACATCAATGAGTTTGCAAAGCTTTATATAAGAAAATGTACTGTAAGTAGAGTTCATACACAAAGTGAAGGTTCAGATATCTTCCTTGTTGATAAATTGGTCTGAGTGCAGAATTAGATCTTCTGAGAAGCACTTCAGAATGAATTCTAAGGCAGACAAAGGAGGTGATCTTGTGTCCGTTGTTGTGTTTAACTTCACACCTCCCACCATCACTGCATTTTCACACCAGGGAACAGGCATACACACTTCAGAAGTGCAACACATATGAAACCACTGTGACCAAAGTGAAACCACAGAAGATCTTAAGAAGACAAGGCAAGGCAGCAGCTGAATGCTATATACTGCTTCATTTTATACTGCCTATGTGCTCATCCTATTCTGATTGAGATAGCATCAACCATGAACTTTCATGGTACTATGACCCAAATGAGGCTTTTTAAATAATAATATTTCTGTAAAGAATGAAAGAACACAGCTGTGTCCCTTCCTTTCACTCTGGTGAATTTTATATCTTAAGATTGCACAACTGCTAAAAGTCTGTCAAAAAGCAAGTGGTGCTGAAGTTTTGGGTTGCTGTAGCTCAGGGGTGTCACACTGCAGTCCTGGATGGCCGGAGCCCTGTGTACAAGAAATGTCCACTTCTGCTATGTAGATTATGGAAGCTCCTCCAGAAAATCTGGGTGAAGGGCAGAATACCAGCATCCTGGAGACTGGCAGAGGGCTGTTTTTCTGAGATCAGCCAGTTTCGCACCATTTCTTTGTTGAGTGTAGAAGCTAAGATTTTCCCCTCAGTCTTGGCAAGGTGAATGACAATCTACATGACAGAGAATGGTTATGTAGACACCTCAACCAAGAAGTGGGGGACCAGGATTTTCTGGGTGCCTGGAACACACCACTATCCTCAGCTATCTGATCCAGGAGGCCAAGGGCAGTAAGGGCAACCTAACTGTATGCCCCATATCCTCATTAAGAAGGCCATAGAGCAGTACCACATCCCAGGTAAGATTAGGCAGATGATTAACGGCTACCTAGGGTCCTTCAAGCCGTGGATTCAGACTGCTAAGTTCACCACTGCATGGCAGACACTGGAGAAGGGGATTGTAACAGGATGCACAGTCTCACCCATCCTGTTCATCATGGGGATGAACCTTCTCATTACAGCAGCAGCAGCAGAGGCCAAAGGACCAGTGACTGTAGCAGGGAGCAGGCAAAGAGGATTCATGGACGACCTGACTATAACAACAACAACACATGTGCAGGCAAGGTAGATCCTGAAGACTCTTGGGTCTTTGACATCATGGGAGAAGATGGTTTTCAAGCCCAGGAAGTCATGGAGTTTGGTGATAAGGCAGGGGAAGCTGACAAATGCGTTCAAACTTCACGTCCAAGGTGAACAGATTCCAACAATCAGGGAGAATCCCATCAATTGCCTGGGAAAGTGGTATGATGACACCCTCAGCGACAGGAACAACATCTCTGACACTGGAAAACAGGCAGATGAGTGGCTGAGGAGGATTGACGGGTCAGGACTACCTGGAAAGTTCAAATTCTGGATTTACCAGCATGGGCTTCTACCAAGGCTGATGTGGCCGTTGACAGTATATGAGATTCCAGTGACTGCAGTGGAGAAGTTGGAGAAGAGAATAAACAAACATCCGAGGCGGTGGCTTGGTATCCCTCCCAGCTTCACAGCAGTGGGGCTCTATATTCGGTCTGGCCAGCTCCAGCTTCCATTCTCATCTGTGGTGGAGGAGTTCAAGGTGGCTAAGTGCAGGGTGGCAATGATACTTAGAAACTCTAAAGATGAGCCTGTCAGCAATGCGGGGGTCATAACAAGAACAGGCTGCAACTGGGTAGCAGACACTGCAGTTAGGCAAGCTGAAGGCTCCATGGAGTTGAGGGACATCATTGGCAATGTCTGCATTGGCCGGCAGGGGCTAGGAACCTCCCGTTTCATCCAGTGGGGAAAAGCAACTGTGCAGCAGAGGAGAGAGATGGTGCAAGCCGAAGTGTGTCACCAAGTGGAAGAGACACGGAAGGCTGTCAAACTACAGTAGCAACCCAAGGAACATGGACCAGATGGGACCTCCCAAAAAGGAGGGTCACATGGACCAAACTCTGGAGCCGTTCCGTGTGAGTTTCCTCTTGAGGTCTGTATATGACACACTTCCGTCACCTGCAAACCTGACAAGGTGGGGCCTGAGGGAGGATCCACTCTGCAAATTGTGTGGGAAGAATGGCACACTCTCCCACATTCTAGCAGGGTGTCAAACAGCTCTGGCCCAGGGGAGATACAGGTGGTGGCATGATCTGGTGCTCAGCGTAATTGCAGACATCCTGGAGCAGGCCAGGAGAAGACCGCAACCACTCAAGCCACAAACACCAGCATTGCAGTTCATCAGGGCAGGGGAGCAGCCATCTTCTGCAAGGACAACCAGGATCAACATCCTCCAGGGGGCACAAGGATGGGAGATGATAGCTGACCTGGGTAGGAAGCTCATTTTCCCCCCCATCGTCCAGACCACCTTCAGACCATAGTCATCTGGTCAGAGAAGGCGAAGAAGATCATCCTGGTAGAACTGACTGTCCTGTGGGAAGAAGGCTGTGATGAGGCCCATGAGAGGAAGTATCTGAAATACCAGGACCTCATCATGGAGTGCAGAGAGAAAGGGTGGCAAACGTGCCTGTTTCCAGTGGAGGTGGGGTGTAGAGGGTTTCCGGCACAGTCTGTGTGGTCGGTGCTCACTATACTCGGCATAACAGGCAAGGACCGCAAGACAGCTGTGCGCAGGATTGGAGAGGCAGCAGAAAGAGCCTCTTGTTGGTTGTGGTTTAAAAGGGAGGAGGGGGGCTGGAGGTCTGGAGCTGATGGGCAGTGACCTGGCCACCACTGCCGACCCGCCAACTGGAGGGTGTAGCAGATAAGGGACGAAACACCCTGAGAAGGTTGGGCACCATCTGATGACATCGGCTTCAGGCCAAGGCCACAGGCGTTCTAAAGAGCGACTGTATGTCTGGCATCGTTTGATGTATTAAGCAAGTGTAGCTTAGTGCTTTCCCTGTGTGTCACCACAAATGATTCAGCTCAGCAGCTGTGTGGTAATTAGCATAAGAAGTTGAATCAGGTGTGTTAAACGAGGGGAAACCCAAAAATGTGCAGGGCTCTGGTCCTCCAGGACTGGAGTCTGACACCTGTGCTGTAACTGAAATGGCTCTTGCTGGGTACAACAATGAACATGGACCTCTGGTCAATTTCCCACATCCTTGTTCATTATAGAATATGAGATAGATAGGAAAGAACTGGGGGAGAGTTACACCTGGGAGGTTGGCAGAGTGAGTGGAGGGGAAGGGAAAGTATTTAGTGTTGGATTAATCTATAGCAAAGCCACCAATGCTGGACTTCAAGTACCTTTAAATTTGTGCCTGTTTTGCGACAACAGAAACATCAGGTAAGATGACTCACCAGCCAGGTCATTAGCAATTCAGCTAACTAGACAGCTAGTAATGCATTCACATCCCTAATTTACTCAATGAAAAAATACAGAGCGTCAGAACAACTTCCTTTTCTTTTTGGTTTTCTCAAGCATACAGTCCTTGTCGAAAAGTGCCAGATTCTCATGCACAAGGTAAAGGTGGGCATGGGCAAGGCCCATGGCAAAGGGGGGCAGCATGTACTGGATTTCTTAGGGCAAATTACGGTCAAACCATGAGGAGCAGTAGGCCAATCACAAGTTCTTGGGCACAGCCAATCGAGCTGATTTCATCCTGTGGATCACTGTCCCAGCAACAGTGATTCCCGTCATGAAATAGGCGTTACCTTGGATTAATAAAATAAAAATGCTACTTATAGCACCAATGGGGGCTCAGGTGACCTGGAGGAGTACAACTCCTCAGTGACTGGCTACATTAGCAAATGCACTGAGGATGTTACTGTCTCCAAAAATATCATCATGTGCATACAGTAAACTCTGATTCTCTGCAGAGCTGCGCACCCTGGCAGCCAGAGCCAAATTGTCCCACGCCATTACCCCCTGGCTTGGTGCCAGTGTGTTGCAGTTTACTCTGGTGAATGAGAGGGTCGCCTTCCTTTGACTTTGAGTCGGGGGAAGGGCTCTGACTGTTGTCTGTGCGTGTGCGCCGAATACCCGTTCAGAGTATCTGGCCTTCTTGGAGACCTTGGAGGAGGGGGGCAGGAAGGCGCCCCTTCTGGGGACTCCCTCGTTCTACTAGGGGACTTTAGTGTTCACATGGGTAATGACAGTGAAAATCTGGAAGACTCAGAGGGGGACCCATCTCTAGGGTTGAGGTTACTGAAGTAGTCAAAAAACTCTTCAGTGGTAAGGCTCCGGGGGTGTATGAGTTCTTGGGTTGTTGGGTTGCCTCTTCAACATTGTGTGGATGTTGCTGACAGTGCCTTTGGATTGGCAGACTGGGGTAGTGGCCCCAATTTTTAAGAAAGGACACCTGCGGAAAGCAGCGGAACCTGACAACATACTTTGGCTGAGTGCACAGAGACTGTGCTGACCATCTGGCAGATTTCCTCACAGACATCTTCAATGTATTCTTCAGCGCAGCGGTGGTACCAGTCTGGCTCAAAACAACCAGGACCATCCCTGTGCACAAGAAGTCAACCATGTCCTGTCTCTAGACTGAAGGTGAGAGTCAACTATTCTGGCAAGTTGTAGCAATAACAGCTTATGTTGTATTTTCCTCAATAACCTCCAGGCTTAAGGCTGCATGTCTTTGTGATTCAAAGAGGCAAAAGCCCAACAGCAGGATGTAGGAGAGTGTCTGGTACCTTGGAAAGGGATGTGAAAGTGCCAGGTTATTGTACCAAGGTATTGTTTGAACTGACACCAGTACAGGCCACAGGCCCCCCTGGA
>JAODJW010000002.1:17748602-17771459 GCA_026777045.1 Hyperopisus bebe | reverse complement strand
AGGGGTCTCACAGACGGGAGGATCGCTTAGCAGCCGGGAGTATGAACCAGAGATTGATGAAGAGGATGGGGCTGTGATGAAGAGGAGAAGCTGTGGCTTTACTCACAGAAGCTAAGCGGATGCAGTGCCCTTCAGCAAGGCCCTCTGCCCACTGTGTATATGGATAAAACTGTAAAGGTACATGAGAAGAGTATATAAACGCATACTAAGCATAATAAAAATGAAACTCTTGAAATTAAAATGCTTTAAATGATTCTGGCCCAGGCTACTTTTTGGGTGACTGAGAGAAGAATCTTCATTCTTTTAATTTGCTGGGGAAAAAAAACCTACACTTGGTTTTAGAGAAAAAGCCCAAAAAGTCAGGGAAACTGAATAAGCACTTCTGTCATCCGACTTTACTGAATCCAGCACAGGATTCAATCCCCCCCCCCCCCCCCCCCATTTTCACAGGAAAAGGTAGTGGCTAGACAGGAGGGGAGCAGTGAAGCACAGAAGTGACAGACCACAATGTTCCTATTGGTACAAGATGAGTGAGACAGGAATAACAACAGGTATCTCTTACAGAGACAGGTATCTCTTATGGATGGATAGAGACCAGGCTCAACAGTCTCTGATAGAGGAGCAGGCATGACCTGCTTGGTCCAGTATGAAGTGGGCAGCAGCTGGATTTGCTGATTTACTATCAATTCATTTATTAGTTTCCACTGGCTTCTACAGATGCCCCTTCTCACTGATACATATGGGAGGGACTTTAGGGACAGGCCAAAGGTCCAGATGCTTGGTCTTCGAAGGCATGAATGCACATGTGACGGAAATTTTAAAAAATACAAAGAACAACAAAATTGTAAAAACAAAATGGCAATTGAATTTTTTAACCTTTCCTGTCTAGTGTGCCGCCTCTGCTTGCCCAATCCGGAAAACCTCATGCATAGATCCCCGTTCATAAATTTTCTTTATATATACGTTTATATAGATTATGTATATAATCTATATCTCTATGAATCTATATTTTCAAAACTCTTTCCACAACAAAGAACAGCAACAATCAATCGATACAGAGTACAAAGAAAAATAAAAGGAGGCGAATGTTTGGCACTTTTCTTTCGACCGTTCCTCCCGCGCACAGGCAGGACACAGAGCCTCCATCTCTCTGAGTGCCCCATCTGGATCAGAACAACAGGTCTTGGCACCAAGAATGCTGGTAGAAAGAGGGTATTGGAATATTGCCTTTCCAAGTCACCTCTTGCACACACGTGTGTTTGGGTAGGTGCGCGTGTGCTCACGCTCCTTCCAAGGAACCATAGACGGAGAGGTGCTGAGAAAGAAAGGCTAGGGGAGGGAGATAAAAGAGCGATAACAGTAGGGGCATGAAAGGGCCGTCCTCGATACAGAAGATAGAGGGATTAAATAAGGAGAAGCACGCACAGCAAAGCGGTGGAGGAGAGCGGGGGAGACCATGAGGAGGTCGGCGGCTGGGGTGCAATTCTCATTGGAAAGAAAACCATGGAAATTCTTTCCCTCCTTGTGAGAACATGGCTGAGGCACGGCTACAATGGCTGCTGTCCGACCCCAGGGAACCAGATCTTGCCAAAGACGTGGGGGCAAAACAAGGGAAACAAACAAGGGGTGGGGGCAGTGTACGGGAGCAGGGGTGGGGGGAGAAGAAGACCCCTCGAAGAGAAAAGCAAAGATCAGCAGTTCTGTTGCGTGTCTCCACAGAGCACCAGCAGGGGGAGATGTTTGCAGCAGGCGGCGTCGCCCGGGCTCTCTGAGGGAGTCGTCCTCCGTGAGACTCCACTATACGCGGGTAGTAGAGTGAGGGTGGGGCAGGGTGTTGTTGTGCCCCACGGGGGCGGGGTAAGTGTTAAAGGCGTGAAGAGGCTGCATGGCGGCGACGGTGCTGGAGATCATGGTGATGGTGTTGGGTGGCATTAGCGGCATATCGTCCGGGGCGCGGCGCAGCGTCAGGGTGTAGTCAGGCGGGCAGGCCGGCCGCAGGATTTCGTGGGGTCGTAGTGGCTCCAAGTCATGGTGGGGGTCATGCTCCGAGTGCTTCATCTGCATGGACATGATCTCCTCCTCCTGGCTGTGTGCCAGGTCGTTGGCGGGCCCGTGCTGTGGAGAGAGGCGCCTCCGCATCTCGTGCCGCTTGTCCCGCTTGTAGTAGAGTGCAGCGAAGGCCAGGATATTGAGGAAGAGGAGGGAGGCACCAACAGCCACTGTAACGCTCAGCTCCGTGGAGTAGTCCCGCGTGTCGCCAGGGAAAGGCGAGAAGCGAGGCCTCTCCGAGCCCTCGGGGTCAGGGTCTGGTGGAAAGGTGGGGATCGGGTGGCGGGTGGTGCGTGGCCCTGAACCTTTGCCCCCCCCCCGGGGGGTGCCCGGCGGCAGGCGCGTGGTGGTGGAGCTGATGTAGACGTCATGGAGGCTGTGCAGGTGAGGCACCAGCTCCAACCAGAAGGCCACCTTGTTGGCCCGATAGTTATCCCGAACCCGTGGCTTCAGCCCGATGTGCAGGTACTGCTTGTCCTTGGAATTAAACTTGGTCCAGATGACCTCCTCAAAGCGGTTGGGCTTGGTGTGGATGAACTTGGTGTCCTGGGGCACTGGCAGGTTGGGATCCCTAGACAGTCAATCAGAAAAGACTTTAGTCACCGAACTTAGGTTTGAGGAACTGCAAGTTCCTTTGGGTATTCACTTCCTTAGATATGTATGTAAACAAAAAATACAAGAGTGAATGGTGTTGGTGAGTTAAGAAGAACATGCTCAATGCATCATACACTGACCCTGTCTTGGCAAAGTTGGTCCAGTAGGTCATGACCACGGCGCTGAGCATGATGTCGTTCTTGGAGAAGTTGCAGGGGAAGAGGTCAGTGGCACCCACCATGGGGACACCAAAGACGTAGGGGATCTCATCCCCATGGGCTGCGTCTGCCCACTCGGGCCGCGTCTCTGTCTGGCAGTGGTGGTAGAAGGTGTAAAAGTAGACAGGAGACTGAAACTCGGCATGCAGCTTGGCCGTGGCCACCGCCGGCGCCACCCACTGGTGGTCGGTAAAGAGCGCCAGCAGAGTCTTGCGCCGCATCTCGCCGTTGTCGCGATCCGCCCAGTCCGTGTACATGAACTTGATGGTCTCCCTCAAGATGTCCTTACCTGTGAAGAAAAGCTGGGTGAGAACAGTCTAAGCCCACGGCTCTTCAGCCACACTGACTGACAAGAATTACAATTGCTGACAATGATCCCCCAGTAACAAAACTGAGACCATTTTAAGAGCATTAGGACTGCAACCTGCCTACCCAGTGTTGAATGGCAGGCTAACTCCTCACCTTCTGGATATCCGTACAGGTTGTCCACGAAATTGGAGATGGTGTAATCGAAGGCGGCAGCAGAAATACCCTCCTCACCCTCAGAGCCCCCATCATCCACAAACTTAAGCCCCTCTCCCTGGTTCACTCCGATCAGGATGTCATAGTTCAGGAACTCCCCCTGGTGGAGTGGAAAGGGAAGTGCATGTCAAAACATTTTAATATTTTGAAAACTTGTATTCTTTCACAAAAACAATTAAATATATTTCCTTGGATAATAAGAACAAGGAAATAATATTCAATGTTCACAGTCAAATGAACCCGGTAACAATGATAATTACTCTGTGTCATAACATATCCTAAATACCGGCACTATTAAAACAGTAATAGTCATCTCTAAATGAAATGCTTGCATTACACGACTGAAGGCTGCTGACACTGCAGAAGAGATGGCTGCAGCTGTAAACAGGGATTGACCTGAACATCCTCCAGTAGAAAAAGAAGGTACAGTCTCTTAAATCGTACTATTGTGGGGATTTTCAAAATTCATGTACAATGGTTAGTTAAATGGAAAGTAATAGAGACATCATAGTGCCTCAAATGCACTGCAATACAGGCTAGATGAAGTTGATTGGGAGTATACACAGGATCCTGGGTGGAACAGCCTAACCTCCAGCCCTAAAAGCGAGAGGTGATGATGCTATCCAGAGAATGACCCCTCCGTGCCCTGTCCGCCCCCGTCACTGGCAAATAAAGATCTTGTTCCCCTTCCCAGACTCATATCATTTGGTTTTGTCCAATCGGTGACAGCTACACACAGTTTTGACAGCGTCAAGGGCAGTGGGCAGATGCATGGATCCATTGGTGGGCTGGAAACGAGAAACCCTGAGGTTCCCACCTGCTGCATGAGGATCTCCGGGTCATCAGGCACTACATCGCCATCCACTACAGGCCCAAATGCGATGTGATAGCGGGCCGGCTGGATGTCCTGGTCCACCAGCTCGCGGAAGTTCTTGCGGCGCAGGCACTCAACCATGTTGGCGGTCTCTCCAAAGCTGCAGCCCACCTTGCGTGCCAGGATCTTGGTGTACTTCAGGGGCTGGTAGTTGACCGACCAACTGGAGATGGCAGAGCCACTCTGGGCGATGGCCCGCTGAAACAGTCCTGGGGGGCCGAGAAGATGAGGAGGACCATGAGAGGGTCCACCTGCATGGGGAGAGAATGGCGTGCAAAGCCAGCTAGGCTTGGAGCTCCAGAGAGGACCTGAGTGTACAGTAACCCTTCAGACGCTACACAGAGTGCCTGTGTGTCATCAGCCAATTCCTGCAGTGTATTAATTATTCACCCAGGCTAAGGGCTCTAAAGTGTAATGTCTGTCCATGCCAGTCAGCTCTGTTCAGGCTCAATGGAAAGGAGGAGGATCCCGAATTTTACACCTGGAGCCAATGCTGGAACAGACTGGGGAACAGACAGGGAATGAAATGGACACGGACTTGATCATGACTGGGAATGAACGGGAAATGAAGTGCACAGCAAAAAATGAGTATAGAAAGTGGGGATGGATATAACTGGGCATGGGAGAGTAGTGTGATCGGACTCAAACTGGCAGATGGGAGGGTTTGGGAATCTCTACTGGGAATGTCATGGGATAACCCCCCACGGGGCGGGCCATTCGACAGCTGCTCAGAGTGGTCCCAGCGGAGCGGACAGCCATCTACTTATTACAGCCTCTCCATCCGACAGCTGTTCAGCATCTTCTTTATTTAATAATCAGGGAGGGGCGCCATGTCCTTTCCCTCTGAAAGCAATTAGGAGTTGCTGTTAACCTGTCCCACTTCAGCTCGAATGGGAAGAAAGGGGCCATTCCATCCCTGCCCATTTTTCAACCCCAGCAATAATCTGGATTTTACTCCATGTTACCCATGAATGCTCCCCGTCATCTTACCAGCCCTGTCATCTAGACCTGTCCACTCTGACCCCATGAGGCTATCATTTGTTTTTGCAAGTGTAATGGCCTTATATCTGTTTTTTGGTGTCAAATACTAGCTGAAAGCGATAGTTGTCAGAAAAGAAACATCCTTGCATACCTTAGGATCAGCAACCCAGCTGGGATGGGGAGGGGTGGATTACATGGTCATGGTGACGAGGACAACGGTGACGGCGAAGGTGCTATTGATGACGTGAGAGCGACCGGGGGGAAGGGGGGGGTAAGATGAGATCAGCAGAGAGGACAAGTCAGTGAGTTAGTGGCACAGAGTAAAAACACAGAAGGCACCTAACGGAAGTGCAGATGCCTGGGTCCTGGGGGAAACGGCAGGCTCTCCACGCGCCTGGCGCAGTATGCACGCCATGGAGCACAGAGACTGCAAGAGCGCAGAGCCTGCAAGAGCGCAGAGCCCGCATGAGCCCTGCATCTAAAATGCCTCGCCCAGAAATTAGTGTCTAATCATTTGAATAGTGGAAATTTGGAAGTGGAGAAAATTATCAAGGTTCAGCTTTAGGATGCCAGCATTTTTGGTCAGATGGTAATTTAATTAAGAAAGTGGTGTTTAGACCAAATGGAAGCCAGTTCCATCCCTGGAAGCGGAGCTCCTGTTTAAACAGCATGTTACTGAACCTGAACCAGCATCTCACTGGACGGCTTGGTGACATTCAAGGTATGTGATTTAAGATCAAAGCAGGAAATTAACTAAAAGCCTGATGCTGAGGGTTTAGCTTCTGACTCTGTGAGTTTTTAATGGAGAATGGTGGGGAGGTTGCATTACGGGGGTTTGGCAGCCTCACCTTCAGAATGGTGGGACAGGATGAGCAGGTTGACGCAGGACGCCCCCGCCCCGGAGCCGAAGATGGTGATCCTCTCTGGGTCACCCCCAAAGTGCCCGATGTTCTCATTTAGCCAGCGCAGAGCCTGGATTTGGTCCAGGAGCCCATAGTTACCCTTTGCTGACTGGTCCCCTGTGCTCAGGAAGCCTGTGGGGTAGGGAAAGTGAGGGGGAAGGGGCAATGGGTAGGGGGAATGGACAGAGACGGGTGGGGGAGGAGAGAGTGGATTAATACCACTGGCATCCTATGTTGTGATGTCACTCAGAAACTATGCCCTCAGAAACTATGGCTCTGAGGAGGTACGGGGTTTTCCCGTGGCCACACGCTGCCACACCTCACTGATGTCACCACATGCTGGCGCCACTTGATGACCTTACTCACATAAATGGGAAATGCCGTTTGATCACCGAGAAGTCGAGGAAAATTAGCGAAGCACTGCAACAACTTGTTAAAGCAACAAGCCATTTTCAAAGGGGGGGGGGGGTACTGGAGTGAAAAAAGAGCTTGCTGGGAAATTGATAAAGAATAAAATGGTGGGTGTTCTGTGAGCCTGGAATAGCGGAAGATCGTTTCATCTGCCTCCAAGACACGGAGCTCCGGCTGCAAAGCCGGGGAAGACTGATCAAAGCCGACCGACAGCCGAACGAGGACACACACGTGCCATCTCCCTCACGCACACACAGACATACACACACACCATCTCTCTCACGCACACAGACACACACACACCTGCTCTCCTTCTCACATGCATACACCTGCTTTCCCTGACACACATATACACATCTGCTCTCCTTCCCTCACACAGTCACATGCACACACACATCTACAAAGACTGGCACAGATCGACCCTTGTTTATGCACACGCCTGCTCTCCCTCACACACACACACACACACACAATATATGCCTGCTGTCCATCACGTACACACACATATACATGCCTGCTCTCCCTCCCTCACTCACACATGCACACAATATACGCCCGCTGTCCATGATGCACACACACATACATACATACACCTGCTGTCCTTCACACATGCATGCGCCTGTTTTCCGTGACACACATATACTCATCTGCTCTCCCTCTCTCACAAACAGACAGACAGAGAGACACACACACACACAGACACCTACAGTATACACACCTGCTCTCCCTCGTGCATGCATATGCCTGATCTCCCTCACACACGCCTATTAAGCTTTCTCTGGTGGCGTTCCGCCAACCTGAGTCCGTTTTTCTTGACCCTCTCACTGCATTTGACAAGGTAGGTAGCTCTGTTTTTCTTTCTAGGGCCAGTCTAATGCAAGGTCACCATGAACACCCCCACTCTCCCCCTACCACCTCCCCCAATAGACCAAGGAAAGCTGCTACTGAAAGAGTCCGGATTACACCCCACTGGTCCGCTTATCAGTTACACAGCACAAAAGCGTCGTTAAATGCACCTGATCTGTAAGAGATAGGGGTCTTCCGCTGTGGTTGTGGGGACCTGGCTGCCCTTCCTACTGCCTGGGCTCTCTGTCTCTCCCTCTATCTGTGTGTCTGTGAACTACTGACTGAAGTCCCTATTTCTGTGTGTGTGTCTACTCATTTGTGATTGAGTTTGTGTTTACATTTTACAGACTGAGTGGGTACATCTATGGGTTAGTGATTATGTGTGGGAGTTTGTGTTTTACTGGTTGAGAGTGATGGTGTGTCTGCATGGTAGTGATTCTGTGTGCTTTTGTAGAGATGTATGAGTAACTGTGTGTTACAGACTGAGTGTGTGTGCTGCTATATGTTAATTAATGTGTGTGTGTGTGTGTGTGTGTGTGTTGGGGGGGGGGGTGGCATGTTTAAATTACATTGTGGGGACCAAATGTACAGATATTTTTTCGGTCCTGACAAGTATAATCTCAATTTTCTGAAAATCTCTAACTGAAATAAAACTAAAAATGCCATAAGTCTTGTGTTTTGTTAGGTTACTTATGGTTAAGGTTAGGACTGAGTAGGGGTTAAGGTTTTCATTGCTGGGATTAGGGTTTTTCCCATAGAAATGATTGAATATACAAAAGTATAATTACAAACCTGTGTGTGTGTGTAAATGTTACCATTTGTGTATAAGTATATGGCCAAGAAAGATTCATCTGCAGCTATTCTCCAAATCTTGCACCCAAAGTGGATATTACGTCACAAGTGACAGCCTGCAGCCCAGCTGGTACGATGGTGTTATAGATTACCATGGCTGTGGTCATGTTGTGCATCTCACCGTCCTGCTCACGGCTGGGCCGGGCTCATGGAGACCCCATGTAATGTGTAACAATATGCTGGAACATGGGGGCAGAGCAGCGGCTTAACAAGACCACACCCAAGCAAAGACACTATATCGGATGTCCAAAAAGAAGACCAAAGAGAGCATAAGCATCATTCATAGGTCACCAGAGAGAAATGATTCTTCCCTTAAACCTCAAAGGGTAGTTTTCTTTCTGGGCTTGTTTTCTGCCTCCCATTTTCAATGGGTTATAATAGTCAATAAAAGCATAAAAAAACATTCCAATTTCCTGTGCCTGACCACTCTGAGCCAAAGTTGGCTCAGCATATAACAATAACTGTATGTCCTCTTATGTTACCACTATGTCTCTCTCCAGCCTCGTCCCGGCCCCCAGCCCCGAGCAGAATGCAGACGAAACAGCACAAGTGTGTGATTCTGCCATTAAGAGACTTGCAGAAGCTTGGGGACCCAGCACCACCACGTTGCACTCGGAGGCCCGCTAATTACCGCACCCTGGACCACGACTCTGCCACCTTCCTCTCTGTTACTCGCCTGTGTAGCCCCGATTGTTCCGGCAGCGTGTATGGTTATAAATTATTCCCATTTCCTTTCTCGACAGCTCCCACCCCCCCACGTTGTGGTCTGCAGCTGCGAGCACGTAAATGAGCCCCCCCAAACCAGCCGTCCTCGTGGTAAAAGGGGGCACTGTTTACTTTCAGGCAGAAAGTAAACTGTTTAGATGGCAGTGAGACTCAAAGGCATGCTGGCTGTGGATAGCACACCCTCCTTCTCTCTCTCGCTTCTGTCTTCCTGCCTTCGCACTCCTCTTTCATCTGTTCCTCTCCTCTCGGCCCTCTGTCAACTCCCCTGTTCCTTCGCCCGCCCCCCCACCTCATCGCCACTCCACTCTTCCCCTATCTGTAATTTTTTTCTTTCTCCTCTTCGTTTCTGTCCTCTCTCTCTATCTGTCTCTCTGTTCAGTTCAGTTTATTTCAAAGCCCTTGATGCTACATTTTAATATTTCCAAACATGTGAAAATAGATATACAATCAAACAGCATAATAACATCTGTGCTACAGTTCGTACTACTCATATCAGCCGTTGATACAAAGAAACCGCTGACGTATAGCAACCAGGAGTCATTTACATTCTCATTGCCAGTCTCTGCCTCCCCTCTCCCCCATTCTGCCCACAGGAAGGGGGCTCTTACTCTCCAAGCCCATGGCTCCTCCCCAGCACAAAAGTTACAGCTTGCCGGTAGCCTTCCGCCTGTCTCTGCCTCCTGCTTCCCTTTCTGGGGGAGAGGTAGCGGTGTCACAAGGCAGCTCCCTAGAATGCTATTATTTTCCCACATGGGGCTTCACTTGTGCACCCTTCAGAATGACATGTCGGGAGGGGGTGGGGTGTGGGGGGTAGGGAGTGCTGAGAGGTGGCAGAGCGCAGGTAGAAGAGCATGCTGGGAACACAGCCGGTTTGTGTCATGCTGCTAAGGGGGTCCCCCCCACCGAAAAACAGCAGGTCAGCGGCTCACATCAGATACAAGTGTTATGGTGTCAGGATGTGTGAAAGGTCTGGGTGCTGCTGATGCCACGCCGGCACAGTGACTGCGAATCATGTGGCCAGGGAGACTGCAGAAACAGACTGGTCACATCAGTGTTCAATTAATTGACTCAGACTATGGCAAAAATTATTTGTCAACAGAGATTTTTAATTTAGAAAAATTAGATGATAAAAAAAATAAAAATGAATGGTAATACTTAAAGCTCTCATCTATACTGTACTACAGATACTTTGATAATGCATTACAATGGTCAGTATAAGAGTTAAAGCATAACAGCATCTTCTACTGACAGTCATAAGGCATTGTAGCGTTGATTATAATACTTCATACGCGCCAATGAAGGTCTAATATAATACACTATAGTTGCTGTATTTGTTTGTCCATTATAAGCGTGTGTGTATAAGCAAAATTCCGTTATATGGGAGTCTGCTACATCCGATGCTTTTTCTGTATGTTCGTAAAGGTGCACGGCCGAGACCAGCGGACCTCGTCTGTTATAGACGATATTCCATTATAAGCGAGTACACTATAATAGGATTTTACTGTGGTGCATTATAGATGATAGCTTCATGAAGCATTCCTAATGCATAATAAATTTGGCTATAATGTGGTATGCATTATTATGAATATTTATAGCCTTTATAGTGTTATGAATGTACAGATTCTAATAGATATGCCATTCATAGAAATTGTTACCAAATTAATTTCCGATGCCATAAACTATGATGAAATGTAGTGACACTTTAGTCAAGAAAAAACAAGTAAAAAATGTCAGGAAGAGATGAATTTGAAATATTAAATCAGAATTAGTACTTATAGGTTGGTGTTGATTGTAGCTGCGCACGACTGGAAAATGTTGATCTAATCAGCTCCAGGTAAACCATGCAGTTCTGTCTCTAAAGTCCATCTGTAAACTCTTTATATCTGTGTTAAACTTGCTTGAATTTTATCATCAGGATCCCACTACCCAGTTTGGCAAATTTTATAAGCAAGATCGCATGTTCAAACCTAATGCTGTGCCATAATAATTGCTTTACAGATGTTTCCTTCAGGAATCTAGAGTGGAATGAGGAAGAGCAATCTGTGTGTTACTATGTGTGTGTGGTCCAGATATATCTTACCTTGTGGGGAACAAATGTTCCCACAGCATGAGGAATATCCCTTTTTTACCTTACAGGAAACTCATAAGGGAAAACTCAACTTTCTAACAATCCTTGCCTGCGATCAAAAAACTAAAAATGCAGAAACTCATTTGTTGGTTTCTTGAAATAAGTAAAATAAAAAGAAATCAATCAACATGAGGGGCCTATACAGAGTTTACAGAGCCCCTCATGTTAAAGCAAATGTTTGGCACAGCAGTGCATTCAGACCATGATTCTGCTTACTAAAGCTGCCAGATGGGACAAAAATAAAAAATTAAAAAATCTTCCTGAGCAAAGGACATCAATTATTAATGCTGCATCTGCAGCAGATAGGATGGTACGTAGAACACAGCCACACCCACATGAACACACAGTGAGAATGTACAGTCATACATAAACCTGTACGTCATCGCATGGCCTCCATGAGAGAAAAACCGCTGACCTACTTTATTGGTTCAGGAGCACTTCGACAGCCTTGGGTAACTAAGCACTGATACTGCTTTGAGCACACAGCATGGGGGAGGGGGGCAGATCAGGTTAGCAAGGCTGGGGGAACAGGGAGGGCAGCTCTAGGCTCTGGTGAATGTCTGAGCTGACAACACAACAGACTGAAATGCAACTTAACAGCCCTTAACTTAGCAGAAAAAAACACCCCAAAACCCCCATTTAGGAAGTTCCTGTTGTCCTCTCATACATGCCCTACATTCTTGACACTTATGGAAAAAAATGCGGGAGTCACTTGCCCCCTAGAGGCGATGGTGTGCAACTATGAAGCTGATGGTCTGTCTATTCGGTGCATCCCAGTCCTTTCTTTTTGTCCCATTTCCCCATTGAAAATAACCCCCCCTTGACATATGCACTGCCACCCTGAACTTTTCTAAATATTACCCTATTTTCTAGATAAAATAGATGAAATTGTATGTGTAAATGCAAATGTCTGAAGCAGTTGCACCGGACATTAAATGTACTAAACCCTGCTATCATCCTAGTACAAATTCCAGGTAATTTTTGATTGTCTCCCTTATGGGAATGGAACAGTAAATTGTCCAGAGAATTCATGGATAGTGAGTGTGTTTATGACATTTCTATCATGTGACTAGCACAAAATTCAGGAACTTCTGTCAGTAAAGGAGTGAACAAAATACTGTGATTTCTGCAGCATACGTTTTGCATCATGTCCTGCCTCCTGCAAGCATCACCCCTCGTCCCAACCAACCAGAGCATTTCTCCAGACAATGTCCAAAGTTCATGCATGAAAATGGTTTAAAATGCATCCAGCATAACCACTTGCTCACTGATGCTCTGTAGTGGGTATGTAGCCTATCCCAGAATGCACAGGGTGTGAGGTGGGGGGCACCCAGAACGCATGCCAGAGCACACTCACACACAGACAATTCCAAGTCACCAGTTCAGCATTAGGAGTTCAGCATTCAGAGTGAGGGCAGTATTCGATCCACAAACAATAAAATGTGTATTTACAGCACTACCTAAGTCAGCATGGCACCTTCTCCAAAATGTCATCTTTTCATCTTCCAGCCACTTATGTATGACACGATCGTAAGAATACTGCAGCTAATCCCAAACTACAAAGATCATATGGCAAGTACACATCATGGACATCATACCAGTCCAGCACAGGACACGCACTAAGACACTTTGGCCCATTTACAAACTCCAGTGTCCCTGTATGTTTTGGGACAACAGGATTAAGCCTGCCAGAACACACACACACACACACACACACACACACACACACACACACACACACACACACACACACCATGGAGGTGTGAGGCAACAGTGCTAACTACTGAGCCACCATGCAGCCCTGACAAAAACATCATGTCATGAGAAATAAACATTTCATAGCTGACAGCCTAACATCACTAACATGTTATACAATATTAAGCTTGTTTTCAAACATACTTAATCTTCTTAAAATGCAGTCCACTTTTTTAATTTCAATACCATTTTCAAACCACATCACATTAAAGGAGACCACCAAAGCTATCCACCGCTAACCATGCTGCCGTCCACCCCATCCCTTTTCCTATTCCTGCTATCTTGGTTAACTTTGCATTATTCTTACTGTTCTTTCTTTTATCCAAAATATCCCTGCTGCAGCATATCCATCCATTGCTTCTAACTGCACGCCACATGTTAGAGGATATCCTGTCATTATTTCTGTCCATGCTATCCTTACCACTATCCTCACAGTTGTCCTTATGGCTATGCTTGCTGCTATCCTTACCGCTATCCTTGCTGTTATCTTTACCGCTATCCTTACTGCTATCCTTGCTGTTATCCTTACTGCTATCCTTCTTTCCGGCTGAATGTTAACCCACACGGAATGCTGCATAAGTGAAATAAGTTTGCTGAGGCATTTGGGCTCCTTCAGCCAAGGAAAGTAAGGTGTTGCCAAATGTGCTTGTTAACACCCCGCTGTCCCTTGAAAACTAATTGAAATATGCACACGGATGGTGGAAATACTTCCAGCTAGTAATGGCAGTTATTTTGGATGTCTCCGTCTCTCGCATGTATAAACATGCAAGTGTTTTTGTGAGATAGTCAGCTGAAGCACACTTCCCGTCTGTAGCTGACTGACATTCTGGCACTGAGCTGGTGACAACCTGCTAGCTAGACTAATTCACCTTTTAACTATCTCGACTGGTCACAGCGCAGAGATGCCAGCCTGGCACGTATTGTTAGGAGGACTTCTCTTGCCTGCTATCCTACAGACCGCTTCCTGAGTCTGTTTCTGTAACCCTGCCAAGTGCTTTGACCTTTATGGATGGCCAGTGACTCCACCGGATTACCTTTGCTAAGGTGACCTGCTAACACCGGTGTTGGTTTATGTAGGGGAAAATAACTCGCCTATGTGTGTGGTTGTTTGTTTTCCTGAAAGTACATGTGTTAGTATTGCCTCTCTCTCTCTTTCTCACAGAACTGTAACAGTGTCCATCCTAAAGGCTGGAGGCTGCACAATGCTGCATTGTGACATAAGGTCAGGATGTTATTCTCATTGTTAAATGTAGGGTCTGGTGGCTGATTCAGAAAGATCACAATTACCTGGACTTATATGAATCACATGCCACACACTAAGCACAGAGCAAAACCCTTCAAGATCATGTGAAACACACAAATCATGTGAGAATGGGGTGGGTGCTTCATTAAGGAAACCATATTCCTATGGCAACATCAGGTATCTGTGATGTGTGTAACACCTGGAAGCTGTGCTTGAGGTTCCCCACCCACTTTACGCTGTGTGTGTTCATAGAGCAGTCATTGTAAAATACTACACTGAACTGTACTGGACTATATTTCACTGTGGTCAACTATACTGCATAGTACTGAGCTATACATCATCACACTGTTCTGTACTTCACTGCTGGCATTGTAAATAAGGTTAAATGCAGACAGCATAAGATTCATAACAGCTCTTACTGCTTTGATTTTTATACTAAATTATTAAAATATGAAGTGTTACACTACAAGTATTGGCATATTACACATGTAAACAAAAAGTAAGCTGTTTTGATTGAAAACACACACACACACACACACACACACACACAAATATATATATTTGATGGGACCGGAGGTAATGGCCCTACTTGGCAATCAGTTAGACATCAGATTTGCATACCTAACCCCCACTGCTTGATTGGTGTTAAGATTGGGCTTCCCTAGGAGTTACAGAAATATCACTGGGCCACAATATCTACAAAGCAACAGCCTTTTTCTAGTCCACTGGGTTTCAGGTAAAATTCTTAGAGACGTCCCAAAATTCCAAATAGCTTCCCAGGGAGCCCAGCACTAGACACTACATCCTGGAGATGTAACACCATGTGCCGATCACTGGAGAACTAGAGAAGGCTGGAGAAGAGCAGAGCTACCAATTGGAAACAGAAACCAAAAACTAAATAAACACAGAAATAAAGAACTCATTCAATGAGTGAGCTGGAGCAGAGATCAAAAACAGAATTTCAGAATAATGACCAAAGGGCGATGCTGTACGGCATCGTCCCCCTGCCATTCACAGAATACTTTTATGAAAATCAATGGACTTAAGGTTTGATAGGACTGGCACCCTGTTCAGACTGTCCCCCTGCTTTGTGTCCTGTGCTTCCTGAGACTGCCTCCAGGCCCCCTGCAACCCTGTGCTGAATTAGTGATTGGAAGTTAGACAGGAGGATGGAATAACGTCATGGAATACACAGTATACATACATACAGAAATGTTAAAATAAAACCTGTGGTGCTGGGAACTCAGAACCTCTACAGATGATTCCAGCTGAGACTATTTACTCATCAAATCAACCCCAAAACCCTGACTTTTTTTTTTGTTCGCTAAGAATGCCTTTTGGCTGCAGTGGTGCTCCACGTCTGGCAGCTTTCTCAACCAATGGCGTCAAATCCTGGACTGCTGCTGCAGTGATGTGCGGTTGCTTGGCAACTGTCCAAAGCCACTATAAGCGATCCATCTCCCTGAACTGCAGCATGTGGACCCTGTCAGTGCAGGTTGCTCCATCTTGCTCCACACACTATTCCACTTAGGACAAGATCCCCAATCTCTCTCTCTCTCCTTTCCACTGCGGAGTGCGACAGTAGAGTGTAGCTCTTTGCTGAGTTTGACAAAAAGTGACCCACTCTTGGATGCACTCACAGCAGTATTGTCCAAAATCCATTCACGCAGTCACATCTCCCCTGGTGACTCACTTCTCATGTTAGTCCACACTTGTGGAGGAGGAAGAACAGGCTGGGAAACAAATTCTCATTTTTGAAAGCTGAGACTACTTTGAAGGAAACTGTCATAACATAATGAGTTTCATTTTCTCTTTCATACATTCAGCTTGCTTTATTTTGTTTACATTCATATTCTTAGAGCAAGGAAACAACTATAAACAACTAACAGCAATATGTAGCCTTTGCATGATATTTCAATTTACAAAATGTTTATTTTATAAACATCTGGATGCTTATTGACAGGCCAGTATAGCTATATATAGTTAAGATACAAATAATGCTTAGTCAAAAACAACTGATTGTAAAAAAGAAAAGCAATTTAACGTGTTACCACAATATTGAATAAATAATAATCCTCTGAAATTAACTCCTCCTATATCAGTCCTTCTGCAGTATTTGTCCAACCTCTGTCATTTTTTATGGTGTCCCCTCTCTGTCCTGTCTGATCATTTGCTGTCTTCCTTCAGTCCTGTCTGTCCATTTTTAGTCCCCTTTCTTTGTCCTGTCACCCTTTTCTGCTAATTTAACCTCGGTCCTGTCGCTCTCTTCCTTCTCTCCTGTCTCTGCCCTTCTTCTTCTTGTCTCTCCAAGCCCATTCTCCTTTCTGTCCACTCTCTGTTCTATGTAGCTTTCTCTGTCCTTTTTTCTGTTCTTAATCTTTCCCATCTTTCTTTTGCATGTTCTCTCTGTTCCCTTTCACGTCTCTCTGTCCATTTTCAGGTCTCTCTATCGTGTCTCTTTATCCTGTCTCTCTGTCCTCTTTCATGCCACTATGTCCCCTTTCATGTCTCTTGGTCCTCCTTCATGGCTCTCTGTTCTGTGCCCTTGTCCTATGTCATCTGTCTCTGTGTACTGTCTCTCTGTCCTCTCTCATATCTCCCTGTCCCCTTTCATGTCTCTTTGTCCTATGTGTCTGTCCCTTTTGTAGCCCACGCTTACATTTATGCTGAAAACTACAGATTGTAAAGAGTGACATGAATATTCAGCTCCTGCTCTGAATGACAGGCAGGTGACTGAGAAGCAGCTTAGGAGGCGAAGCCACACGTTGACAGACATGCAGCACAGACACTGTGTGTGTGGGGGGGTTAGAGAGGGAAGCCATTAACCTGCTGGCGCAAGAGGCAGCGAGCATGCTCTCCCCCTGGCCGGCAGGCGCTAAGGAGCTGACCCCTGTCTGGTGGCTGGCTGTGATGGATGGCGGACCGCCCACGTGCTCGGAGAGCTGATGGAGCACTCGAGCAGCTGGGGGAGAGGCCACCTGGAAACATGGATGGCTGGGCCTCATCCACCATGCCACTGCCATTACTGTGCAGCCAGGGTGATAGCGGGACAGCATGGGGCACACGTACACACATTTGGACATGTATGCACATACATAGACATACATGTACACATACAGACATGCACACACATAGACACGTTCACCTACTGTAAAGATATTGTCAGATGTACATACATGGATAGATCTGTTCACTCACACGTTGACATACTGTACCCTCTGCCATATATGGACATGTAAATGCACGCAAATGCATAGGTGTGCAGGTGTGCATGCACACACATATCACACATACCCCTACCTGAACATAGCATTTAAACCATCTGCTTAAATACACATAAACATACACATAATGATAAACACAGCAGCATAAGCACCACATTCCACAGTGAGATATAAAGCACTGTAATTTTTGCTGTATTAATAACCTTTCCTTTCTTTTCATATTTCAGCTAAAGACTCAGTGTTATTACTTTTAATAATTAGTTCTCAGAATCTAATTTTCACAATCATTCCATCAGACTTTGTTTTATAATGGGAAATGGATGATAGGGATGTGAAACAAAATCTTATTGATTAGTAAATGTCCCAAAGTATATCCTCACTATCTAATCCACAAAGAGACGGCCAGCGCTGTGAAATCCACTGTATCACCAGTGACCCTCAGTGCAAAAAGAATCCTCATTACAGAAACTGTTATCACCTTCCTGCCGCAGTTTGAGAACAGAGAGCTGAGTGATGGAGACGACCAGCTGGTGATTATTAGGTGTGACTGAGCACAACTGTGACAAGAAGGGAAGAGGGTGTGGCCTCTGAGTGTCTCTAGGGGGGTCGTTAGGTGAGTATTGATTAGTTCCACCTGTCCCTTGGTCTTGGTGAAATATAGAAGTTGGTATGTCCATCTTTGCCCTGATAATCCAGATATGAGCTTGACACCTGTTCAAAGACTTGTGGTATCCTCCTGTGAGATATACCTCCCCTTTACCCCTGATAAAGCAGTGTCAGGTCCATCTAGGAAACCAGGCAGTTCCCATTTGTGCTCTTTGCCCCACCTGACCACACCCCCAGCCCTGGTCCTCTTTGTCATCGTGGTTCCCTTCATATTTCTGGACCAGAGAGATCTTCACATCGAAGTAACATTATTAGTAAGTGATGTTACTTAGATGTCATATGTAGGACTAACAGTGTAAAAGAGAGACAGTTCCCATGATGATTTGCTGTACTGCTCACAAAGTGGCCACAGAGGTCAGCATTTCTGGGTGGGTCATCTGTTAGGACAGTTGCTCTAGAGACTCCCTATGTTTAGGAAGCGTGACGAACATTTAAATACATGAGACCTGATCCATTTAGGGAGTAAACAGACCCATGTGATATGGGAATGTGACGTAAAAACAGGAAATTTATTTTGGGGTTTCACAAACTTCAGGGGTGACAACACAAGACAGGCAGAGAGACAGGCTGGGAAATAGTGTCCTTGGACTTTAAATGACGCCGTGAGAGCACATGCTAACTATCACATGGCCATCTGATCCCACCAGTGAGTCGATGCTGAATGTTGCTTTCAGTACTGAATTCCTATCTGCCTTCTTCGAGAACCTTCATGTGACGCTAAACTGGCCTGAATAATCGGCTGAATAAATGAATGTCTAGGTCAAGGTATTCCCTGTTTCCAGGAAAAGGCTCCAGGGACACTGCAGCCCTGTACTGGATAACCAGTTAGGGAAGATGGATAATGATATCATCATCAACAACAACAATAATAATAATAACAATCATCATCATCATCATGACAACTCTCACCACAAGCAAAAAGGAAGTGAAAGCAACAAACAAATCTTATAACTGCATGTTTTTTCAGGGGAAAAGTGAGATTGAGAAGACAAAAGATGCGATGAGCCTCGATGGTTCACGGCCTCCTGTGCATGACGGCCTCCTGCACATGTCAGCAGGGCTGATGCAGGTCACTGTGTGTCACACCATACATGGACAGAGGAAGCGTTTCGTAATTGTTTCAGCATTGTGAAAAAATTGCCTCTTTGGAGCTCAGTAGAAGAGAACAATGCAATCATTCAGTCCTAGAATAAAAATAATAAAAAATGGTTCATTATTTAAGCAAGGGAGGGAGCACATGGAGGAGTGGGGGGGGGGAGTGCCGATCTCACTGGAAATCTCTCCTTCCTGGCAGTCTGCTGGTGCCACCACAATGACAGAAGCTGATAATGGACGACAACGAGAATAGCCTTCCAATTTTCCGTCCCCCCCCCCCCCACAACCCCCTGTGATAATCTTGTTCCCGCTTTCTCCAACTGCCTCCTATCTTGCGATAAGCAAATCTCTAGCACATCTAAACTGCTTAAAACAGGAAAACCTCCAGTCTTGGAGGAATGGTGTAGATAGCGGCATGGCTAAGCGGGATGGGGTGTGAGATGGGCCAAAACAAGGTGGCCATTGTTAGTGGAAATGTGTGTGCAACTGTAGGAGTGACGATAAGAAAAAAGTCCATTTCATTAACTACTATCTGGCAAGGATAGTCACAGGCAAACAGCAAGGACTAATCAAATTACCTAATCTGCTTTACCTGTGTGCTTAAGGGAGGGATACGTGAATTTCTGGTTATTATTACGGCGGTCCATAACACCGATGTAACCCAGAGCATCTCAAACTGCAGCACAGGTAAAGATTCCTCAGAAGAAAATGGCACATGCCGCTTAGACTGGGTAACGTCTGCTCAGGGGAGACCACACACAGCTTAGACTGAGTAAAGGCTCCTCAGGGAAGTCCACACACACAGCTTAGAACAGGTAAAGGCTCTGCAGGGGAGACCAAACATACACACACACGCGCACACACACACACACACACACACACACGTACAGCATTGACTAGGTAAAGACTCCTCAGGGGTGACCACACACAGCTTAGACTGGGTAGACTCCTCAGGGAGACCACACACAAAAAGCTTAGACTGTGTAAAGACTCCTTAGGGGAGACCACACACAGAGCTTAGACTGGGTAAAGACTCCTCAAGGGAGATCACACACATGCAGCTGTGACTGGGTAAAGACGGACATGCGGAAATGCAAAAAAGAAACTGTCACCCACAGTGACATGAAACTACAGCAGAAACTGCTCTGGGTGCTGAGCATAGATTCCTTCATACCATCTGCCTAGATGCATCTACTCCTGGCCTTTTTTCTCCATTTGTCATCCCTGTGTTCATGTATTCCTCCCATTCTGAGCTGCCCCCAACAAGTCCACATACATGCTGTCAGGGAGATTCCTGGCATATCTCACAACACTGCAGAGAGGAGATGCTAAAAACACCATCTCTATGAGAGGAGCAAAAAGAGCAGCCAGCCAAGGTGGCCCAATGTCGCCATGGCTACCAGACCTGGCAGATCCACTTCTCCTTCACAGACACACCTGACTGTGGTTCGCTGGCTATGAGCTAAGTTAGAATTGCAGCATTAAGCTTAACTACATATGAGGTCCCTGCAATGAGCTGCCGTAATTTGGCCTTGGATGCAGTCTGCTAGCTAGCATGCTCTAATCGGTGTTATTGAGCAGCATGGGCGACAGGTGGTGCTGTGATTAAGAGGCCAGCCCAGTGTTTTACACCTCTACCACCACTGCTCAAGGAAAGTGTCCAGGATCTCCAAATGGTGTGTGTCACTGACAAATATGCTACCCTGAATACCGCCACTAGCAAGCGGCTATGATAAAGGAATCCAAAAGGATATGCTGAATAATGGGGGTGCCGTTCTCTTTATGCCCCCCACCCCCCCGATAATGTCTGAGAAGTGTCCTGCTAGGGGCACATTGGACGAGGATGCAGCCACATTGAGAGCAAGTCAAACATTCACCAAGAATAGTTTGTGGGGCTTCTGGCATTGTTATTTGTATAACCATATTTCCTGAACATTCTCTGAACTCTATAAAGAAATATTTAAACTGTCAAGGTCAATGTACCTATTACATATTTGATCTTAATTCCCCTTAGAAAAAGGGAGAACAACTGGACAGGACATATTGCCCACGTTTAGCTGCTATAAGATGATCAAAGTGGTTTCTGTAAACAGGTAATATTTTACAAACTTTATAGTAAGTGCAACCGCAATTTTGTGCTTTCCGCAGCTTCAGAAATATGCCGTACGTTACTGTGGGGACACATCCATGCATCCATTTTTCATTTTTCATACGCAAGGTCACAGGGGGTCCAAAGCCTATCACAGAAGCTATGGGTACAAGGTAGGAAATGCATACACCCAGTGGGTGCCAGCCCATTGCAGCGCACACTCACACACCATTGAATTTAGCAACTCCAGAAGATGGTAGCATGTTTCTAGACTGTGGAGGGAAACTGGAGAACTGATAATAAACTCCACAATGATATGGGGAGAACATGCAAACTCAAACCCTGGTCCCAGAGGTGTGATGCATGCAGGGTCACAGCCCTGACAATAATGCAATCAGGTGTTATAAATATAATGCTCACTATAATCATGCCTCCATTAGTATTGTTATAGTTACAATTAAAATCTTGGTCACACAGGTATTTTGACACACACTGCTATCTTTAAACCTGCTAGCAGCACAACCCATGTTAACACCTCCTCTCATTGTCACAAACATCTCATATCCACAGACATCATGAGCTATTCCCTTAGACCTGGGATATCAGCCACCCCCATGTCCTGGATTCTACCCTGCTTCTTTCCACAGCAACTGATCTGGGCCGGATTGACGTGATTGAGCACATAATGAGAAAGGCAGAGGCCGTCCTCCCTTAACAAAATATCCCGGATTAACTATATATAAATAATTGCATAAACAAGACAACTATTATCTTACCACCATTAGGTCACATTTAACAAAAGAGACCAATGTGTTATAAACATTAATTTGTAAGACAGCCTATTCTTCTTGATGCATATTGCTTATTCATATTAATGTTTATTGCTGTATTGATTATGTTTTTCCCATTTTCTCTTCAGAATTAATTTAGGTAAACTTAAAAAAAACAACTTAACTGAATAAATCAATGACACATTTGGTAGAGCAAGAGAACACTCCATTTACTGTAATGGAAACTGCTGATTTTCAATATTTCCAGAACTCTTTTGTTTATTATGCATCTAGATTACGGCTGTTATTTGATCTTAAAATTTACTTGAATTGAAATGACAATAAAACAAAATAAAACTGCTTTTTCTGATGATAATTGTTTCCGCACCTAGTAGGTTAGTAAATTCCTTCATATACAACATATAATACTACAGTGCTCCATCTGGACATAGCTGATTTTCAGACATCCCATGGTAACTGCAGATGTGAAGCTTACTACAATGTTGTGTGTAACTATTTTACAGCTTAGCAGAGGGTTTTCTTTCCAAAGGCACCCAATATCAATGAACCTTGAACTGGCAACCTTCTGGATACAGCGTCAGTTTCCTGAGTATCATTACATTTACAGTGGTACCTCGGTTCTCGAACTCACTAGAACTCGAATTTCTTGAAAGTCGAACAAACCAGTTTGACTTACAACTGGATCTGAAGCTCAGAAGTCGAACCGTGAACGCTGACCTAATATAAATTGTACGTGCCAGGAAATGAGACTGGATGATTAACCAAATAAAGCAGTGCAACATTACAGTAACTAACAATAAATAAACCACTAACCTACGTGTACAATTAGAGCATTTATGTCATTTATTTAAACTTTATTTTACCAGGTAAATTAACTGAAAACCAGTTCTC
>JAODJW010000002.1:17706281-17748502 GCA_026777045.1 Hyperopisus bebe | reverse complement strand
ATCAGAACTCAAACTTTTTAGGATTCGATCCGGAGTCCGGAACGGATTAAGTTCGAGAACCGAGGTACCACTGTATTTATGTAGCAGATATCTGAAGCGAAATAAAGTCAAAGTTCAGAGAGCAGAGTCAGACAATGTCCCTGAGGGAAGCGGGGTTAAGGGCCTTGCTTAAGACCTCAGCAGTGGCATGGTTACTATGCCAACCATGAGACTTGAACCCATGACCTATCAGACATGGGCACAGACCCTAACCTGCTGAGCCCACACTAGCACATCACGTGACTTGTATAATCTCCAGCAGCTGCAGCTTTCCAGTTCTGTCACAAGTACAAGCAGCTCTGTTATCACTCCTGTTTCCAAGACTCAAACTGGCTCATACATAACTGGCAAATAGGGGAAAGATGTCTGTACAACGCAGATTTCTTGTTGGCTTATATGAGATTTCATCCTTGACATGTTTATGTGTTGAGTAACACGCCTGAAGGCGCCAGTCTGCCCAAGAATATCAGGGACATTGGATTCTCAATTAGCACCGTTCGCCCATGTGTTTTGCTTCTGAAGTGCTAATTTTTAGGTGTGTACAAAACTGGAAATCCAGTCCAACTGTCTACAATATTGTGGCATTGATTTGAAACTCCAAGTTCATCAATAATAATAATAATAATAATAATAATAATAATAATAATAATAATAATAACTATTATTATTATTATTATTATTATCATTATTATTATTATTATTATTATTTGGCTGGCCCCCCCATCCAGGGTTGTTCCCTGCCTCGTGCCCATTGCTTCCGGGATAGGCTCCGGACCCCCGCGACTCAGTAGGATGAGCGGTTTGGAAAATGGATGGATGGATGGATGGATAATAATAGTTATTATTATTAATATTGGGCTGGCCCCCTGTCCAGGGTTGTTCTCTGCCTCATGCCCGTTGCTTCCGGGATGGGCTTCGGACCTCCCGCAACCCAGAAGGATAAGCGGGTTGGAAAATGGATGGATTATTATTATTGTACAGTAAATACGATAAATACAGTACTGTACCTTGATCTGACGAACCACTGAAGCTATGCAGTGTTTTCAGGAGTGTTACAAAGTAACGTGTACATTGTATTTAACCCATATTTTTAATATACCAGGCTTTGCAGCAGTCTGTTCGGAAGTACGAGTTGTCCGTAAGACAGGTGTACTTAACTTGGCAAGTGCCCAAGAATTGAGGGAGTAATGGACACCCCTACTACTTTTCACAAAATCTACTCAATTTTATCAATTACGAGTGGACAAGGTTATAGGAACATATATAAGAAGAATTAAGGTGAAATTTTGCTGAAACATATAGAGAAGGTTATATGTCAATGGGAATACTTCCCTATATTAAGAGACGGCTTCTGATTAGATGATTAGCAAAGATTGAAACACAGTACAAAACTCATTATCCTACCAATAATTATGCCAATTATAGAATGAAAACCTTGAATCGTTAACTTCTGTTCCTGTCTTTTGTTCACAAGCAGCTAGTCTATCATTCTTGATTCTGCAGGGATTCAGTAAGATCCTGCAAACGCACATAAATGGCAAAACATTCAGCAGTGTGGCCAATGGTAAACAAATTCGAAAGTGCTAATAGCAGGACTAGGCTATCATTATTATTACAACAACTGAGCTCAGAAATTCCCACTCTCTGCAGGACAATGGCCTGCATTTAAAAAGGAAAATTGGGTCCTGTGCTTCTGGAGGCGAAGGCAAGGATCGCCATGACGACTTGGCTCACTCAACCAATGGTTCATAATCATCGAGTGACAGAATGGGGAAAATGAGATTGAGGGTGGGACACTGATAGAGACTAACAAGTGACACAGGTCATTTCTAGAGGCAAAGAGCAAACAATGGGTGGTATAAATGTTTCCTATCAAAGATTTAGGAGCATTTTCAACTAGCCTCAAAGAGGATTCAGACTCTCAAACCAGTATATTAGTTTGTGTAAGACATCATAGCTACGTTGTATCATAAGGACTGGATCGACACATAAGTGATACTCACCATTTATACCAGCTGGCAAACACAAATTTGGTCTCCTAATCTCAGTAATGAATTTTTAATTAGTGAAGGCTCCAAAGACATCAAACTCCAATTGAAATTAGATGCTCTCACCAGCTGGATTCCAATGGATTGGTGACCGGGTAGACCTAATATCCACTATAAATCTTTAGATGTACTGGGTTGGGTTAAAATCAACAGCTGAAATACTCCAGCAGACCTTCAGCATATCCTATTCTGTAATTTGTACAGGGTTGATTTTTGCTGTACTTATTTCTGTACTGTGTATGTTGCCAATAATACATTTTCATCTTTGTCCTATAATTCAATAGCCATGTTAGAAGAAATGGTCCCTTAAGATCTAGCTCTGATGGTTGTTCTCCACTCAGAGCTCAGTTGCTAATGAGCTAATGGGAGAGTGAGGTCACTCCAGTAGGAGATGGTGCTGAGATCTGCAGAATATTCTGGACCAGATGTTTCTGATCAAAGCTAATTCATTTTTAAACATCCATATGCAAGTGGCTCATTTCCATGACCAAAAATGATCATGAATAACCTCATGCCCTAGAGGAAATTCCAGTATAAATTTTGGGTCTCATTTTCAGACCATTTCAAATGTGCTTTTCAGATAACTGAACTGGTCAATTATGTGGGGTTCCAAAAACACTGCACTGTAGCAACAAATATCCTAGTAAGTTGATCTATTGCAAGGTAAGAGAGACTGATTCAAAAAATACTAGTATCAACAGGAATTTGTGGAGATTCTGAGTTACACTGCAGAAACAAAACAATCTCCATGTGGTCTTCTTTATGATGGTGAAATGCTTGCTATTTAATTTGCACAAAGACAAATTTGTCTAATGTGTTCGGAGGAAAGTACAGCTGCGCGCTAAGTGCTTCTTTACAAATACTGTCAGAAACCTTAGTTAAAAATCAAACAATTTCCATGAAAAGAGTAAGAATACATAAAAGCATTATTTTTTATTTGACACATCCAGTAACAGACATGTTTTATGGTCTTTTCCCAACAGACCAGCCTGAACCAACAGACATTTCGATAGTGAGGGGTGTAATCATTGCTAATTTTTGCTTAAATATTTCAAAAGGAAAATGAACTCTGCATTTTGTTGCTATATCTGGGGAAGTGAGTAGCTCCAGCAGCCAGCTGGAAATTATCCTGGGAGCCATGAGGAGCTGCAGAACTCCTGATGCTCTTCCTCCACTGTGCAAAGGCTAGACATGGCTAAAACACAATCATGGTCAAGCAAAACTTTATTGAGAGTCCCGGGCCTCTCCAACGCGCCACGGACATCTCTGGCCCCAGGGAACACTTCAAGAGGCAATTTGCAGCAAAGCACTTAAGTCAGACAATGATATGGCTCCCATTTGGATGTGTGATCAATTTGATTCTTTATGGACTCTCCTCTGAGCACTTCAATCTGTTGGCACATTCCTAAATTGGAGGAGGAGGGGAGGGTTAGCATCACAGCACTCTACACCTGGGCATCAGGAATGAAAGGGAGTTGAGGAATAATTGAGCCATCCTTGCGTCGGTGATACCCGATTGTTTCAAGTGGCACCTGCAGAAGTTCCAGCAGAGTTGGTCTGGTGCAATGAGTTCTGGGAAAAATAGCACTCTTTCAAAGAGTGTGAATTTCTATGTGCAGTAGGAGCTCCGTGATGGAAGATGAACTGTCAGAGCAATAATGTCTTCATCGAGATAGTGCTGAGCTGAAAAACAAGCTTCCTGCGGAATCAAGGACTCAAGCAAGGGTATTTCTACTTTTTAAACATTGACAAAAGATTTTCTAACCTGACCTGCCAAGGACTGCTTGACCATTTTCGTCAGATGGGTAGCCCAGAAGTCAGCTGGGACCAGACGGGTGGAATTACTGTCAGTTTAAGCTGACTGCAGCCAGTGACCGAAGGGTGAATGAAGGCATATGACCTTCCTGCCTGCTGCAGGTTTTCCCAGCTCATTTCCATAGTTCATACTTGTGGATGATGGAATGGAGTCTTGAGACCATCAGAGTGTTCCATCTCAAGCATGCAATCAACACCAGTCAGGCGCATATGACTGTTGACATGAAAAAATGTAATAGTTAATTATAGTTAATTATATCTGCGAGGCAACATCTGGTTGGCAAGAAAAAGATAAAAATATACTGTGCGATCTGCTATTTTATAGACGTTGACATATCTCTAGAGGGCGTGTTAAAAAAGGCTCATCATGCTAACAGCCCACGAGCAGCTGGAAGAATCAGCACATCTGACGCGGGGCAACACGTCTCAACCTGTGAGGTGCAGCCTGACGGAAAGAGCAGCGAGGAGGAGGGGGCATCCTGCTGGCATGCAGAGATCCAGCTTCCCGCATGCTACCGCATTCCCGGGTTCGACTTCTCTCTTATTTAAAATGTCACATTCCCTTAAGATTGGACTGGTTCAGTGCAGAAGTCACTTCCCTATGTTTCGGGGCTTACTGACCTGGTCAGACATCACTACCAACAGTGCAGGACCACTAGTAGTGGGCCTGCGGTAGCACACAGATAAGCAAAGAAGCCGCAGAATGCATGAGGGCTGTGTGAAGGCTGTATGTGCACATCTGTGCATTAGAGAGCACATGGGGAGCACATGTGTGTGCAGAGGGTGTGTTAATGTAGCTTGGAGTATGCAAGTATAGCATAAGTGCATTTGTGTACATTTAGGGTGCATGCATTGTATATAGGTATACTTTGCATGTGTGCAGATAGTGAATATGATCTGTATAAAGGCAGTTTGTGTGCATGTAGAGTTAAAGAGTGTGTATGTCTGTCTGTGGATAGTATGTGTGCGGGTATATATGTGCATTAACAGAGAGTGTGTGTGCAGGTGTATCTGTGCACTAACAGGGTGTGTGTGTGCAGATGTATCTGTGCACTACCAAAGTGTGTGGGTTAATCTGTGCACTAACAGAGTGTATGTGTGGGGGAGGGGGAGGTTTATCTGTGCACTAACAGAGACTGTGTGTGTGGGTGGGTTTATCTGTACATTAACAGAGAGTGTGTGTGTGTGTGTGTGTGTGGGCGAGGCCATGTATGCCTGCCCCGATGCTCGGGAGGCCTACTGAATGAAGAAGCATCTGTCCGTCACATCACATTAAAGATGATCGCTCAGCAGGACGCACTGAAGGAGGCACTAACCCCGCAGAAGACAAATGTTTACAGGCTGCCGTTAACGAGTGTTAAAACTTATCAGCGTACAAGCAGCTGCTGAGTGTGTTTGATTTCTCCTAAATGTTCCTTCCAGAACATTGTCGTGTGAAACATCCTAAACACATTATCCACCATACAATGTAAAAAAAATGTACTCCTATTAAATCTTGCATCAATATTTTGCTTTTTTGCATTTTGTAAACAAAGGATGGCTTACTGTAAGAGGGTAGGCTACAGAAAACATTGATTAACAATTCATTATCATTAGGGTTGTCTTAGCAACGCTGTCCTTAGGTGTTTGTGGTCTAGGACTGGAGGTGACCTCCAGGAAGTCATTGAGAAGCTGTGTTGGTCAGGAGGAGTCTGCAGGGTGTACAGATGTCATGGCACCTTGCTGGAGCTCCAAGGTGACCTCTGAGTTGGGGAGGGGCTCATTCCCTTGGAGTGGCTCCCCTTTGATTTTGTTAGGGATGCACTTACCCCACCATGTCTCCCCCAGCCTCTGACAATGCCATGCTTGTGGTGGGGGGGTTACATACATGGGCCACATGCAAGTGACAGAAAGGTATGTAATCATGCCCAGCAAGGCCCTGTCACTCAATTGGACCCGTCAGGAAAGGCACTGAAAAGGACCACCTGATGCAGGCCGATGACAAGAAGTACAGCGCTGCCTTGGCTACTGTCCTGACTGTTAGCTGCTGCTTGTGGGCGGGGCTTTTGTAGCATTCCTGTTAGCCCAGCACAGCATGTCCGAATGCCAAATTGGCCAGTCATGGCCTTGTGTCAAAAATCAACCAGATTTTATTGGACAGCAGTGGGTGAAAAGACCACATTAGTTTTTGGATGAACTTTTGGGGATGTTAAGGGAAAGGATATCTAAACCCTTAAGAGAATGAGTTTCTAGGATGCCGTGAGTTTATTGCCATGAAAATTCATAATCAGGAGAAGTGGGGAAGATTTAAGAAGAGTCAGAGAAGTGATGGGTGTCAATGGGAAATAGATGGATGGGGAGAGAGCTGTAGATAGACATGGACAAAGATAGATTCTGAGGAAATCAAGGGATGACGTGCAAGTCCCAGATGAACCGGAACCCAAACAAGAGCAAGAGGAGGTGGGAGGGAGGCAACTGACAGGTGAACTAAGATGGGGGTGGAAAGAAGGATAGGGTGTTGCAACTGGAACTGAGATGGCAATTTGTTGTGAGGCCTGCAAATGGGGAACGGACAGACGGCCACAGAAGATTGATTGTAGCATGGGTGGGTAACATGTGCAGAGGATGATCGCAATGAAGCGTTTTTCTGCAAGGGTGGTGGCAAGAGGGGAGATGGCTTTAGATAGCTTATCATAAGAGCTGCATGGGCATGGAGGAGATGCTGTCTGCTGGGCCCTGCAGCTGAAGCAGCCTCCTGTGCAGTATGGGGGGTGGGGGACATTCTCCGCCACAATGGCATGCAGAAAGCAGTCATTCACAAGCTCTCTCCCTCTGCCCTTAAATCCCCAGTGTACCCTTGAGTTTGCTAAGATGAAATATCGTTTAAATTTAATACAATAATGCAATATTGTAAAAGTGCAAAAATACAATAATGGTGAAACTAGGGCATGGAGATCCATCCAACCCTTTTTCCGCCTATCCTATTGGGTCGCGGGGGGTCTGGAGCCTATCCCGGAAGCAATGGGCATGAGGCAGGGAACAACCCTGGACAGGGGACCAGCCCATCGCAGGACACACTCATACACCATGCACTCCCACACGCAATTTAGTATCCCCAATTAGCCTCAGCATGTCTTTGGACGGTGGGGGGAAACTGGAGTACCCAGAGGAAACCCCAAGATGACACAGGGAGAACATGCAAACTCCACACACATGTAACCCAGGCGGAGACTTGAACCTGGGTCCCACAGGCGTGAGGCAACAGTGCCAACCACTGCACCACCATGCCGCCCCCAGCATAGAGATCAAACTTTGTTATTTGAATAAAATTGAAATTTAAAAAACATTCAATGGCAGTAATACATATTTGAATTTTTGAAGATATATGCAGACAAGAAGCAGTCTAACATACATTTCCTCATGTTTGTTTTACCAAATGGCCCTTTTCGATTAAGGTAACATATGTGATCTGCCATTAGGGACAGAGAGCCATAAAATAATTAAACTATCCAAAATGACTAAAACTAGTCAGCACAGAAACTAGTGAAATAATGTATGAATCAAAAGAAGAATGTGGCAATACAGTAACTCCTACAAACCTGAAAAGCACAATCTGGAAACGGTTTTGCATTTAGCCAGCAGTTTTTATTGTGGAGGCTCCCTTCTGCTTGGTGAATAGAAAGCAATGCTTTGGAAAATACCATCAAAATACCAAGTACTGCAGTATTATGTATGGATAGTATGAAAAATTAAATACTGCATAAACATAGAGAGACGTAGCCTAAACCAAAGGCAGCATTTGAAGGCATGATGTCGTTTAAGTTTTAAGATATTTTATGCATGTAATCCTATGTCAATTGTTTGATAGTATAATTTCATGCCACAATTTACATGACTTTTTGTTTTTGATGCTGGCGTTTCTGTGTGTGGGTAGCTAAATATATATATATATAAATGTGTTGTTATATGTTGTATTCCCAATGTTTTCCTCACTTAAGGCAGTAGTGGACAAACGTTGCAGGTTTCACCATCACAGTCAGTCGTACACAACTGGCTCAGACTACTGCACTATGATGAACTGGGTTTGTAGTATTATTGTAATTAATATTCAAATTTCTTCTTGTAATAATACTGTTATAAAAAATTGAATTCACTTTTAATAGGAGTTTCCTAGCACTAAATGAAATACAGACACTCCTCACTTAACGACTGAGTTCCGTTCCTATGACTAGGTCGTTAAGTGAATTTGTCAATAAGCGAGGAGCCACTTCTTACTGATATTCCAAGCATACTGTACTGGTAGTGAGTTTGTGTCAGCCATGTTTAGATATTGTTTTAATGTCACCTTTGCACCATTTCTTACATTTTTAGAATATTTGTAATTGTTTGTATTTATTTTCGCCCACATTTTGTACTATGGGATGCACAATAAAGTACAAATTTATAGACAAAATATGTAGTCTTGGACATTGCGAATGTTAGTGTGGTGAATAGTGACTGACTGCAGGAACGAGACTGAGAAAAGGTGATGCGTGATGAGATCCTTGACACTTAGATGCCGCGCTGCCATATCCATGACCAAAGTTCTCGTACAATGTAGAATACCAGCTGGTCAGAGAGCCGGTTGTAAGTCTGGGTGGTCATTAAACAGGTTGGTCATTAAGTGAGGAGTATCTGTACACAATAACTGGACAGTAGAGCTGCAACTAATGATTATTTTGGTAGTTGACTAATCGTTTGATTTATTTATTTATTTATTTGTCGATTAGTCACGATTATTTCAGGCCTGACTATTTTGATGCCTGCGACCTGTGGATGCACATCCTGTTCTGGGCTCCAGTGCATGTCTTACCTCATCTGCTCACGTCTGTGCACATTGGTGACACGGGTGTGCCTTAGAGTCCAAAAGTTTAAATAAAGCTTCAATTCAAATAAAATAAAACAATGTATAAAAGATTCAGTTCTGTTTCTGACGCGTCAACAATACAAAATCCGCGCGGACGATTTTTTTGTAGTTGACGTCGACTAATCGTTGCAGCCCTACTGGACAGACTGGTTTTTCATACATCACCCAGAATACTCAATTCTTATGTTACTACAGGAAGACAGACATTTGGTAAACTAAAAAGAGCAAGAATACTGGTTGTCATTAAGAGGGCCTGGACCAATCATATTCACACAGGGCAGGGCTGTGAGCTCACCTCTGTGAGTGAATGTTCTCTATGTGATTCCTCTCCATGAGAACTGAGCTTCTCTCCCGAATGAGGTTATTCTGGCTAATCAGGATTAACACCTGTCCATACCTGTGACACCCTATTTCTTGTATTATAAAAAATATTTTAGCCTACTTTCTGAATTTTTAAAAACATGTTTAGCCTATTTTTTGTATTTTTGTTTAGTAACGCTTTACATTATCTGCACTTCCATAATGCATTCATTATGCATTCATAGAACATTCATAAGCAGCATGAAAATATACCTTAACATGTTCTATGAATGCATTATGAAGGTGCATCGAATGTTCTACAAATGCATTATATTATAAAGGCATTATGAATGTAGAGTTAATGTAAAGCGCTACTGTTAATGCTATGTGTTTTTCCATACTCTGCCCCCCCCGGTTCCTTCTGTAGCTTATCGCTTGTGCCACTGCTTTAATGGTGAGGCATACACCCTAAAATGGGGGTCTGAAAGTCCCAGAGGCCCTGAGCGCACTTGTCTCACTGTCCCAGCTGTTCGCTTGCCAATTAGCTGTTAATTACCTGTATTGCTTGTGTACTATTTATTTGTACCTATGTTTTTACTGGTAATGGCCACGGTAATATATAGTATATGCACTTTATCAAGGCCGGGACAGGCTGATCACACTAATGGACGTGTTAAGAGGCCTCAGGGGCACGCCCCATGCATGACTGACCCCACCCCCCTAAACTCGAAACAAAGAGGCAGTCTGGCCAATGAGGATCCATGTTTAACAAAGTGACCGGAGCAGACAAGGCCCACCAGGGAACGGCAGTGTTCTGGGAGGCAGATCGGCCATTGTGCCATCCATGTCTGCTGCTTCGGGAGCCACGCGCAGGTGAGATCTCATCGCTCTGAAACACAATGGCATCCCACACCTACAAACACTACTGACATTACTGGGCCTTCTGACAATTATCGACTCGATATCTGCTGAGTCAGTCCAGACTCCCCCACCCCCCATAATCTGCGTGATCCCACCTGGCTGCAGGCGGGATCCATGTGGGTGCTGCCTTAGGCACGCTTCATGCAGCCGGATTGCTCACAATTCCTTGTTTGCCGTTTTCATCCTACTCTGACAGCGCAGAGACCAGAGAGCCACCAGACACACGCACACGCAAACATGCTCCAACTTGTCCACTTCAAAGACGTCATGTCGGGGAGCATTTCGGCGCTCGGTGGTGGGGGGGCCAGGGCAGAGGGGAGCTGGGATAATCACAAGACCGTGGAGTATAGTTTGAGTGTGAGATGAACACAGTCTGAATGACAAGCAGATAACAGATCAAATAAATTCGCACATAGATTAGGAAAGCAATTATGATGATTTGTCTCTGTGGTCTGTAAGACCTTTAAGCAGTAAAAGCGTTTGAGAATGATTGTTCCAAGTGTCCCCGTGTCGTAAGCCATGTGTTTTGGCCTCAAATATCTTTGGAAGACCATCAAGCCAGGCTGACTGGCAGTGTTCAAGTCTCTCTCAAGTTCATCAGTTAATTAGTTTGAACAGCTGCAAATGGGGATGTCGTACTGTGCCTCTTTGTGTTTCCTGTGTTCAGTGGGACACGGCGGGTGGGGTTGGGGTTATTCCGAACTGTGAAGACATATCAATGTTGTTTTCTTTTTTCTTTTTTTACAGGGAACAGCATCTGAGAGAAAAAGTCTGCCTGGCACAATGGTACTGCAAATGCAAGTACCTCAGGTAATTACAAGCTCATGGGATCCATTAAGAAGGTTCAAGGATGCTGGGGTCTGCAGTTCTGTAGATACTAGACAGGATTACACGAGGTAGGGTTAAAGCAGCTGCAGTTTCATAGATTATGGGAGTAGGCAGGAAGAGGCGGGTTTAGAGGACCTGTGATTCAGTAGATAATGAAAGTAGACAGGAGGGGGTGTGGTTAACAAAGCTACAGTTCTATAGCTGTTGAGAGTAAACAGGAAGAGGCGGAGTCACAGTAACTGCAGTTCCATAGCTGTTGGGAGTAAACAGGAAGGGGCCGGGTTGGAGGAACCGCAGCACAGAAGATCCCAGTGGGTTTTGGAAAGGCTGGCTGCTTATGTATAAAGCAGTATTCTGACCTCAAAGTCACAGTCAGTGGTGCAGGTTTTATTTACGGATTGCTGGGAGCTGCTGCTGTAGATGGAAACTCACAATGGAAATGGCATTTTGCTACTTTTCACATGGATACCTGCTCACACTCTCCCTTTCACTGAAGTGGGCTTGGCGCGCCTCCCCCAGACTCCAAAGGACAGCACCCCCCCCCCCACACACACACACAGACAGACTGGGAAGCGCGTGAGCAGGACGGTGGCTGCATGTGGCTCTGTGACCATCCAAGGGTCCCCTGGCTTAACTTCCGCTCACCAGGATACCAATTAAAAGGCCTGTGACCTTCCTGCTCCAACTAGAACAGGAGGCGGTTGGGGGGGAGGGGGAGTGGTAAATCAAGCAGTGTTTCAATACAGATGTGCCCCCTGCAATGACAGAAAAGTAACATATTAAGAAAGAACAGCAAATGGTAGACACTTAAAGAAATAAAAGAAGAAATTAAAACAGAGGTCAGAGCTGAGGAGGATGATGGCATTAATCATGGTATTTTACTTAATTTTCTGTTTATTTTGCCTTTGTTTTCTGTCTTGACCAATCTGTCGGGCCGCACTCTTTCTATCCCTGCTTCTCACAAGCAAGAGCGCTTATCGGTCCTACCTTGGGTTGCCATGGCAACCATCTGGTCCGGGATTTTTTTTTTTTTTTTGGTCTTCATTCCCATCGTAATATTTATGGAAGCATCGTTTTGCGGTGACCCCTCGTCAGACGTCGCGGTGACAACAGCGGGGCTGGCTGAGGGCCCCCCTCAGAACAGGCTGGAATGTTCTGGAAAATGGACACCACAGATCTGGGCTCCCTTCACCCAGGAACGGCTCACGTGCTTGAGCAGAGAAGCTAACAGATCGCGGACATGGTGTATGCGGGGATTTGGATTGCGGCTGTGTTTCTGTGTGCGTGTGCTGTTGTCACATTGCATAACTGGGCTTCAGCTTTTGTTGAATGAATGTGTGCTTCACTGCAGATTTCAGGATCGGCTCTGCAGGTTTTATTTTTAGCCTCACATGCAATGCAGACTCTCTCTCACTCACTCACTCACTCACTCACTCCCTCACTCCCTCCCTTTCTCTCATCTCTCTCTCTCCCTCATGCATACAACTACTGGGCACTTCTATAGGGCAGGATGAGACTGTAATCAGCCTTTAATTTTCTTTCTCGTTTCATTCCTGCATCTCAGTCACTTGGAAATACGCCTGCTTCCTACTCTCGTTCCCCCTACAAAAAGAAAACCGACACACACAATGGCTAAGCAACCTCATCAGTGTGTGTGAACACAGGCTCAATTTGCCCCTAGCAGACGGAGATCAGACAACAAACACTTTCTTAACATTTTTATAACGTAACGAAGCACATCCTTTAGTAACGTCTTTAGCCATTTTCCACCCTTGTTCTTTCATTAATAACGCATGGAGCGCATCACCGACTGCTGGGAACATTCTGAAGTGATATATATACACACACACACACACACACACACGTATATATGTATATATATATATGTGTGCTGGTAAATCAGCACACAGAAAAGACGGTGGTGGGGGCAGCAGGCTCAGGGAAGACAGGGGCTTCAGGTCAACAGCTTAACCTGTGTTTGACTCCATAGTGAGCAGAGAGCGAAGCTCCATAAGGTAACAGCAGAAACTGAATGAAAGGAGATGGCAGGTAGATATACTTTGATATAAGCCTCTACATCCCAACACTACTATACCATTTACATCTCATCTGTTATACCTCTCAACTTAGATATAAGCCTCTACATCCCAATACAACACCATTTATAGTGCACCTGTTGTACTTCTTGCCTCTGATGTACCCTTTTACATCAAATCAATACTATACCATTTACAGCTCCCTTGTTATACCTCTTACCTCTGATATACAGCTTTACATTCCCACACTACTATACTATTTACATCTCACCTGTTATACTCTGATATACCATGCTACATTCCAAACCTACACTCATGGCCAAAAAAAAAAATGGGACAAACCGATATTGCATAATATTAAGCTTCGGCCCATTTTTTATGCAGGAGTGGACTATATCATTTGTAGCTCACCTGTTATACACTTTATGGGCAAAAGTATTGGGACCCACCTCTTGATCATTGAATTTAGGTGTTTCTTTCATATCAATTGCCATGGGTGTATAATATCAAGCACCTAGCCATTTGTGAAACATTTGTTGTTCTGAAAAGTTTAGTGAATTCAAGCACAATACTGTCATCGGTTGCCACATTTGCAACTTTGAAATTTCTTTGAAATTTCTTCCTTGCTAGATATTCCATGGTCAGCTGCAAGTGGTATTATTGCAAAGCGCCACTGCTCTGTTGACACGATAACTGCAGAGTTCCAGACTTCTTTTGGCATTAACCCCAGTACAAAAACTCTGTGCTGGGAGCTTCATGGAATGGCCTTCCATGGCTGAGCAGCTGCATGCAAGCCTCACATCACCAAGCACAGCAATGCCAGGAGAATGTTACCTGCCTGACTGCATCATGCCTTCTGTAAATTTTGGTGGAGGGGGTTGGGCTTTTCAGGGGTTGGGCTAGGGCCATTAGTTCCGATGAAAGGAACTCTTAATGCTTCAGTATACCAAGACATTTTCTATGCTTCCAGCTTTGTGGGAAAAGTTTGGGGAAGGCCCTTTCCTGTTTCCGCATGACTGTGCCCCAGTGCACAAAACAAGGTCCATCACGACATGGTTGGATGAGTCTGATTTGGAAGAATTTGACTAGCCTGCACGGAGGTCTGACCTAAACCCCATTAGGCACCTTCAGGATGAAGTAGAATGGAGATTTCGACCCAGGCCTTCATGTCCAAGATCAAAGTCTGACCTCACAACTGCTCTTCTAGATGAATGGGCAAACATTCCCACAGACACATTCCAAAAACTTGTGGAAAGCCATCCCAGAACTATTATAGCTGCAATGGGAAGACCGACTCCCCTTTTGATGCCTATCGATTTAGAATAGGATGTCATAAAATGTCCTGTAGGTGTAATGGTTAAGTGTTCCAATACTTTTGTTGAATAGCGTACCTCTTAACTCTGATATATCCTTCTACATCCCAGCAGTACTGCACCATATACGGCTCACCTGTTATACCTCTTAACTCTGATATACCTCTCTACATTCCAGCCTTACTACAGGACTTACAGCCCATCTGTTATACCTGTCTACTCTGACATATCCCGTTACATCCCAACACTACTACAGCATTTACAGCCAGTCTGTTATACCTCTCTACTCTGATATACCCCTCTACAATCTGTGCATATCCTATCTTACTCCCCTATGAGAAACACATACGCAGAACAGGATGAAGCTTGAGGTAGGAGCACAGGGTCAGATGTTTATCCGGTACCCCTGGAGCAGCTGGGGTAAAGGTCCTTGATTATTCAGTCAACCAAGGGATTCAAAATAGCAAGCTCTCAGGCATAATCACAGATTCCTAACCCAAAGAGCCACATACAACCCTATTTCATACCATTTGCTCTCTAGAATGTCCACTTTCGAAAACAGTACTCTGCAGTACTTCATAATGTACTTAACTAACAGTAAATCACCAATGCATCTGTTATACACTTATGCAATCTTGTTCTACTACTGATATCTTTAGTGTCATGTGAAAGCACAGAGAACCAGAAAGACATTAGTGAATCATTTCAAAGACTGCAAATCTGGCCCTCTGACTGGAACCATGGACACAAGCTGTCCCCGCAGGCCAAAATAATAATTCTTTATTATTATTTTTTTCTACTGAGTTCAGTTTCCAGTTAATCTGCTCCTCGGTCGAGAATGACACTATACTGTGCTGCTGTACGCTTGGCTGCATCAATAATTCATCAGCTAGGCCGAGTGCCCTCCAAGAGGCCATGAGCGAGGATGTGGGGAATGAGAGACGGAGGAATGTATATGAGAGGACAGTTTCCCGGTGTCAGACGGAATGGGGCCACTTCTCCATCAAACCACTTTCATTTCCTATAACGAAGACCCCCCACCCTCCAGCAGTGGCCTGACCACCACTCTACACAACAAAAAGCTAAATCAGAATGAACTCAGTGGGGCATCCTGCTAGGTGCATCTCCAGAAACACATAAGAGAGAGAGAAGATGCACTCACAACCAAGTCAGGAAAGTCTAAAACACAGAGCTATCTGGCATCTTTGAAAAGGGGGATTTTGATGGCTAGAGAGAAGGGCTTGCTGGCAAAATGGAGGCTTCTGAATATCCATCACAAACCAAACTCACAGCACGGCCTGGTAGGGGAAACAGCAAATCACTGAGCTTAGCCTGACTCCACAATGCACATTTTTGAAATGCATGAGCAAACCTCCTCTTCTTCCTCTCTTTCAAAAAAGGAGACATCCAGAAGAAAAAAAATAGAGCAAAAATTCAGTTCCTCTCAACATTTGCCCTTTAAAGCTGTCTGTTCAAGGAAGAGCTGTATGAAATTCTGAGCTCTTAAAGGAGGGGGGAGTCACAGTGATTAACCACATAGCATGAACCACTGAGGTGGAATTAGACAGGAGAGAGAACATATCGCCCAAGCAAGGAGGTCTGGCCCAAATAGATCAACTCGTCTCTTAACGAAATTACAAAACATGAGCACATCGGCCTTTCACGTTTCACGTGTCAGGTGCGACCGCTAGCGGGAGGGAGGGGAAGCATAGGCCAGGGGCCGCTGACTCACCTAGCACACCCAGCCGGTAGTTCATGGTGACCACGATGACATTGCCATAGGCGGCCAGGACACTGGCATCGAACATGTTGCCGGTGCCTTCCATGTAGGATCCACCGTGGATGAACAGCATGACGGCCTTCTTCCTGCGGTCTCGGATGTCTTCAGAAATACAGACATAGGGGTGGGGGGGGGGGGACACCACAAAAGCCGTGAGTCAGCCACACGGTCCCCTGGGACTTCAAATACCACAGCTCACCGCGGAATTCACCTGTGGCCTTTAAATATGCAAATGGTTACCATGAGCGGGAAGCCTGTGTTTACAGCTAGCTGGCGCACCATGAAGGGGCCAGCTGTACTTCTGTGACACCTAGCTGAAAGACCAGCAGGGGGCACTAAGTAGCATGATGTTCAGGGCACTATCACACACAAATGGGGAACAGTGTGGATGTGCTTTCAAACAGTGAGATGTGCAAACAGGCTATAGTACTGTACAACACAAATAATGCAACACCAAATGTTCACTGTATTTTCACAACATGCAAAATGTATCTCCTTTATATTATATTCATTTTTTTTTCATTTCTGAATAAAATAATAGTAAGAAAAAGGTGTCCTTGTACTCTAATCTTCAGTGTTGCTTGGTTTACAAAGAAAACAAAGATGGACAACCTTCGCCGAGGTCTCTTTGGTCAGATGTTTGCTGGGTTGGGTTTCAAATGTAAATTGCTTTCCGTTTCTGTTCTAGCAAGAAGTGAGGAGCCAAGAGCTTCCTCAAGGATGGTTAGTTCCACCTGTGTGGGGCAGGCGGTGACTCAGAGGGGCAGACATGGGTGGGGGAGCACGGTGGGGTGGGTAGGCGGAGCAGTCTGTGCCTCATGGGCTCCTGGACACATCCTGATTAGCTGGTGTGTCTGTGTTGTGCACAGACTGTGGATAATTAATACAGCAGTTCACCAGAGCAGAAACTCAAATAACGGACATATCATCTGTTTACCACAATGAGCCAGAGAGGAGCTGGGATGCAGGATGGGTGATCTTACACACACACACACACACACACACACACACACACACACACACACATTAAGTTGTGTAATTATATCTTTTTGGGGACCATTCATTCATTTCTTTGGGAAAAATGATAATGCTAACTATGACAACCTTAACCCCTACCAAGCCCAACCATACCCATAAGTAACCAAACAAAATACAAGACTTTCTGCATTTTTAGTTTCTTCATTGCAGTCACTGATTTTTATAAAATAGAATTTTCCCATATGAGGACCAGGAAACTGGTCCCCATAAGGTAAAAAAGCAGGCATTCATCACGTTGTGGGGACATTTGGTCCCCACAAGGTATGGTATACCCAGACCACAGACATACACACGTGCACAAACACAGACCACAAGCCCCAGATGTGCAGATGCATTTCCAGCCACGCACACATACACACATGTCTGCGCACGCAGGCACACGCAGATGCACAAGCAGCTGCAATGCTGAATCGCCATGGCAACTGCTTCATTTTCATTTTTTGCTCTTTCTCTCTCTCCTTCCTTCTCTCCGACAAAGCCACACCAGCCATTCCATCAAATTGACTCAGCCTCGCCGACCGTTGCCATGGAGACACAGTTCACTCACCCATCTCCAACCCCCCCCGCCACCCCACCCCAGCATACATGATCAACACCTCTGTCTTCAAACGTTACCCAAGCCCATCGACAGCCCCATGTTTAAATGGGTGTCAATAGTTATCCACTTCTCCCATGAAACATAAAGTGCCCCCCCGCTGTCACCAAATAGGACAACCCCGATGACGCTGCTGCGGTGACTCCCACCCCAATCACCTGACGGCTGTCACGTGGATCAGCATGGCAACACATCCCTGAACACTCCAATGCCAGACTGCCGATGTATCCGCTTCGCTGAGTTAAGTGGACGACCAGGGAAACCTGTCGCATACCTATGCGCGTGTGTCTCTGCTGTGAGTGTAAATAATGATTCACAGCATCCCCCAGTGACCCCCCCCTCCTGGCCACCGGGCTTGGTTACAGCTGCACAGGGGCTCTATTAGATAAGCACCCCCCCTGACTAAGGGATCGCAGAGGCATGCACTGGGGCTGCCCATGCTGCTGATCCCTTCAAGCAGAACACAGACAATGGCTAATTAGTGGGCAACTTTTGTGTTTTGGACTCCGTTGTTTTGCCCCCACGGCAGGAGGCACCTCTCCGAATTCCCCCGGCAACCTGCTTGACTTGCCCTTGCTAATTAATTGCGAATCGATTTGTCACGGGAGCAATGTTAATACCCCCCCCCCCCCCCGCCCCAGCATGGGTGTATCGGATTTATACCATAGAAACGGCTCGGGGCCAGACTGTATTGGCCCCCTGTGAGACCTTCATGAACCAAAAGAAGGACAAGCTAGGAAACTGGAGGTCTTTTCTTGCACTAGTCAAGGGGCAGCCCCTCATTGCAGTGGGATGCCACCTCCCAAAGGGGGCGGGATCTGTAGGTCAGACTCACGCCGGCCAAGAAGCACCGTCACACAGTGGGGCCTTGAGCCCAACTCCGAGGGCACTGCGGCACTCCCAGTGTTTAGCTTCACTTCGCTGTTTCTTGCTCAGGTTCATCGTGGCCCTTAAACCCGCCAGAGCAAGCTCACACTTCCAGAGACATGAAATAATGACTTTAATGAGGGTCTGGTGAATGTGGGATGAAAGGGAGGAGTCAAGTGCATGCCTGCCTTAACACTGAAACGGAAAGTGTTTTTGGGGGGGACAGTTAAAAAAGCCTTTGAAATTAATCTAGCTAGCATCAAGCTGCTGTCATACAACATGATGTTGCACATTCTTGTAGCATTAATCTGTTGTCTTCCATTCGCAATCAAGGGAAAGTAGAGGGTGACAGACGAGAGAAACGGCCAAAAATGAGCTTCATGGAATAAGGAGCCTGAAAGTGTCATCTGAGCTTTGATGAGTGTGAGTGAAAAATTCAGGGTTACTGGGGGGGGACGACAATGTTTGGGTAAATGATGGGTAAATGAGGAGTATGTGTTTGTGGAGCACAATGTATGTCATTGTGTGTATATATGTAAGCGGTGTGTTTCTGTGAAGCGGAAGACCTTAGGTGTGTATGTCTGTGTGTTTGAGTGACAGGACAGAGGGGCTCTATTGCATAAGCTTACGTGATATCAAAGCTCAGACCTTGGCTTTGGAATGGAGCATTTTTAAATACCTCCCTTGTTATGGATCTAGGGCCCAATCCCAGCATCACACAGGCTCTGCATGAGGGTAGATGGGTTGCAGAGTTGTAGGTCATGGGGCAGGGGCGTGGGGGGTGGGTATGAGGTGCAAGACCCCATCGGACCGAGGAACACTGGTCTCTCTTTTTGAGGCCGCATCTCAGTGGCTGCCATCCAGCGCATTTGTGCGGTTCGTAATCTTCCACTGACAATACGGGAGCTTTTTTCCCCCAGGATATTCTGTGAGAGGAGGAACGTGGTGGGGGGGTTGGGAGCTGGGGGGTAGCACACAGCTCCGTTCCATCTAACAAAGGCCTCACTATCTTGACTGCTTCATAACATCACCGAAAACAAGAGCACTTCTGTTTTTTCTTTACCCCTCTCCAAATTGACTTTCCCCTCTCCCTCCTCTTGTTTTTTTCTCCCCATCCATTCCTCCCTCTCTCTGATCTCTCTGTTTGCTTTGGTTTCTCTCACTCTCTCTTCAATCCCCTTCTCCTTCCCCTTGTCCCTCTACGCTCTTCCACCCCTTCTTCTATCTCCCACCTTCTCCTTCTCTATATTTCTCTTCTCTGCCCTCTTCCTCTCCTCCTCTTCTCCCTTCTTCTCTTCCACCCTCTTTCTTCTTCCCTCTCCCTCCCTGTCTTCCTTTCTCCTCTACTCTCTACTCCGCTCTTTCTTTTTTCTCCAACCCTCTCCCCTTCCTCTCTCTTTTTAATGTCTTTCCATACTTCCCCTTTCCTCTCTCCATCTTTTTGTTAATCTCTCCCTCCTCTTTCTTCTTTTCTCGTACACCCTCTCCACCCATCTTTATTCTTTTGTACTCTCCCTCCCTCGTTTCTTCCCTGCTCAACCCTATCTCCCTTTTTCTTCTTCTCTCCTACACTCTCCCCCTCCCTCTTTGTCCTCTTCCCTCTTCCTCCCTCTTTTTCTTCTTCTTTCTTCTACCCACTCTCCCTCTGCCTCCCTTTCTTTCTTTTTCTCTCCTCCAACCTCTCCCCCTCTCCTTCTTCTTCTCCCCTTTACCTTCTCCCCTGTCCTTCTTCTCTCCTTTACCCTATCCCTCTCTCCCCTTCGTCTACTTTCCTCTACCCACTCCCTCCCTCTCTTTACCTGTCCTCCACCCTCTCCTTCTTTTCCTTCTTCTCTTCCACCCTCCCCCTTTTCTTCTCTCTTACACCCTCTCCCTCCCTCCTTCTCTCCTCCACCCTCTCTCCCTTTCTTCTCTCCTACAACCTCTCCCTCCCTTTCTCCTTCTCTCCTACACCCTCTCCTTCTTTTCAACTTCTCTCCTCCACCCACTCCGCCCTTATCCTCTTCTCTCCTACACCTTCTCCCTCCCTTTCTCCTTCTCCCTCTTTCTTCTTCTCTCCTCCACGCTATCACCCCTTCTTCTCTCAAGTGGCTGGTGCTCTTTTAAGATTCCATAGGTCACAATTATTTCATCTTCCAGTTGGCCTCATTATAATTGCTTCCCCCCCTTTTCCTGTCCTCTCCCTCAACTGATTCCTCCCGCTTCTCTCAGCACTTCAGCCTTCTCCCTCTTCCTCTCTTTCATCTCCTTGCCATCGTTACACTCATAGACCCCCCCCCCCCCACATTCCTGTCTTTCTGAAATGCCTCCGTTTTGGCTTCTCACCGAGCAAAAATAGCACTGTTAGAGCAGATGACTCCATATATTTAAATAGGGGCAATTAAACAGAGTGATGGGACAAGAGACAAGTGCACACTCCATGCACACTCAATACGCACTCACAAACTGAATACACACACACATGTACCTTCACACATTCAATACACACAAGTTAGCCCTCAATACTCAATATATACTCACAAATACACTCACATGCTCAGTACACACACACCCACAAAAACACAGTCTCAGGCACACATACTGTACTCATGCGCCCATGAATAAATGCTCACCCACACACAGAAGAGTACACTCTTGTTTTAAACCAAAAATTCCTCCCCAATTTGAACAAAACTGAAGAAAACAAAAGCCAATAAACAAAATTCTGCGGCACTTTTTGTTTTTGTTGTTTGTTTACTGGTTCCCTCCAAAATCTCTACTTCTTTACCATCTTTCATAAAGTTTTTTTTCCCATCTATAGAAATAAACACCTGCACATGCAGACACACTTACAGGCTGCTTCTCCTCTTTTTAATCGCACCCTCTCCTGGTACCAACGCTATTTGTGTTGCTGAGGGACCGACCCACCCTCAACCCAACACATTTCTTTGCCACCCCCCTCCCAGCCTGACCCTAATTAATTAGGCTTGATGATGAACCTGGCTATGAGATCCTGTGCTCCTCACAGGCACAGTAAGTGGTCTGTCCTCCTGACAAGGACACTTTTTTAAACTTGGGACTTTTATTTTGAAGATGCTTCCTTTCCCTTACAGAAAAGGAAGTGGTGGGGTTCCAATGAGTGACAATGCCACCAAGTAAACTGCTAACGAGTATCTTATAAAACCCCTGTCCCTGACTCGACAGGTACTACCCACCTAGAGCAGTATCGTGTGAAATAGTCGTATCAGCAATCCTGACTGTAAGCAAAAACTAACAGCAAATTACACTGACATAATGATTAACTCTCATGAAAAGGTGGATAAATAAGTGAACAAAAATGTTATGTGTTCTAAAATTAATCAGTGGTTGTGTGCATTGTGTTGTAGTCACAACTGTGAGATGACTTTTTTTTTTTATTTCTGCATGAATGGTTCCTACAATGTTATCTGATCCTCATCTAAGTCATACTTATAAATAAGCACTCTAATTTAACAAATAACACACAACAGTTTACCATATATTTATTGAACAAATGTGCATGGTTTTATTTAGCAATTAGTGGAATCTTCCTCCTAGTGGAAACTTCTTCCTGTAGCCACTGATAAGACCTGCACAGTGGTTAGGAGGAATTTTAGCCAATTTCTATATGGAAAATGGTTTCCGTTCATGAATATTTTTGGGATGTCTTGCTTGAATGGCCTGCTTCAGATCACCCCAACGAATTTCAAAGGGATTTGCATTTATTCATTTAGCAGACACTTTTGTCCAAAGTGACGCAGAACTGAGGATCAGAGAGTAGGGTCAGCCAACATGCAGCATAGCATCACTGGAGCAGTTAGGTTTAAGGGCCTTGCTCAAGGGCCCAACAGTGATTTCATTACTCTGAACACGGGCAGAGACCCCTAACCTGCTGAGCTGTAGCCTGGTATTGACTTCAGGACTCAGACAGGTCTTCTCAGAAAGTTCAGAATTTCTTTTGTTGGAAACACTTTGTTGTTGATTCTTTTATATCAGAGAGGTACCTTTGCCTGTATAATTCCTTCACCTGCACTCTGAATAGCTGCAAGTTGCCCAGGCACTGAGATAGCAAACCAGGCCCACACCACTTAAGTCCTTCCACTCTCCTCCAAAGCTAGGATGAGGGTCTGGTACTCTGCTTTCCTCATAGCCCTGTGCCAGTTCAAGAGAAAGTTCCATTTTTGTCTCATTTGTCCATGGAACACTGTTCTGGTACTGTTGTGGGGTATCCAGGTGGTCTTTAGCATTTTTGTCTTACTCACTACCTATCTGCTTGACTGTAGATCGATGGTGGCCCAAGTCTATCTTTTTGTAACTCATTCCAGAACTCAAGAACCCCTCTTTAGAGATTGTGTTGTGAATGGTAAGCAATGATCATTTTGTGTACATATTTTTATTTATCTATCTATCTATTTATTTATTTATTTATTTATTTATTTATTTAAATCGAACCCAGGTCAATCCCACACCTGGAACACTTGACTACACTATGGTCATTATAAGTCCATCCTTGCAGAAATACAAATGGTTCACTCGCTTTCTCACAAATGTGACTAGCTGATTATTATTTAGCTGTTCTGTCCTCTGAATAACGGAGAAAATTATTACTGGGACCTGAGAAATTTAGTTAGCTCTCACAGTTACGCTGTTCATCAGTAGAGCATTAAAATGTATTTCACTTCAATTGCAAAGTATGATGTGTCAGCTATTTTCTGTAGTCTCTGGAAAGGAGCAATTAAAGTCTACTTTCCAAAGAATTTTTTCTCAGGCCAGCGGGCCCCTGGACTCATCTATCTAGATGTACAGCCCATAGTACATAGTACATACATCTCCTGTACCCTAACATTCAGGGAAATTCATAACTGCTAGTTTCCCTGGATGGTCTGTCTTTGGACTGGGGGAGAAAACTCTCACAAACACCGAGGGGAACACAATATCCTCACACATAGAGCAGGGTCAGAATGTAAGCCGGCCCTAGAGATATAACGCCTTGTGAGAAACCGTACTACCTTGTTCACTTTAAGTCTTTGCTTCAGTTTGTGACAGGAACTTAGAAACTCTTCTAGAAACTTCTAGAAAAGGGTTCATTACTTATAGACACAAATGCACATCTGTCTGTCTGTCTATCTATCTGTCTATCTGCTGCAGTTGTGTCCTACTCAGAGGGAAGGTCTGGTGCTCATCGCCTCGTCCTCGATGACATTGCTGTACAAATCCCACAGACCATTCCATGACCCCGATTGGCTTCCAGTGACAAGACTGGGTCAGAAAGTTCAGGAAAGTTTGCCAACAGAGTCTGCTGTGTGGACATTTCTGTTTCAGCTCATATACAATATTTCAATATATTTCAACAATATTTCATTTTGTACCATAGCTTTGTTCATCTTGATTTTCTTTTTTCCCCTTCCAGTTTGTAAAGTACCTTGTTTTCAATTCTTTTACCTAGTATTTTATCTCATTTTTTCTGTCTTGGGTTTGAAAAGTTTCTGTTTTTGGCTTTTCAGTTCAAAGAGTATATGTTTTTGACAATACTTAGTACTGTATCTGTGTTTCTGTCTCTTTTTTTGAAGACTATTTTTCACTTTTTACATTTAGGTCTGTGTGTTTCCTCTGTTTTTCACTTTTAGGTTTGTTGACTATTCAATTCACAGAATATTTCTGCTTTCCACTCAGTAGTTGGCTCTGCATCTCTGTTCTCAACTTTTTAGTCACTAGTGTAGCTCTGCTTTTGACTCTTATCGCCATCCTCCAAGTTTCACTGCTCTGCTGGAGAAGCCCCTCAGAGGACAGTGGAGCTGAGAGGAACTGTTACAGAGAGAACGCCAGGGGAGGGGGATCCCCGTTGGGGGAGCAGATGAAAGCTAAATCCTCCGACGTCAGCATGGTCTTATGTCCCCCGGGGGCTTGCAGTGAGGAGCGGCGCTCGATCCGGAAGTGCGCTACCTCCGCGATCAGCCCGTGTGCTCAGCTGAGCCAAGAGGCTTCTCAGAGCAGGGAAGATGATGAGTTTGCCTCCGGGGTTTCGGTGCACACTGTTCCTACTCCCCAAGGGCAGAAGAAGAGGGGCAACAGAAGAGGAGGAGCAATCTTCCAATGCTAAGACACCTCAGATAAGTGGCACATGTCAGCCCATAACTGTTTTAACGTTGCTAATACAGGTGAGCCCATGGTGGATGAACCTGAGGATGACCCTGCACTCCTAGGGGGGCGCAGAGGTGTTGCGGACGGGCGCACCAATGGGATACCCTCAGGGGCACGTGCCACCCTAAAATAATCTCACAGACTGGACGATCAAACAAATAAAGCAGTGCAACATTACAGTAACAAACAATAAATGAACCACTAACTTACGTGTACTATTAGTACATTTATGTAATTTATTTAAACTTTATTTTACCAGGTAAATTAACTGAAAACCAGTTCTCACTGCTTTACGTGATATTTGAGAGAAATAGCAGATAACGCATCAGAACTTCCTGGGATATAAACGTCATACAAACAACACGTTCTTCAGGCAGTAAGGGCAAAGTTGTGTCGTCACGGAGGCTGTTCCAGTGTGTTCAGCTGGCTGAGAGGTGCTGTACGATCTATCTTAAGTTGTCTTGCTCTTGCAAGGTTTTTGTACCATGTGACATGATGACATGTGAAAACATTTTGCAGCGCCGGACAAAAAATCTAACCATATCATGAAAAATGGGGTTTAAAATTTTCTACATGAAGTGCAAGGAGACTATCAATTATTGGGTATGATTTAGTGTTGTTTTGTGCTATAGTATAGGCTGAAACCTGCGGTTATTATTAAAAACAAAATGCGGTAAAACGTAAGACAAACTTTAATTTGTGTACGCCAATGAATATTAACAGGAATGTTAAATCTGTATTTGCATAATTTCAAACTTATGCTGGACTTTTATTTTTAATTGATTGCTCTTTTTTTCTCCCACAATGGTGAAATTGCACCATTTGTATTTTGTAATTGCATTTGTTTCAATTTCAATTAAACTTACCCAATTAAAGCTTGAATCTGAATCTGCGTAGTTTGAATGGGGGGCTCAATAATGTTCCTATCTAGAAAAGGGGGGGCTGCAGACAAAGTTTGGGAACCACTGCACTACAGTATGCAGTGCGGGCAGTAATAACTTGGGATAAAATAACATTTGCTCTGACCTGCTGATTATGACCCACTGTAATGCTGTATAATTTGTAGGTATGCAATTGAGTGTGTTATGCTACAGACAGGGAGGGAGTCTGTTCATGGAACAGGCGGGCCAACTATTAACAATTGCAAAGCTGAACACAGTTAGAAAAAAAACTGAATTGTTAATTATATTTAAAATGTGTTTGCTCTTCGTCTGCAATTAAAAAGTTTTTATTGTGTTTTAACTGCCTTTCTAAATATAAAATTCATTTACAAACACAATAAAAATAATTTAAAAGGCAGGGGGTATATTAATGAATTCTGTCTCTGAAATGCTAATCTGAACTGACTGGAATTCAGTTGGATTACCAAGCAATGACTTGGACTGAAATGGATTAAGTCAGATTGAATGTTAATGAGACTCTGATAAATCCATCAGTATTTTTTCAGACTGACACAGGAGGGGCTGGACTGACTAGTACTTATAGGGGCCAAACTGGACCTAGTCAGCTTGCCTGAGATTTGACTGGGTTGACTGGGAGCACACCAGGCTTACACAAACCCTGCATAACGGACATGGCAGAGCTCCTATTACTGCAGAATTTCACAGGAGTATCCATCCATTCTGTCTGTGCTCACTCTGACTGCTGACCTTGCCTTTCAAACCAGTGTCCTTGAAGGGCTTTTTATGAGTCTAGATATTTTTGTCCCTGCTTAAACAAGCTGGATGCTCCAGTATTTATTTTTCTATTCTGTTATTCTATTCTATGGTTATGCTCAAATGAAACTGTGTTTCTGGTGCCAGGTAGGATGTAATTAGTTGTAGAGAACCAGGGCATAGTTTCGGAGTAGGACTACATTTACCGACAGCCATCCCACCTAATATGAGTAGGCCTACTCACTCACATGCAGTGCCCTTGCCAAGTGCCCTTGCCCTTGCATTCTGGGAAGGGGTGGAGGCAATTAATGCTGAACATTGTGGGAAAATTAAAACTGAGAAAGAACTCTCCCCCATGTCTCTGTAACAGGTTCAAAAACGGTATCAGAAAAAAAGACTAAAAAGTTTTTTTCTCCTCTTTTCACCAGTACACACAGGAGTAGCAGTTTAAAAATAAGCACAATATAAACGCCCACACTTCCCAAGAAATTAAGCCAAAAAGGCATAGGAAAGTTTATTTAAAATTTACTGAGAAAATATGCTAAAGATAAAATAATTTACATATACATACATGTGTGTGTATTATGTTTCCATCCAGATCTGCAATTGATCTATGAGCTCAAAGGTGCCAAAAGTCCCCGAACATGCCATGTTGCTCGGTGCCCCATACTAGGGGAATCTCAGCAAAGCGGCCTTTTAGTCCTTTACATTGAGAAATATATTACCATTCCAAATGTTTAGTGCCATAGCCTCCTGGAAGAGGAGGGCAGATCTGGACTTTACTGATTTATCAGACGTTAACAATCCCTCCGCTGACTGCATTACGATGAGGAAACGAACGCATCGCTTCCCGCTCATAGTTGAAATGGCCTCAAAATGTGTACTGTGCAATAAACTGGAAAATTTGATTGGTTAAATATACAGTGAAATTGATAGGTGCATTGGAGAAACAATTGGCATAGTTTGCTTGAGTGTTCATATTATCGACCATCCTCCAGCGGTCATCGTACAATAACTGGCTGCCTCTTTTCTGTATATTTCTTTACAAAACACAGACGCTCCTCTACTTATAAACTTTCAACTTACGAATATTCAGACATATGACCGAAAAGGACTGTAAGTCCAAATTGTGTTCATTGGGCTCCCGTTTCCTGTCTGCGACATCAATTTTTTTTTCTGCGTGCCAATTCTGCCTAGTACGATTTCTGGTCGCTACTTCTGCTGCACAGCAGCATAGCATGTATACTCCCCGCATCCTAGTTCTTTGTACTTGTGTATACCCTTAAATGATGTTGAATAACAAATTACGAACATTTCAAGTTACAAACGGCCATTCAGAACGTCTCTCATTTGTAAGTAGAGGAGCGTCTGTTTCACCTTACAGATTTGCCATAATGCAGTGTTTGCAATCATGTGTTTCTGATACCGAGATATGGGAGGGTCAGTGGGCTGCACCCCTAGTTATCACTAGACATCTTACAGTCAAGAGGCAGGTGAACATCAGGCTGGGTAAGTTCAAGAAGTGCTGTGGGGGTGGGTGGAAGGTTGTTACTCACGCTATAATGAGAGTGACCAGGGATTTCCGCGGCTGGTCAGGCATTACTGCATGGTGCTAGTTACTCTTCAGTGAAATCAGCTACACTCATTTTTTCAACCATTCCTTGAGGTGTGTCGTATGACTTGGAAAAAAATGAGAGATTCAAAACAGGTGGCGTTGCCAGGGTGATGAATAAGCACTTAAAACCCTTTCGCTCACGCCGAAGTAATTACGGCAACATGGCACATGCAGTGCAGCGATCGAGCAGCATCCTGGCACAGATGGCACTTAGCCGTGCGAGCGTATTTCCATTTTTCCGCTTCCAGAAAGGTCCGAATAGGTTCCAGAAAGGATTGCCATGGCTATAAGCTATTCCCGCGATTTTTCAAATGATCATAATAAGGGGTTTGAGATTCCGTTCCTGAAGGGCCGTGAGATTGATGCTTCTCATTTGCGCCCATTCCTTAGGCTGAATTGGTCCAATTGATAGTTAATTATCAGTACTATTTATATCATTACATTTCCCCAAAGGAAAAGAAAACACTCAAACAACATAGTCTTCAAATAACAGCTTCAGATGTTTTTTATATCATTTTATATCATTCATAAAATGAGATTTTAATGCAGTGAAGAAACGAGTGCATCATTTACAAGTAGCAGTTGTGCTAACCACCTAAAAGAAGAGTTTACAAAAACAATAAAAAAACACTAGCAGAAATACAGCCCTCCAGGCACCTGGACCCCTGTCACTTTAAATGAATGACAGCACGAAGGACCAATCATTCTAGCCATGGGGCAGCAACTGTTAGCTTTTGGGCAGGAAGTGACATAGTGAAGGAGGTCTCTGCAGAGATTGCATAACTGGGCTACTGCCGTTTTTGCAAAGATCCATGGGAAATCCCATCAGGCAGTGGGTGAGAAATAAACAGTTGAATATCTGCAGTGCCTGTATGAAGCCCTACATATTTACCTCTAATCTGCAAAGACAGTGGAACGTTTTGGTTTAAAAGCCCTTTGCCCATCTCTAAACTAATGGTACTTTACCGTCTGTAGACCACCATTGCCAAAATGCCGGCAGGCCGCCGTATACTGAGTTCCCTTCTAATCCGCTGAACATATGACAGACTGAGTTTGCTCATCTCCCACGGTTTAGCGTTGGGTCAACGGGATGCATGTGGGGGGGGGGGCACCTTTGTCAGAAGAACACACTACTCTGAGCCACCCACACCGGGAGTCTGCCTCTCTCAGACACCACAGCTTCATACATAATGACAAACAGGATAGCATCTGACACAGGCTACTGTCTCCCGAATTCAGCCGTGACCCTGATAACTTCATGAGCAAATTAAATCTACACAAAACTACAGTTCATATCTTTTGAGTATACTTCTGGTCTCACGTCATGAAACAATAACTATTAAGAAAATCTTGTTTGTTGATTTGGGTGCTTCTCTGTGTAATGATGGTCTCCAAAAGTACTGGAAATCAAACCCTAATACCCATTTTTTTTACAGTTTTGATCAAATTACAGGGTGTTTGTATGCTGCCTGTTCATCTGTGTGTCATTGTTCGTGTACTGATTATGGGCGACATTGATCATGTTTATTTCTGCATGTTTGTATGTGTGCAATCACGTCTCATTGTTAGGTGTAATGGAATGCCCCCACATAAAAACCCATAAGAAAGCATATTATTCTGTTTGTGCTCCAAAGAATGTACATTTCTCCAAAGAAATGTATCTGTGAATTTTTCAAGAAAAAGGGGATATAAGATTTATTTAAAAGACTACCTGGCTAATTTTAGCTACTAGGTCTAATTACAGGTAATTACTTTGCATATGCACACACATAGACACATTTATGCATATATACATATATATATAAAAGCTTGATCAGCATGTTGCTGTATGTTTTATTTTTTCTGTTTTTATCCCCAAAAAAAGAATTTTAAAAAACAAGAAAAAAGGAAAAACATGCAACAAAAATACCTTCATCCCTGGGCCTGTTCATCGAAGACTCATCATGTTTTTTTGTGAGCGGACCTAGGGTTAAGAAAAAAAAGGGAGGAAAAAGAGAAAAGAGAAAATTCAAAAAGATTTACTGTGGCAAAAAAAACAAAAAAATCAAAAAAGAAAAGAAGAAGAAGAAAAAAGACATTTCAGCAAGAGGTCATCTTTGTCAGTTAAAAAGAGGACAAAACTCTCAAAAACAAAACAAAAAAAGCATTACAGACACAGATTCAGTACAGGAAAAACAGAAAGAAGAACAGCTTAGCAAGATTAGACCAACAATCTAAGACGTGGTGACTTATTCTCTCTACCCCAAGAAGTCCTAGTCACTTGTAGTCTTTGTGCCTCTTTTAAATGTTTTTTTCCCCGTCTCCAGGGGACAGTGGGAAAAATCACTGAGAAGCTGAAACAAGGTGAAACCTTTCTCCCCCCCACCCCCTCAAAAAAAAACACGCCAAAGAAAGACATCCCCATGAACACCATCCCCAGAAATGGCTTTGCCACACAAACATGTACAATTGAAATCATTGTACCTGAATCAAACACCTGTAATGATGATAATACAAAAGAGTATTAAACATTTAGTTGTTGGAGCAGGGTGTGCTTGGTGTACATTTCAACACAGCAGCAGTGAAACATCTCAAAAAAATTACAGTGCTCTCAAAAGCTTTCATACACAGTAATACAATAACAGAAGTCTTACCAAAGGCAAGATTTTATTAACGTGTCACCCACTGAAATATTTGGGCCAGGAATCAGATCTTCTGGAATCGAAAAAATAGAATTTTTCCCAGTGTTCAATGTGGTGTGGGAGCTCAAGCCACCATGCCCCCCCCCCCCCCCACCCCCCCCCCCCGCCAACTAATTCACTGTGGGGGTTAGACTAAAGGTGGAGCTCCAGCAAGATCTTGCCCACTGGATCATCAGGGTATATCATGAGGAAAATTGGGGTGGCTGCACTGACACCCAGAGATTGAGGGACTAGCAGGGTCCCCTTAAGAACCAGGGTCGCCCCCTCAACTCCTGTTCACCATATGATCATGTAATTGACGTGACATCCATCACTGCAGATCACCAGTGCAGATCCCCCTACTCCAGAGATCAACTGCCCCCCCTCCCCTCCGGGAGACAATGTAGCATGAGTCAGCTGTGATGAAGATGGTATTGGAATCAGTAGCAAAGCTTTTTGAAATAGACCTTCTGATGCCCAGCCACAGGCCCCGTGACAGTTGATTTGCATGTGAAAAAGTACATGGAGAAGTGGGAACCATGGTGGCTGGTACACTCAGTAAACCAGATCCAGTCCTTTTAACGGTGTCAAAAGCTTTGAGCACACTCGATGCTGCTGGGATACATTCACATCTTGCCCTTCCAGGGCCTTGCCTTTCTTGTGGTACCAGCAGAAGCCGCTTTCCGCTGTATGCCCCTTTCAGGACATCAGGTCAGTCTCAGCAGCGTCCTGAAGGTGAAACATGTGGGGTTTCTGCCTAGAGGCCAGTTTGCTGCAGGAAGCCATGAAGGAAGCAGCACCCAGGTGAAAGCAGGGAACGCCAGCCTGGCAAAATGGCAACACCAAACACAGCTGCTCCGTCATTCCAGGGCACGTGAGACGGCAGACATGGCCACCCCTCCCCGCGACACGCCACAGTAACATCGAGATGCCCTTCTGTGCTATGAACATCTGGCTCATCTCGTCCTTCAGGCCCAGAATAACCGTGTTATGACACAGTGTGTCATGAGCTTGCAGATGTTTCTGGGACAGTGATGACAAAGCCAGCGACAGTGTTTGTGACTGGGCAGGTAAAAAAATCGTAGTGGAAATGTAGAAAAGCAAATGAAAATAAGCTTTTTTGTGATTATAACAGCTCATTTCAAGAATTTGTCCCACCCATATTTGCATGATGACTGTTTGATATTAGACAAATGTCTGACTGTCGCCACGTGGCTTACGGCCTTATGCCTTCGACCTCAAAGGGTGCTTTTACCCTACACCAGGCTTCGTACGTTTGGAACTCCAAAAAAGTAACAAAAGTACAGTACTTATCGTGGTATGATATTCCACTGGCATAAAAACTGGTACTGGCTTTGAATGACATAATTACAACGTGACGCAGGATATTTTACATTGAATTAAAAAAATGGCTATAGTATATCACAAAGTTGGTGAAGAGCGACATTAATATCAACACTGCATGTTATGCACACACAATTCTTACATTACAAGGACCATGACAGTCAGATGGGCTGAGATCAGGCTTTTTCATACTCTCCAGACATCATAGAGTGGGGTTACGTTTCACTAAAACATATTTAGTCTGTCATAGGAAACAAAACTTGGCAAGCTTGCAATTTAATGATTGTTAACTCTGCAAGATTCTCTAGTATGTGTAAAAAAAAGTTTTTGCATCAACTCTGCATGAACTCCCCAAGCCAATCATAATCATTTTCATCCTTGCTGTTTAAATCATTCCTAGATGGGTTTGTGAGAAATGTATTTTTTCATTTACAAATATTCTAATATTTATAGCAATGAAAATCACATCATGATATTGGAAAATTTTCCAATATCATGCAGGCCCAGTTTGTTACAACAAATACTGTTTTATTTCTTGTCATGTCATCCAGACCTTCTTCAAGTTCTTCTGACCAGATTATAATTAAAGCTTGGGTCTCTTCATTTGTCTATGCATTCATTATTATTACTTATTTTTTTACTTCACTTGTTGTCTGAGAGTGTAACTACACTATTTCAGGATGGCAGATGTATTTTGTTTTTGCAAGGCAGGTTATTCGCGTAGCCATTCGACAATAAACACATTTGCAAGTCCTGTCCCAAAGTAGCAACCGGTTTTGAACTTTTGGTACTGGTACTGCTGGTACTGTTAACTGACCAGAAATCAGTGGAAAAGGGAAAGTACTGAATTTTAGTACCAAAAGTATAGAACCTGATGCAGTGGAAAAGCGCCCAAAGTGCACCAACTCACAGAGTGTATGCGAGCAGAGCGTACATAAATGAGCCAGTGGGCAAGTGTATGTGAGAGTAAATGGATTCTGCCTCTGTGTATCACAGTGTGCGGGAGAGCAGGTGCGTAAGTGCAGGTACGTGGGTGCATCTTTGTGTGTCAGCAAGTGACAGGATCATTCAGAGAGCAAGGGCAAATAAGCACGGGAGGAAATGACACGGGCCTGCAGTGCAGTTAACAAGGCTGATGTGAGAGCGAGTATCGTGCGTTAGTTTTCTAGCTGATGAGTTAGTCGGTACAGAGCCTGATCGGGGTTCTCCGCATTTACACACTCCCTGCCCTGCTGGCTGAGGAAGAGTGGACAGCCGCATTAACTAATCAGTGTGTATTTTACGCCCACATCCTGAGAGAAAGTGTGTGACATAAAACAAAAAACAATTAGAGAGAAGGATGGAAGGCGAGAGGGAGGGGAAGTACTACAGAGAAAAAAAAACAGTGTTCTTTTGTTGTGGTTGTTATTCATTGCTTCCAGCTTTTATTTTTCCCCTTTGTGTCTGTTTCCATATATCATTGCTTAGTACACTAGAACTGACAGCTGTCCCGTCAATAAAGTTCATTTCGAATTTGATTGGGTAACAGAGGAAGTAATATATCCATCCATCTTCTGACCACTTATTCCAGTCACAGTCCTGGGAGGCCTGGACCGCACAGTGTACTAGGGTCCCATGATGGAGTCTTTCATGAGGCACATACATATATAGGTATGATTCAGAGATGGCAATGCCTAACTGAGCCTAACTGCTTGTCATAGGACAGTGGGAGAAAATCTACACATACACTACAGAGGTGAGATCAGAACCAATAACCCAGAAGGTGTGAGGCATCAATGCAACCCACTGAGCCTTTCACACCAGAGCAAGACTATGGGAGGGAACAAGTTAGAGTAGGTGAAGAAAAGACACACATATATATCTATAAATTTATAAATTTAAAGTTTGCAGAATCCTGTCAAAATATGCAAAGAATGTCCCGAAGTCAATCTTCATGAAAATAAATTGCTCTGGCAAACATAAAATTAATCTTGTCAAGGCAACAATAAAGCCTCTGAATCAGAATTTAAATGAAGGAGAGAGTGGTGTTTTGCTGTTATTGCAGTCATTAATTTATTTAGGATTCCATTTCACTTCATTACTTAATTAATTGCAATCAATATGGGGCCAGTTGATGTGTGTTTCCATGATACTGGACTCATTCAGGCGATGCTGTTAATTATAATGGCACCAATAGAGAGTTATTGAACTGAATTGAACATTAAGTGAACCAATATGATGCCTGCATGCGAGACTGAATGGATCAGGGAATGAATGAATGAGAGAATGAATGGCTGACAATGAGAGACCAAAGGAGTAATGGGTCAAACTGAATGAATCAGAGTGCGCGGGAGTGAATGTGTGGAAAACAGAATTCATGAATGAGAGAAGGAAGTGAGGAAGTGAATGAGGCAGACAGTGAGGGACAGAAGTGAGCGAAGGAATGTGTGAGGGAGTGAAAAAGTGAAAGCAAAAGAACAAGTGAGAGATTAGTGCTATTCCCTCTGGAATACTTGTCTGGCACAGGGCAGACTCACACTTGATGGGTCTGAGCAGAATCACTGCTATTATACTCACACATGGGGCATTTTCTTAGATTTCTGTAACAGGGCGCAATTTAGTCATTAGGAGAAATCATCTGCATCAACAGCACTGAAACTGGAGGAACTGTGAATCTAATTGGACGAATGAAGTAGAGCCTGAGCGGGCTCTCCATCTGCAGCCTTTGGCTCCATACTTTGTATCTATCACAAAGTGGACTCCATTCTGCTGTTGATATGCTGACAAGCTCCAATGTCAAGGGGAGCGAGAGACAGGGGGAGAGTGGGGGGGGGCTGTGTGATACTACGGGTTGCCTATTATGACAGAGATAGAAATAAAGAGGCAGATTTATCTGATTAGAGGAAAACAGGTAGAGAGGAAAGGTTAAAACAATATTTTACAACCTTAAAGTGGTATTTTTTCAAATCAGGTTACCATTAACTCAGCATTGCTGACAAATGCAGCATCGTGTATATGAAAATCTAAATGATATCCATCTGCCCCCTCCCCCCCCCCCCAATGTGATTCCCCTGGTCTTTTATGACAGAAGCAGTGCTAATCTTAGCGGTTTAGCATGTAATCTACCTCATTTTGGGGGACAATATTTTCTCTCAGTCTTACAGAAAGGATCGCTTAATCCTATTAAAAGGCAAAAAATGTGTCTTTTAATCACCTAGATTACGCCTTAAATCTGCGCCTTCCTCGGCAAGCCCAAGATGCTAGAATTTGGAGATATACAAAGCGTTTTCCCGGAAGTCATGCCTAAGCGGCCTTCGAATACGAGGGGGCTTGCCTGCCAGGTTGTTAACAGGAGGTAACCCTTCACATTCCTCACAATAAGAACAGGATTAGCAGAGAAACCTGGAAATAAAAAGAATGGAGACACCATCTAAGGCAAAAAATGATCAATGCTCTTCCTGCCACAGCCTTTTGACAACCTTTGAACCCTGGACTTTATGTTATGGGGCACCACTGAGCACTTCTGTGAACTGCAGTACTTACTGTGCTAGGCATGTATGCACAGAGACCAAAGTCACCTTGGTTTAGGCCTCCAATTCACATTTATTAATCAACCAATCATGACTAGACCTAAAATCATGCATATTAAGCATGTATTCGTCCTGTGGACACCGAAAGTCAAGCCTCTCCGTGTTCCCAATTCTGCATGAATCTAAGCCCAGAACTACATGTTAATGAATCTAGATGAATCCAAAGTCAAAACTGCATCTTAACGAGTCAAGATGGATCTGTGCTCAGAATGACATGAAAATAACACTGCTTCTGCCACCGAGCTGAGCCAAGGATTCCGTGGGCTGGGAGAGTCCTGTTTATTTGTCTCACTCCTTTTCCCACTGCAGCGAGAAAGCTGGATGGAGAGCACTGATGACTGTAGGGTGACAATAAAACAAAACTGAGAATATATCTGCAGTAGTGCTGGATTAATATAGGTAAACAGAAAATGGTAATTATCCCCAGTCCCAAAGTAAACCCTAAATGTATTTTAGCAGTAATTTGTGTGTGTGTGTGTGTGTGTGTGTGTGTCTGTAATTTATATTTATATTTGTGTATATCTATTGCAGCCTTGTACTGGATAGGCAGTTGGAAGGTAGATAGATGGATGTAATTATTGAACTGCTTAAATGAAAACTGTGAGCAATGCTAACACTCTATTCAAAACCGACATTAAACGTAGCTTAATGCAGAATCAGTCAAGCGAAAAAAAGCCAACTGTTAAGTATATCTTCAATTAAAACAGGGCGTCTCGCGGCGAGGCGTCCCAGTGCCATTGTTGAAGTGTACCGATACGCGACATTACACGAATGCGTGCATAGACGCCAGCTACTCCCATTACTGGCCACATAAAAGTCAAAAAAGCTTGTTATCACGGTTGCCTTCGACAGAAAGTATAACCAAAAGCGTGCATGTGGATGGTTCAGAGGTATTATTTTGAATAAAGAAGAAAGATCCAGCAGACATGCAGCACATCTGAAGTGCGGGGCTTGCTGGACAGGTGTCCGATGTCTGATAAGTCTGCTTTAATCCCTGGAGAGTTTTACTTGAAATCGCTTTTCCAATGGGGATATTTTTTAACTGGCTGAGTAAAATAAAAAATATAAATAAAAGACTGTTTTACTGAATTAAGTGGCGTCATGTCCATAGTCCGTTCAGGGACAGTCTCTGCTGCAACAGCTCCAGATGCTGAGCGGGATGGGAAAAACTTCATGGGTCGCTCTGGTTCACAAACAGTTTTTTAATGACAAAACTGCTTTCAGCTTGGCATGCTACTGCTAAAACATCAACAACTATAATGCATTAAAAAGTATGTGTTAAACAAAGAGCTTCACCAGAGAATTATGAAAAGGGGGCCTTTAATTAGGGGACAGATTTTAATGAAAATAAATAAGGACACACTCTTTCAAGTAATTTAGGCCTATTGTACATTTATTTCAGGGGAGGGGGATAAAGAACATTTTAGGGGGCTAAAGCCCCCCTAAGACAAGCCTAGGGGCATCACTATATTAAACTATATTTATTACTTTTCCAGGTGGCAGAGGCCACAAAGCTGGGGTGCACCATGAACAGGATGCCCATCAATCATACACATGGTCACACACACACAGGCTGTTCACATACTGTAGGCAATTTAGAGACACCAATTAACCTAACTGCATATTTTTGGAATGTGGGAAGATACTGGAAATTCATACAATATTCAAACTTCACACACAAAATGGATTCAAACTACCATCCCTGTAAATGTGAGGCACATCACATCCATTACATCCATTCATCCGTCCATCCATCCACCCATTTTCTGTACAATCTACCCAGGTACTCCACATTACAGTCTATGTTAATCTAAACCCAGGTACTCTGTATTACCATCTATGTTAGTGTAAACCCAACCCCTTTTCTATCTAATAGACATATCCTGATAAAATCTCACCTACTGGAAAAGATAAACAAATTCCAACAACTTTCCCTGCAGTATTGCAGCTCCTTCACTTGCTTACCTCTCTCTGCCCCCCCACTTCTGATCTCTGGGGTTGCTCAATGCGGCTGGACCGGCGGGGGAGCGAGGGGAGAGGAAGGGAGGCCTGATTTGCATTCACAACCACAAGCTGCCTCGGCTACAGGCCGCATTGAAGAGACAGCCTTTTGAACACGGAGAGAAGGAGAGAAAGTGAGAGAGGGAGAGAGAATGGAAAAAATGAGAGGGAAGGTGTTCCTGAGAGAGAGACACCAGAGGAAGGGGACGAGAGTGAGGGATGATAAAAAGAGAAATGACAAGAAAATCGGGTGTGGAAAGTGGGGTATATGGAAGAAAAATTAAAAGGAAGGGACCAGTTTGTAGAGAGGAAGTGTATGTGTGTGTGTGTGTGGGGGGGTGCCTCAAACACAAAAATCCCCCCTAGTCTTCTCAAGTTAGACAATATAGTTTCAACCTTTCTTCGTTTGCCTTCTCACTAAAGCCCAGGAAAAAAGTGCAGAACGTGTTTGTACATGAGCAGAAATAATTGTTTCATTCACCCTTATGGTCTTGTTTGAATTACGACCATAATTATTGCAGCAAAGTAAATGAATCTGGGCTGACTAAATGCACTAATTGCACCAAAAGTGATAAAAGGCGGCGTGTTTCCTATCATTGATGTGCTGCAGTTAGACGATAACGTGGAGGGTCACAAAGCCAAAAGCGCCAACATAAAGGGCCGCAAAGACAAAAGTGCCAATGTGGACGGCCATGGAGCTGACAGCGCCAACATGGAGGGCCATAGAGCCGACAGCGCCAACATGGAGGGCCATGGAGCCAAAAGCGTCAACATGGAGGGCTATGGAACCAATAGCATCAATGTGAAGGGCCATGGAGCTGAAAGCGCCAGCATGGAGAGCCATAGAGTTGAAACTACCAATGTAAAGGGCCAAAGAGCCGACCATGCCAATGTGGAGGGCCACAGAGTTGACTTCACCAACATGGAGGGCCACAGAGTTGATCTCACCATAGTGGAGAGGCAAAAAGCTGACAGCACAAACATGGAGGCCCACAAAGATGATGAAGCCGATGCCATCCAACTTGCTCACATTACTATACCATGAACTTAAAATTTTCCAGACAAGCTAAAAAAGGGCAGAGAGGCTCATTCCACCTAGTTACTTCTGTCATGAAATGGGCAGTGGATCACATGCTGCTTAGACATCGACTAAGGATTTCAAAGAAGCTCAAACCTCAAATGGGGATATGATGTTAGACGTTAGATTGGTACCGGAAGTAGAGTGGCTCCCACAGAATGAAACACTCGGCCGTACAAATGGATAAAAATTCATACTGCCTTGGATAAAAGCCTTAGCTAAGGATCTTTGTAGTAATGATTATAATAATAATGCAGCTTTCAGGAATAAGAATGAGAAAGACCCTCACATGTAGAAAGTGAGGGATGAGAGAGATAACAGGACAAGGAGGCAGGTGGCGCCGCGGGCATTGAAGCACAGGGGTCGGTACGGCACAGCAAACGCACAACGCTGGGGAGGCCTCAGGCCCATGTCCCTTGTGCACATGCACACATGCACGCACACGCACGCATACACACAGAGGCTCTGTCAGCTCTGCTATAAATAGACCTGAGCTGAGCTACTGCTAATTCCCTCATTCAGAGTCTGCTGGTGATGGGTGGGGGTGGAGGGGACTTTGACACTCATGCTGACAGGAACATGCAGGAGAAGCTGGAGCGTTGTCAGGGCAACCCAGCCACACACCCCCCATCCTATGCTAGTCCCCTCCCTTGCCTCTTAATCCACTCATAGTCACATGCATTGCCATGGTGACAGCCCCCCCGTCACTGGTTCCTTTCGGGGGTGACAACAGTACCTCAATTCTTTCCTTACACTCCTGAATTCCAGTCTCCTCAGCACAGACCTGAGAGACTCTGTAATAATACTACGTCCCTTCAGGGGATTTGTGTGATGCCAAGGGTAGGGGGGCTAAACGGACATTGATCTTATTAAATACCCCCCCATCTCGTCTGGAGCGGCGTCTTCGTCAGCCGAGCCCAGAGAATTGCAGCCAATCGATGGCCTGCCGAGCCCAGGGACATCTGGCCCGGCCGCAGGGCCCTGAGAGTGACGCAGACAGATGCCGCCTTTGTCTTCCTAGGCATGAGAGGCACCACTTCATATGCGATCGTGTACCATGACGCGATGGCCAACACTCTTACGGTGCCACCCCAATCCAAGTATCTACCAGACCAAAGATGGCATGACCATTTGGGAGGTTTGCTCTGGTGTCAAAGCCTATTGCCTCTTTTTTTTCCTGTAAACGAGAAATAACGGGGTGGCGGAGCTGAGCAAGAGTGTGAGTTATTGAGCCACTTATGAGGTGCATTGGGGGGTAAGAGGCAGGAGGCAGTAGGTAAGTTAGCAGCACACCCCGCTGTCTTGCCCTGGGACCGGCCACACACCCCAGTATTTCCCCTACCATTATATTAGGGGGGGCGCCCCTCCACCCCCATCAGCACCTCCCGCCCCCCTTGAAGGTCAAGTTAATTTTATTTAGTTTTATTTTCTATATAGCACTAGATCACAACAGAAGTCATTTAAGGTTACCTTTCCTATAGAACGGGTCTATACATTGTCCATTTAAATAAATAGCCTAATGTTATTTATCTTATTTACACAACAGCTTAACACTTTTGTCTCTACACGGTCACGCAATTATAATTCTCCTCTGCTCTCTGTATTGCAAATGGCGGAGTTCCACCCTTTGAGGTGAGCACACTCCCACCAGCACGCAGAGAGCGCGCGTTGAAAAATATGTCGCGTCAACCACATGAAAAGCAGGGTAATAAATACATTTCACAATAGGATTTTCTGCTTTAAACTATCACTATTTTAAGCTATCAGCTATCACTTTTAATAGTGATATCACAGCTATCACTATCGCCCCAACCGGTCAACAGATGATGCCATTGCCACCACCCTACATCTGGCCCTCACCCACCTGGAAAATAAGGACACATATGTACAAATGCTGTTCATAGATTTCAGTTCAGCATTCAACACAATCATTCCTCAGCACCTGATTGGAAAGCTGCACCTGCTGGGCCTGAACATCTCCCTCTGCAACTGGATCCTGGAGTTTTTGACTGAGAGACCTCAGTCAGTCCAGATCGGAAACTGCGTCTCCAACACCACCACACTGAGCACTGGAGCCCTCCAGGGCTGTGTGCTCAGCCCACTGCTGTTCACTCTGCTGACTCACGACTGTGCAGCAATGCACAGCTCGAACCATGTCATCAAGTTCGCCAATGACACTACTGTGGTGGGTCTCATCAGCAAGGACGATGAGTCAGCATACAGAGAGGAAGTGCAACAGCTAACAGACTGATGTAAAGTCAACAATCTGTCTCTGAATGTGGACAAAACAAAAGAGATGATTGTTGACTTCAGGAGAGCACGGAGCGATCACTGTCCACTGAATATCAATGGATCCTCTGTGGAGGTTGTCAAGAGCACCAAATTCCTTGGTGTTCACTTGGCGGAGAACCTCTCCGGGTCTCTCAACACCAGATCCATAACCAGGGAAACCCAGCAGCATCTCTACTTTCTGCAAAAGCTGAGGAAAGCCCATCTCCCACCACCCATTCTCAGCATCTTCTACAGAGGGACTATCGAGAGCATCTTGAACAGCTGCATCACTGTCTGGTATGGAAACTGCACCGTATCGGAACACAAGACCCTACGGCGGATAGTGAGAACAGCTGAGGAGATCAGTGGAGCCTCTCTTCCCTCTATCACAGACACCTTTTGCACCCCCTGCATCCACAAAGCCACCAGCATTCTGGACCCCACACACGCCTCACACACACTCTTCACCCTCCTGCCTTCTGGTAAGAGGCACCGGAGCATTCGGGTCCTCACTGCCAGTCTGTGCAACAGCTTCTTCCCCCAAGCAGTCAGACTTCTGAACAATCAGTGACCGGAACTGATACACATACACACCTTTACACAATCCACTACCACAATAACTTTTTGCACATCCTATTGCACTGATACACTTTACTCTTAGCCTGTCTTCCTCTCTGTATGCTGTCTTGTGCCGCAGTGTTTTTGCAATGTATATCACTTTTTGTACACTTGCACTTTATGTAGTCCTGTGTCGATGTAATGTTATATGTAGCACCATGGTCCTGCAGGAACACTGTCTCGTTTCACTATGTACTGTATTACTGTATATGGTTGACATGACAAAAAAAAGCCACTTGTCTTGACTTGAGGTCAAGACAAACATCCGCAATCTGACTTTGTCAGTTGACGTCACACTCTCTATAGCCGCAGTGTCTTATGTGTCGAATTCCCACTGCTGTCATTAAAAGAAACCCATGAACACCATGAATCCTGTCGGTGTTCAAAGCTGTAAACCTGGGGGAAACGCTGCACCTTGTGCTGCACACACCTCTGTCCTGCCCTGGGATGGGCCACACACCCTGTGCTGCACACCCTGCTGTGCTCATCTGGGTTGGGCCACACACCCTGTGCTGCACATCCTGCTGTCCTGCCCTGGGATGGGTCACAAACCTTGTGCTGCACACACCGCTGTCCTGTCCTGGGATGGGCCACACATCTTGTGCTGCACACACCTCTGTCCTCCCCTGGGATGGGCCACACACCCTGTGCTGCACACCCGGCTGTGCTCATCTGGGTTGGGCCACACACCCTGTGCTGCACACACCGCTGTCCTGTCCTGGGATGGGCCACACATCCTGTGCTGCACACACCTCTGTCCTCCCCTGGGATGGGCCACACACCCTGTGCTGCACACACCGCTGTCCT
>JAODJW010000002.1:17655084-17692139 GCA_026777045.1 Hyperopisus bebe | reverse complement strand
TGATGACTCTCATCCTGCTTTCTCAATGGCTCCTTCCTCCATGATGACTCTCACTCTGCTTCCTCAATGGCTCCTTCTTCCATGACGACTCTCACTCTACTTTACCTATGGCTCTTTCCTCCATGATGACTCTCATCCTGCTTTCTTGTTCTTTAGAACTTACCTTGAGTTCTATTACCCCCCCCCCCTCCTCTCCAAAAAAGTGAGCTGTACATTCACCTTAATTACAAGCTCACTGGACACAATCCGCAATGTGGCTTTTTGAGAGAAACGTTATCCTTCAATCTCTCAGAGAGTCACATCCTGACCAAATTAGCGCATAAATAATGAAATAAGCGTTAATTGCGAGGCCTTAATTAACGTGGCTGCATGGTTATTGCCGGTGGTTACAGAAGCCCCGGGGTGCAGAGAGGTGAGAGCGCGGCCACTCCCGGCTGGCAAGCTAATCACCGTGGCACCGCGGGCACCGGTGCCAAGCCACCCCTTTATAATTAACTCCTCTGACCCTCACCGCTCTCTGATGGGGCAGCTTGTCAACTCTGCCAGTGTCATGCATCAGGTGTCTGTGTGGGTGTGTGTAAGTGCGAGCACGGCTGTGTGGGTGCAAGGAAGGGGGGGGTCTAGGCGGTGTGAGAAGCACGCACACCCACGCACACATGCGGGCATATGGTGCGGAACGTGGCTGTTTGTTAACACCTCTGACATCCCTGACAAATTGACTCCTTTATCCAAGTAGAAGTCTCTGTGGACAAGTGACAATAGGAGATAGAGTGCAGATGGAGCGTTTCAGTGAACCCCTCGGGGGGGGTGGGGCAGACAAGTACCTGTGTGCTTCAGGCCTTGAGGTATGGCCTGAGGTGTGACAGACGCTGAGGAGGCTGCTCTGAAAAGGTGTGGCAAAGACCATATCAGATGCTACCAGCTACCAAACAACCTGTAGGAGCAACTTTCCTCACCTTGTCTCTTCACAGCATGCCAATCGCCACATGCGACTGTCAGATGACAGCTCCTGTAATCAACCGCATGCCCCCCCCCCCCCGTGTAGGGCATCGTGCTAATTAACCAGAAGATATAGTGCTGCCCCCACCCAACCTTCACGTGTTCAGCCTGACGCCGCAGGGTGGAGCTGGTCTGTCGCACAGAGCCCACGTCGAACAAAACAGAACAGGCCAGGTCGGACCTCACAAAGGAGGGGGCCACGTGGACCGTCTCCTCTCTGCTCCTCCTCCAGGGAGACGGCCGTGTGGCAGGTTGCCAGAGGGCCTCCTACTGGCCATTACAGTATATTACTGCCATTTATTAATCAATGGCTGACGGATGGTATTACTCATAGTGACTTATAACATGACACAAAATATGTCATTAATATGGCAGGATGACACCAGGATATCTGCTAATAACATGGGCCCCCCTCCTGGGACATGAGCCACATCCCCAGCCAGATTTCTTGAGGTGCTCCCCAGGTACTCTGGACCCTTGGACCACACGGGAGGGATGGCTGGTGAGCTCAGCCAGGCGCCCATCTTGGCCGTTGCCCAACGTGCCTCAACCAGCCAGGTGTGATCCCAACCAGGGCACTGCCCCCCTTCTCCATGATGCACCAATAGTGTCCACAGGCACACGGGCGGCTGACTCAATCCACTGTTATTGCTTGATAAAAACGAGAAACTGTCCTCCATTCCTGGACACAAAACCAGTGACAAAAATAGCCTTGGATAATGAAAACACCTTCTTTGTTCATTTCGGAGCCTTTGTAATCTTGCATGTCTATTTTTTTCCAATAAAAGAGCTGCACAAATGTGAAAAATATGAGGGGTGTGGGTTTCATTTTGATGCAATTTTCACCTATAAAAATAAAACAGGCTGTACCTACAGGAGTGGTAATGTTTTAAAGCATGAATTATATTATTCTGGAAACAAGATATTCATTAATAACATTAATCTTTTGACATGCACATTGTTGAAAGCTAGATAACAAGGTAATAGGACAGAGCAATATACAATAATAGCTTAAACGATATTCCCATAAGAGTTTTTCACAGGAAAAAAAAAACCAAAATGAATCAAGAAAGAACTCTGGTGTTCAATTTAGAGTGCAATAAAAAAGGACTGAACAGACATAGACAACGTATCAGTAAATGCATGACCCCATCCTTTAAAATGAAAGTTAATCTTGCTTACACCATTCGACCTAAAGAGTTTGAACAAGGGTATGTGCCTGCAAAACTTGGATTGGATTCAGGCTGAAACCGCATATTATGTTTCTAATAGCAAATCATGCATTTCATGGTTTAGCTAGTTCTGTATTCTCATGAATATTGATGACTGGCACACAGTTTCAGAGGCTTTGGAAGAGTGACCTTGCTTGTGGTCTGATCACCACACAGCAGCAGCTCTGGCAGTGGGTTTGAAAGAAGCGTCGATACTCAGGGCAGAGAACTTCAATGCTAAGTGTGGAAAAAAGTTAGAAAAGGCTTTGGGCTCCGCCCTGGACATTCTGTGATAGCAGGCTCATTCATCTTGTACAGGTGACCAAAGTAAATAAGATTATGCAAATTTAAAAATTCACAACAAGACTGTATGGTTTACAAAGAAGGTTGAGGACCAAAACGAAAATAAATTATAAAGAGATCTGAGCACTATGCATCAGAACAGATACTGAACCTCTGTTTATGAAATCCATAATGAATCAATCAAATCCATAATAGACAATCTTCCATCCATAAATATGTGTCAGTGTATTTTTAAACAGATCCTACTGAATTTACGCCGTCATCCTTTAGACCCTGAGTAGTACACATGTGCCCGGTTTAATGCATACAGACTGCAAGTAGACTGATGAATATTCATTTGCAGGGCAGGTGGGAAGGAATGCGTGTCAGAATCCCACACGTGTCGTGAGGTGCTGGGGAACTCTGCAGGCGCAGGACGGAGATCCTGCTGCGGTTACATAACCCCGCCGAAGGCGCCACCCCGCTTGGCGGGCCGCTTCCTATGCGGCTGCTGCAGCGAGCGCGGCTTCTCGCAAAGCCATGCATATGGTGCCGCAATGTTCCTGGCAGCCGCTGAGATGAGGGGCTTTTTTCCGCCAGGACGCGGGGAACAGCGTGCGATGCGAGCCGAACAGTTGGCGAATGCGTCCTGTCTTCCATTACATCCACGGCAGTGGAAAACGCCCCCCGACCGAGCCCATCCATGTACCGATTCTACCAGTTTTCACGGAGGAATCCGCTGGCCACGTACCAAACAATGTTCCTGCTTGCGTTGTTGTGTCTGCCTAACCCATCTTTGTTTTCGAGTTAAACTAAAGCGTAGTTCTCATCATAAGACAGAAAGTATAGTAAATATGACAGAATAACACATTATAGATAGCACTGAAATACTACATGTAGTAGAAGCCCATTCTCTCCTTGCACCTTCTTCAGATTGGTCTTCCCTGAAGATTCTTGTCCTGAAGTCATGCAACCTGTAATCTGCTGAGTTTTCTTTCTTTCATTTTTTTACTGTACTTACAATAGATTGCCAGTCATTTATTCTACCTACTTCCAGTTCTATTATCACATTTCTGAAAAAAGTGCTTTATTTCGTGAGGAATTCAGTCTGCATGCTCTGCTGAACACCGCTGATTGTAACACTTGCCACGGACGTGCATGTGCAGCTGTATCGGAGTTGCTCTACATCGTGCTCCGGCGTCATGCACACCGTGTCTCCCACAGCACACGTTCCCCGTGCCACCACCAGCCACCCCCGGCGGGCTTTACACTGCACAGTCTTCCCGTATAGGATCAGGGGTATTAGTGTATGGGGGACCTGAAATGATGATCCTGACCGGCTGCTGACCATTAGGTGTCAGGCTATCCCAGCCAAATCGGCCCAGCGCGGCTGTGGTTAACTTCCCGCCCTTAATCCCCAGGCCAGCTGAGGCGGCCTGCCTGCTGCATGAGTCTCCATGCTGGCTTCACCCGGTGGAACATGGCTATGGTGGATTTGCATGCGTGTCCAGCTGCTGCAAGGTTAGCGTGACCCTTTCCAAGCTAACAGCAGGCACAGGCAGCGCAAACGCAGCTCCGGGTGTGGGGGTGAGGGAGTGACAGGCACTCTGCGTGAGCGTGAGAATGACGGGGCCTCCGCAGTGAATCCCCCTTTAATCGCCAGCACCTTCTGGCTGCTGAGAAATCGATACCCATTTAATTGTGGTTAACTGCAGACACAGGTGAGGCTCCTGTCTTGGGTCCGCCAGACGCGCACGTCCCCTCTCCATGCTCCGGCATCGATCGTGGCCCCGAGGACAGCCCATGGTATGGTGCAGGGTAAATAATTTGTAGATTTGCCAGGGTGCATCATGGGGGGGATTCACGCTTTCACATCTGCTATCACTTTGACACAGACCCTGGGGGTGGAACCCCAGAGAACTCCGCTACATTTCCTCAATGGCTGCGCTGCATTACTGATAGATAAACCACATGAGCACGGCCTCTGGCATCACCGGTTTGCCACCATTACTTCTCAAAAAGGAACCACTATGGGGCCTTATCAGGGATTCAAACCCATGACCCTGCCCTCATGATCCTCCTCATGCCCTATTCACCCCACGGCCACGATTCCCTCTGCTACCCATCCATCATCCTGCCTGTTTTAAAGTCAGATCCGCTCCATGTCCCTGTTGAGTCCGAGACGTGGCTGCTGGGGGGGGGGGGGTGGCGAGACAGCCCACAAAGAACACCTGGCGGGCGACTTCCCGTCATGCCGGAAATCTCCAAGGCTAATTGTGCCGCCGTCCTAGTTTCCCTCACCGAAGCGGCCTGCGGACCGTCTCTGGTGGGCTGGATCTGTAAACCGACAGCAATGTCCCGGGGAGATCAAACTGGCCCCTGACAGCACCATCCTTCAGCTGTGGGTTGCAACTCCACTTTTTGAAGGGGAATAAAGAAACATGTCTTACAGCCAATCGTTTGCTAGCTAATTCCTACATATTAAAATGCGGTCAGCGGTAGCTCTGTGCTACTATAGGACCTTAATTAAGGCAAGCCCCGCTCAAGTAGGAGCCCTGCGAAGAGAGTGAAGCAGCTATTTTAATGTGTGGGGAGGGGGTGAAAGTCGCAGTGGACTTGGGAGCATCTTACATGTGATTCCGGATAGCTGGGGGGCGTGTGAAATGACTGATCTGGGAGGCTGCTTCACCCTCCCGCCATCTGTCATGCGGGCCCTCCTAGAGCAGGAGCAGCTCAGTGGAGAAGGTGGGGGGGATCTGAGCCCCCCCGATCTGATGATGAAGGGGGGAGGTGTTTGTTTGTGGTGCCGATGGAGCTTCCCCGCTGCAAGGGATGGAGCCACATGAGCCAGCAGCAGATGCTGTGCAGGTTGAAAAGCTGGACAGGGTGGGAGGGGGGGCAAGCACAGTTTATTTAAGCCCTCGCCCCTGCCCCAAATGCTACCTCCCCAGTTCTAAATAATTCAGTGTTGCAAAATTATTTTTAGAAAATCAGCTCCGACAAGATGTTTAAAAATATGCATGTGCGTGTCACAGGGAGACAGTGCAGAGAAACACTTGACAGTGTAATGCACTGCCGCTTTTATGTATATATGTCAAGGGGGAAATTATCCATTGAATCATTGCCACCAAAATAAAAGAATAAAAGTTACTACATCCATCCATCCAACCTTCACCCACTTATCCAGTACAAGATCACGACGAGTCTTGATGCTAAACTAGGCAGTAGAGAGCAGGAACGCGGGTCACTCCAGACAGGAGCCCAGTCCATGACAGGATCTACGCATACAGAGACCACGACAAACACGGTATGAGGAGAAGCCTCTCCACCTTGGAGGGGCTGCATGCGCATTAAGGGCTGCACCTGGCTCTCTGTAGGGCCCCCCACAGGACTGGGAAGGCATCCATAACCACAGCCAGTGGTACACGCTCCACTTCCCACACATCTCAAACCAGGGCTGAGTGATAAAACCTCAAATCAATATCACGATTAATTGAACATTTTACCTCGATTTCGATTAATGAGCAATTTTTTTTTGCCCTCATATTTCATTGACAAGGTTTGTGCAGTAAATATGCTCAACTATTAAAATAGGGATATTTATCTAACGAAAGTAGGTATATCTTTATGATTTTAAAATAATAATATTAATCAAAGTACAAATTGCTTGAATTAAAAACTTCTTATAAAAAAGGTCACATTTCAATTCTAATGTAAAAACAAGTTCCCCAAAAAGGGAGAAAATAATTAGTTTGCATTTTCAAAAAAAAAAGTGATCACAGTCTGTGTGAAGTTGATCACTATAAGTGGATGATCATTATAATGTTATAACCAAGTTTTTTCTTTATGTCTGAGACGGATTAGCCTCTAATTTACATTTGTATATTTATTACAAGTATATAAGGTAATAAAAGACACCATCCCTATTTACTCAATTTTATTGACTTTCAAAATACAGTACAGCTGTTTACATATTACGGTACTGTACTGTACAAATTAAATTACTGAACTGTGTATAATACAAATACACTATAATACAGTACAATATTATAGGCTACATAAAATATAGCGTAGTGTCACTGCTGCATCTCATTGGCTCATTTTTGGCAGTTTATGATAACTTTGATGAGTCTATATTCGTAATTGAGAGAAAATTACTTTCTTTTTTCAATCATGTTTTCTGTACAGGCAGCATTAGCCTCAGGTAGCTAACTAGAAGCAGACAGGTTATCACAAGGCAAAGTAAGCAAGTAAATAAAAGAATTGCTGTAATTTTATTTATTTTCCATATTATATATAAAAAGGCCCAAAATGAACACTGTAAGGGGACTACTTGATTACTATAAGCCAAATCAATTAATTGCCCAGCCCTACCCCAAACAGACGACTGTATGTTTTCTCATTCCTTTGCTCACCATTTAGTTTCTCCCTAACAGCAAGATCTTCATTTCTGGTCCGTCTTCGATACAAAACCACACAATTTTTTGTGTTAATCCAAGGCATGGAAGAGCTCCGGTAAATCAGATGATCGCTATGTTATTGTTCGGTTTACCGAAAATGCATTTTTCCCTATTTATTTTAGTCTTTAAAAGCAATAAAATGCAAAGAACATAAATTTGTTGAGTTCTAGAGAGTAAGTGAGTTCTCCAAGGCTACTATCAGAAAAATTATTCAGCACAGACACAAGTGAAAGGGAGACATACTAATCCCTGGTTTTGATTTTTATTTTGTCTCACAGGAATGCCAGGTGTGCAAGAAGAAGAGTCCTTGAACTGACATATATGACACACTGGTTGAGGTGTTCTGGACCCCCCCCCCCCCAAAAAAAAAAAAAAGAAAAGAAAACACAGTAAAGGCAGCACAGGGTGCTGGGAGGATTTCCCACCCGAATCCTGTGCACTCTGTTAACGGGCCAGTGGTTATCCACCACGCCTCCAGCCCTAGCATTAGCGTCATGCACGGCTCCCATGGCGTAAAAACCAGAACAAAATAACTCAGCTAAACATAGACCTACCAACACACAGGTACACATGCAATATGATACATAGCCAGAGGCTAGGATGGTTCATTTATCCTGGGTTGGATCATTTACCATGCCTCATCTCCAGGGAGGATGGCACCTATGGATTTCACCAACTCAGTCCATTTGTCATCACAATCAAGGTCCAGCAGTGTCCAGGCTCCCAACTCACGAGTGTCGGTTCACATTTTCTCGAGGTCAGGATCTACACCCCCAGGCTGGAAGGCAACTATCAGGAAGCTCCTTTCCTAAGCACTGGGGGTGTGTACAGTCTGTGCTCTATTCTCATCATCCACTGATCCTCAGTTGACAATGTTGCATACAAGAATCACCACAAGGGGGACAAGGAGAGAGCTGGTGCCTTCACTCATAGACCAGCCCCTCAGCCATCAGGATCATGGATCCAAGAATATGCCCAGTTCAGTCCACATTCATCCCACTGTAAGGTATCCCATCTAGTTCCCATCGGTATGAGTTACAGGAGGTACAGCCCCATAGGGAGACATGGTCAACTCTTGGTGGTCAAGAGGAGAAACTGCCCCAGCTCCATTCCTAGACACGTGATGCATAATACGTATGTGCAGGTGCCTCAGGGGTGGACGGACGGAGGCAGAGGAAATGAGTGGAGGAATGATGAAGGTAAGAGGGGAATGCAGGAGGTGAAGAATGGGCAGAGAGTTTCTGATCTACCACATGGCATGCTAGAGAAGGAAAGAAAAGAGTATTTATTATTTTTTAAATCTTGTAAAACTGAAAGTATTTTAAATGTGGACCCCCGAAGCACTCTTGAAAGAGCTCTGCCACCCTCAAAGAAGAACATTTCTGATTTTAGCCCAAGTCCAGGGCAACCCACACCAGGTCAATACATCTCCAGGAATAATTACGGCCTGACGTTTTCAATCTGAGAATAGTGGGTGTTGCTTCGGGAGTTCTCTGGCTATATAAATCACGTCCAATCATTGAAAAAGAATGGGGGGGGGGGGGTGTGCTTGGCATTCTGGGAATCCGGTGCCTCAACGGTAGCAGAGGTGAAGAAGTGGATGTGTGTGGAGGGTGTAATAGCCCGAAGAAACAGGGGGCGCTCCTGCCCCCAAGGGCGCAAAGCATGAGCTACCTCACAGTACTTTTAACCTGATAAACATGTTACCCAGACAGATTCCTCGAACACTGAAAGAAAGAAGTGAAACCAGTGAGCTTGAGGCAGTGGTCAGAGATACATAGCAGAATGCTGAGAAACGCTAGAGAATTCTGGGAGCTGGAATCTTGCCCTGAAACTCCAACATCGGTACACATTACGTTAAAGAGGATGCTGGAGAGGTGACGGACCAGGAATGGAGCAAACATGATCCTGTGTGATTCTGAGAAGCTGAGGGGATCAAACAGAGTGGGAAAGGATTAGCAAAAGTGTTACCCCTTACAGGGCAGATGGGGTGCGCCAAGTCCCCCCCGGCTTACATCACTGACATCTCCTGCCCAGTTTCATCATATTGCTGAATTACCAAAACACCATGGAAAAACAGAAGACAGCCTCTCAGAACAGAGCTTATAAATGCCTGCCATATAGGGCTTTACAATGCCAGCTGGCCTTTAAACATTTTATATGAGAAATTAAGTAGAATTACCACAATAATGGCCTAAAAAAGAATACCTTCCACTTTGTGGAATGTATGTCATATTTACTTATGAATGAATGCAGCACATAACCAAAGAAGACAGTACCTATTAGTTACGTATTTAACACAAAAATGTAAATGTGTACACACAGCTGGGAAGCTGAACTGCCATCCATTTATCCAGTACAAAGTCACAGGTACCCTGGAACCTATCCCAGTTATCACAGGCTACAAGGCAGGGGACACCCTAAACATTAAAAAAAATGCAACACACTGAACCCTGAAGATCAGTTACTGCTGAGTCACGGTTATAGTACTTATCTGGGTTTGACTTAAAATATAATCCATTCAGGGTTACACAGGTTTAGTGTACAGCCCCACACACATCACCACCACATAAATGACCTATGAATGAAGAGCTTGATCAGTGCCCTCATTGAGCCATTGGTTGAAGGCCCAAAGCTCAGATCTGGTGGTAAAGAATGGTACAGGTCCTCCATTGGAATTAGGTGAGCTTTCGTGTTTGGGAAAGCTTTAGCAATACAGTCGAGTACTAACTTTAATTACACTGATGCTAATAATTGTAATGAAGTAAACCATCAGCAGGTTTGGGGTTAGGCTTGGAACTGGCATCAAACAAAAGTCTTTGTATCAGGTAACTCGAGGTCTTTCACCCATTGTGTCTGTTAAACTTCATCCATTTCACCTTCTCACTTTAGCCATAAAAAGAGTGCAGCTGTATCCTCAAAGCTCCTGCCCAGTAGAGCACACTTCAAGCATGGTGGAGCTCGAGCTACAGAGCGCCAAGAAATCCCCTGGCCGAAGAACACCAACGGCAGAAGCATGTACTTCAAAACTTACACCACCCAGCAGCACCAGCCAACATCTACTGCTTCCTTCCACTACATACTGAAAAGGGTTTGGGTAATAGTCTTCTGACTGTCAGAGTTTTACATGGTCTGACTGTACTCAAGTATCTTCTCGCCATTCTCCCATGGAAATTGACCAGGAAACCTTGTGAAAAATGACAGCTTCTGGAATGTGAAGGCCCAAACTTACATCAGGCATGTCATTCCCCTCTTACCCTGACAGAAGTAGAGGCTAATGCTCTTCAATACCCAGCTATCTTCAGCAGCCATCCACATCCCATGATGCAGCATCTTATTTCTGGTATTCCTTCCAAAGGGCCAAGCAGTCTGCACATCCCGTTTTTGCCAGTTCATCTGACAGATTCAGGGTTAACTGTTCTTCTGGGGTGTGTTCTTGGTAACCCATCTAAGACAGCCTTTTACATGTCCATCAAACTGGCACGTGCTGGAGGAATGCCAGGTTCAGAGTGACGCTCCAGGTTCCCCCATACCAGACTGAACATCATTTACGGAGTTTACATCTTTAGTCTATTGCATGTGCATAAAAATTACATATGCTAACGATCCCAGACAAGCAGTATAAGAACAATAAATTTAACCAGTGCCGCCTCACACTGCCATGATTCAAATCCTGTCCTCACTTTGTATAGAGTTTGCATGTTCTCCCCATGATGTACAGATTTCCTCAGGGTACTCCGGTTTAGTCGCTTCGTCTAAAGACATGGAATTAAGTGAACTGGTGTCTCTAAATTACCCATCACGTTTGATAATGATGGGGAACTGGCATCCCAGGCAGGGTGTCCCATGCCTTGTGCCCTTCCCTACCTGGAATAATCCTATCCCTCCCCTACCTTATGCTGGATAAGTGATTGGAAGAAGGATGGATGGATTTTTGAATGGGTTAAATAGAATGCATAGATTCCATTTGATCAAAATCTCCCTCCTTCCAGGTCTTCTGATCTAATTCCAAGGTCAAATCCGACTCCTGAGGCTAAGAAGCAGTGTGGTTGGGGAACAAACCTGATTGGAGTCTTTGAAGCAACCATTTTGCCACAAAATTGGCCCACGGAGATGGTGCAACCACGGTGTGGGGTTCTAGAAGAGTCCAAGAGTGCTCTGTCTCTCACATATCCTTCTGCATGCCTCCCATCAAGTAATCCTCTCACCTTTACACAGATGACTCCAATATAGCTCCCAGGAAGCAATATTACTAAAATTAGACAGTGGATTTTGAAACAAAAATAACTTAACAGATGCTCTGCCCTACTGCCACTCACTCCCAGATTCCAAACTCTTGGATAACCAGGAAATCTGTCCCCAGTAGCCGTGTGGCTAAGGACATGTGTGTATATGCATACATGTGCCATGCATGTGTCTGTGCATGACATCGTTCTCACTGATTGAAAGCCCTGGCTGTCAAGGCTCCTTTTATCTCTCTTTTTCTTCTTCTCCTCCTTCCTTTCATTTGCATTTCCATCTGGGGGTGGGGGTCCTGTAGCAGGGGGGTGCTTATCCTTTGAAGGATATGCTGATGCTGGATACAGAGGAGGAAGGCAGTTGGGGCAGAGTCCCACCACCCTCCCATTACCAAGAGTGAAAGGATGCCATCTGAGCTGGCCTATCGGACGATGCTGGGGTCTCCTTCAGCCAGTTCAATGAGGTCCTTTTAACCTTCTACCAGGGGAACATGCAGAGTAATTCCACCTAATTTACAACTCTACTGCATGTAACAAAAACGTATTTAAGTATTCCAATAGCCTGATATTATATGTGAAAGACACAGTAATTAATTAAAATTTCATACAGCAACTGGATGAGGTGAGAAATGGATTGACAGTACATTCAAGGTAGAATGAAACACAGCACAATAGCTGTATGAGAATCTACTGAATGTTCCATTACTCATCGTACTGCTGGAACTCACTGGCACACAGGCTAGCATATCCACAGTTAGACAACCATGATTTTGTTCACCTAAACCCCTATGTGCCCTCCAGGGAAGGGCCTTTCTGTGGGCTTCACATTAAGGTAACAAGGAGACAAACAACCAGGATATAATTTGAAAAGTCAGGTGCCAGAGCCCCTGCTGGGAATGATTCCTCAGGGATGGATGTTCCCCGAATGACAGCCTGCCAGGACCAGTGGCGTGATGGACGTCAGCTTTTGCACACCACTACATTCCATAGGGGACAGCCACACGCCTCTAATGTCTGCACTTAGATCACCTTCATCTTTGGCCAAGTCCAGCTGGTACACATTGATGACTCTGTTCCATTTAGATGGTAGGCATGCTCCATGAAGACTAGGTGGGGTCCTGTTGAGATGGCAGGGGCGACAAAAGGGTCCGGGAGGCATCAACAGGCACAACATGCATTTCAGCACTTGAAACTGGGCCCCGTCAGTTCGGAAAACAGCCCGACAAGAAACCAGAAGGATGCACAGGTGGTGGATCAGGCCCTGATATGAGGCGACTTTGTCCACAGTGCCTGTGCCCCCCACTACCTCCACCAGGTTCAGTAGGTCAGAGATGTAAGTATTACTGCATCATGGGAAAAGCTGCAATATGGGAAATCAAACCTTCTGAATAAGCAAGATACACCCCCCAATTAATGTGTTAATTAAGAGTGAAGAAAGCAGACCCCCCCCCCACCCACACACACACACACAAACCACACAGGAGTATAAAGTGCATGACAGTGCCTCATGTCAACATGCACACACAACCTACCCCCCCAACAACTCCCTGAAGTCTGACTAAACATATCAAACCATCACCATGGCTACAGTCTCCCCCAGGGACCCTTAAGAAAGACCAATCCACACCCTCCCTGCAAGATCCACCCTCAGACATGGCCCTCCTTGGACAGACAGACTTCCAGCCCACCCCCCGTGTGACTGGCCACAGCATCAACATGATTGCCCCCCCCCTTCTACAGGGTAGGCTGTCACCTCCTTGACAGACCGCTGAGCAGCAACATCTCAGTTACCTTTCAACAGAGCATGTGCGTGACTCGGAACACTCATCCAGTAAATTCATGTCTGTAAAGTGAGGGGGGGCAGGGGGTGCACCCCCCCCAACGATACTTGTCAGCTGCTTTCTGACCTTGGACGCTGTCTCACCTGCACAAAGCAGCAGCTGATGACCCACCCTGACAGTCTCGCTCCCCCCCTTTCTTTCTTCCTCTCCCCCATCAATTTCAGTTCACCTGGTTAAAAAAAGCCCTTTATTTACCCCTATCCACACCCGCAGCCATGGCTCTGAATGGTTTCCAGCAAAAGCGATCATGGCTTTCTCCCCCCCAGATTTATTTTCATCAGAAGAGTAAGAAATTTGCTGACTACTCAAGCTGCTATTTTCCCCTTCTCTCTTCTTCCCTCTTTCTTATGTTCCCTGGAGTTTGGATACAAGTCGAAGAAGCCGTTTCATCTCAAGGTGCAGGCAATGTGTGAGCCCCCAACAGACCATCATCTCCGTAACCATCACGGGGCATGGATCAGAACTGCCTACCACCAGTTTTCTGAACAAAGAGATGGGGAGGGGGGGGTACAGGGGCAGAAATCTATCACACAAGTGCTATCTCTCCAAATGCCAATCACGGTCAGAAGCTGGTGGGTCAGCATTGCGCCAGTGGTCCAATCGCACAGCAAGAGCTGAGAATAATGGGAGGGACAGCAGCGCGTGATTGGCTAAGAGCCCATGAACCCTGAGGCGCACATTACCAGACCCTGGCTTATCTGATACATTTGAGAGGCTCCCTCACCCATAGGCAAACATCTGCTCCTTGACTTCACCGATGGTGTTAACTGCCATCCATGCAAAGTGAGAGCTTAATTCCCATAACAACAATAATAATGATAAAATAATGTATAATTCACCAGCACCTGTACTGGGCTCACCAACTGTTATGGATACTCAATAGTGCAAAAGGCCTTTCTTTGAGGATCTGGCAGCCATACCCAGAGTCACTGGATTTAGATTAATTTCTTCTTATTACACCTCATTAAGATCCCCCCAAGTTAGCCAGAAATAGCCCTTGTTTAAAATGATACCAACAGTTGAAATGACAGGATTCAAGCAGTGAATGACACAGACTCATACTGTAAACAGTGTGGTTTAGGGAATGGGTGGTCTCACTAGCAGTCTGAAGCACGCCCAGCCAGTCACTGTCATGTTACATTCTGGGATCCTTGCTGGTTGACCCCCAGAGCCCTCCATGGTCCATGTTCCTTCACTCTCCTTCCTGCCTGCTCCCACTACAAGCATACCTGCATCAAGGCAACATGGATGTTAAGTAGTAGCGGATCTAGCTCTCAAAACACAGCCAAAGAGGCGTCGGCTTGGGATGCTATGTCTTGGCACCTCAAAGGCCATTAGATCAGCAAGATGACGTATTAACCATCCGTTTCATAAGTCTTCGGCTAGCTCACCAGCCACAATTACGTCCTTCATAAAAACTGCGTTCTTGGACTAACAAATTATATCTGTGTAATTAATGACCACTCATTGTGAAAGCTGCAATAAAACTGTCCTCTGTTTTATCAAATTCTGGCTTGAACTGACTGGGGAAAAAAAACATTTCTGCAGCACAGAGATTGCTGCTATTTTTATTTATTTAAAAAACATGTCATCTGCGACTACAGACTATATGTTCTCCCAACAGACAAATGTGGAGTAGAAATGCATCGTTTCTGCTGCACTTCATAATGCCCAGAAGGAGTCAGTGACTGAAAAGCACGACCCCATCTCCTGGCTTCTTCCTTCCGCTTTCCAAAGCTCGTTCCCACAGATGTCAGCAAAGCCCACACTTGTTCAAAATGTACACAGGTGCCCTCCGATTCTGTTGCCTGTGCTCTCATTAATCTCTCCTGGCATGGAGTCAAATCAAACTTCAAACCACCTCCGAATCGCGAGCTGCCAGGCCCACTGCTGACATTGGCTTAATCGGCCCACCATAGAGGTTTTGGATGAAGCACAGAGTTGGCCCCGTGGAGCCTGCAGACAGCGAGCGAGGCCGCCAGACAGTCTCCATTAAACCACCACTTCACATTCTGTTTTATCTTGTTTTTTTTTTTTGCCTGGTTCTTGATGGATGATCCAGCCGATGACGTTCACCTTATGGTGAAGATCGCAAGACACCCAGGGAGGCAGAGGGATAGGACTTGGAAGGATGGCACAAACAAGCACATCTCCCCCACCCCACCAGCCATTTCATAAACACATGTGAGGTCACGACTGCCAGCAACGGAGAGCTCTGAAGAAGTCTGCGAAGGACTACAGTTGGCTGAAGTGAGACAGCAGGAGGCCCAGCAACATCTAAGCCTGACACCGTCTTCTTCTGACAAGTGGTACCTGCCAAAAGCAGCATCCCAGTAAAGATACCTTCCAGGTACACCCACCACACACACACACACACACACACACACACACACACACACATATTCACTAAACTCACCAAACTTCAGCAAAAAAAAGACTATTCAGGCTGGAACTTGAACTTTGTCTCTTTGCCATTTGTGTCTTTGGCACTGTATGCACTGCAGCACCTGCACCTTGAACAACAAAACTATTTCATTTTACTGACTACCTCAATTGCTCATGATCTGTTTTGCACACACTGTGTGGATATAACATATAGATATATTTATAGTTTTTTTCTCCCTATTTAATGTCATATTTTACATTGGTATTGGTACTATGCTATATGGGAGATGCTTCTCTGTTTCTTGATCTTAATCAAGAATCTTGAATAAAGATTCGATGACTCCCAGAAAAAAATAATGGCAGAGAAAAGCAACAGCTTCTGCTTCTCTACTCACTACCACTCGCACCCCAAAGACATACTGAAAATATACAACAGCACATTAACTCACATAAATATAGGACACCTAAAAATGAATGCAGAAGCACAGATGCACACATGGAGGCCCCATTCGGCATGTTAGTGTGTTTAGGAGCTCCTTAATGCACTTCCCATGTATTAACCGTGACAAGCAGAACAGTGCCACACACATCTGTGCTCGGGCTAGGCTGGGGATCAGAGTACCGCTCCAGTCCCTCAGCTGGGGACAGAGGTCTTCTTGTCTGTGCCGGGGAGTCTGAAAGACCCCCAGCTTGTCGGGCACACAAAGGTGCCCCGGCCCCTGTGCAGGCACCAGCTAGGGTGGCCACACCTGTGCCGGGTAGGTGCGGGCCGGAGGCGCAGAGATGATCGAGACACGGCATGTGCGTGAAGAAGGGTATGTGCCAGTATAAGGCTGTGACAGTTATGTGGCAATACAACAGATTGCAATGTGTGTGTGTGTGTGTGTGTCTGTGTGTATTTGTGGGCAGCCGATGGACTCAATTCGCAACTCAACATGTATCCCCCCCACTTTCTGTTACAAGGTGTTGAGGTACACCACAAATAGTAGAAATCAACCTAAAATCAATGCGAGATTACGGATTGATAGCGTGACAGGGATTATAATACAGCCCTATGGCGAAGAGAACGGCGCATTCAAGAGCACTACTGTTAACTGTCAAGGGATGCGGGGGTAATTATTAAATAAGGCGACAGCGACTGCCAAAATGAAAGTGCATTTCCCAATCGGTACACCTTACAAGGCGGATACAAAAACAAGCCAGCTGCAAAACATATACTGATTATGTTTTAATTACAGAAATATGGGATGCACTCCTCTGTCAATAAAATCTTGAGATATTTTTCTGCACAGCCTTCTCCGTGAGGAACAACACGGTGGCGACAAACGAACCCCCGGTTTCCTTCTAAACACCATATCCAAGACAAAATGGATCACTGTCGGACTGCTGCACCTGCCAATTAAGGAAAGATACATCACAGCGGCGTAGGTCCACAAGACACTGATATTTCGACGGTCTTACGCGCAGATAAACAGGCGTTATTGTGAAATACGTGCCCGCAACCGTACCGTAACACGACTGAGCTTGCAATATGCAAAAAAGGGGAAATTATTCTTACCCGTAAAGTCACTGGTTTCCACCAAGGCTTGCACTGCTTTTGAGATTTTTTCAAAGATATCCTTTGCTTTCGTCGCTTTTCAGGACTGTGCCCGTTTCTACACCATCCCCTTCCGTCGTAAAAAGCAGTACTCTGTACAAACGCGTCTTATGCATTCACATCAAATCATGTTTTTCCCGCGACCCTTTTTTAAAGAGCTTATTCACTAGGACCTCTTTCCTTCCCCCCTTTTTTCCGACAACACCCGTCTCTCTCTATCCCGGCCGTAAGACCGTGATCTCACCACATTTTACAACAGGCTGCAGAAGCAAGGAGAGAAATAAAATGACGGCAGATGAAAGTGTGTACGGCGCATTAAAAATAAAGTCAATACATGTAACGGGGCTTTCACGGAACCGTCCTCCGCTTTTCAGTTCAATTAATTCACAAAAATAGCGCGTCGGTTGCGGATTTTATGTCGTCCAATCGGTCTCTTCCAGCTCTTTTTCTTTCCCCTTTTCCCGTCTTGTCGGGTTATCGCTGTCCGAGGCTCTTCAAAGCAAATATCAGATAGCTGCCGGCTATAGATCCATCATCGCCTCATTTTGCGGCTCCATCGGCTTGTGAATCGGGAACCCGCGTCGATCGCATTCAAAGCTCCGCTGTGAAGGTTCGCTCTCCTCCTGGCTCCCTGCTCCGGAAAGATGCTGTCTCTCTCTCTCTCTCTCTCTCTCTCTCTCTTTCTCTCTCTCTCTCTTTCTCTCTCTCCCCCTCTCCCTGAACCACCCCCCCACCGCCTTTCCCCGCGCTAACGGGAACGCGCGTGAGCGCGCACAAGTCCCTGATAGCAACTGCCTTTCACTAAACGATCCATTAAAAAGCAACCCATCTAACCTGTTGTTGCATTTTTACCATTTATACTTAATAAAAATAATAAATAATACACGCAACTTGGCTCACTGTTATGATCGCGTCCATTAACAGTTCCCCGCTCTCATTTTACACCTGATAAGGATGATCATAACCCTCTTGTGTGGAAATTGGGTACCACTGGCTCCCCGGCATCAATATAGCGAAAAAGCGTACTGTTTTCCACCTCCTATCCCCCCTCCGCCCCCCATGAAGTCTTTCTCAGCTGGCAGATCTGCATCAGGCTGACGTCAGAGGGTGTTAAAGCGATACAAACCGGTTTTATCCATCTTATGACGATGCCGCTACCTTCTGACCTACGGGACATTGGCGGTGTTCCAGTTTTTCTTGCTTGCGGTTTTTTTTAAAGATCTGAACGATCTGAAAGATCTCTCAGGCCCTCCTGCATGCTGACTTGCAATGCACCTGTTGTTGTATTGGTTACTGGAGCATGAGATTTTAGTCTAACAACAATCTGGTATAGTTGAAAATATTCAGATGCGAGTGCATGTTTCACAGGCATATACATCTGGGGGGCCAACTCTGTGCTTCATCTAAAATTTTCACCCCAAAATATGCAATGCAAAATAGCACTCTCCTTCCAAGGCCAAGGATTTTGCAGAGTGTGGCTGCATTGCACTGTGGGGAGAACAGGGTATCTGAGGAATGCAGGATGCAGAGGAGCAGGCGTGCCTTTCCTGCAGCAGCCAGCAGGATGGGGTGACGAGGTGTCCTTCTGTATGCCGCTTTAATTTAAATACACACTCTGCTAGTTTTGATCACCATGTGAATTATAATAGTTGTTGTACAGTAGTCTTTAAGAGTGCATAGTCTGACAATCAATTATTCGCCGTAAACAGGAGAAGGTTTTTATGACCCTATGATTCATTGCCACCATGATGATGCATGACCCAAGAGGCCAGTGGGAAACTGGTTACTTACAGTAATAGTCATTTTAAGTCCTGGTACAAAGAAATGTACATCCTATGTAATATTATATAACTTCACCTATATTCATCATGAACACATATACATGTTCCAATTTACAGGAAATGACAATAGATAACCTTAACACCCATGTGTACCCTTTGCATACAAATCATGGCAATAGCATTGACTACATCGTCCTTGTGTGACAGCCCTCTGGCCTGCCCAGTGTACGCTGCTGCTGAGCGTGTAGTTGCAGGTGATTACAGCAGTAGTTTTTGACGTGAATCACCCAGGTTCCACGTTGCCTTGAGTCCGCCCCCATCCTGGGCTATGAAGATGCCCCAGTTGTGGCAGCGGGGGCAGCTCGCCGTCACCGACTACTGCCGCCCCGTTTGTGCTGTCAGACTAAAAATAAAAGCACCGGCTACTGAACCCTGCTCGTCGCCTCCCTTCTTTTTGTTGCTGCCTCTTCAGCAGGCGAGTAACACCATAACACACTGTATATTCTCATATCATCTATCTTTCATGCCGCAGAACAAGGTGACTGACTGGTTAAGGCGATGGTCTGCTAATTCATTGCACTCGGCTCAGCAAGTTAGGACTTTGTACCCACAATCAGAATGTCAAGAGCTTGAATCCCAGAGCTAGCCTATTGATGCCACTTGAGCAAGACCCTTAACCCTCAATTGCTCGTGAGGTACTGCACAGTAGATGACCCTGCACTGTGACCTCCAAGCTTGTTCTCATCTCTATTTATGTCTGTGTGTCACCTGGGGAGCAGGACAGGGTAGGTGAAAGGCAATTTTCCCAGCGGGACCAATAAAGACCATTGCCGGACACAAATTGTCAAACAGTAAGGGTAATATAGCAATATAAATTTATCTGAATCTTGTGAGTCAGCCATAGGAGGAAGACCATAAAAACATGACTATGATGCAGAAACATGAAATGAGAGGTCATGGGGCCCAAACCCACTAGCCAAAGTGCTACCCAGTGAGCTACCCATGTTCTTAAAATAATATTCGCATGATTTGATATTTAATTTCTTTTCGAGTACTGTGCACGCATGACGGCTTCCTGCACGTGCCCATGAGTGGTGCTGAAGATGTTGGGTGCTCTCTGACAGAAGCCTTTGGCAGCATCAAGCTCTGCAAAGAGCTGGAGTGTTTCTATTAGTACGGGTTTGTTTGATCTTGTAATACTCCAGAAAGCGATCAGTTAAAGGGCCTCCGGAGCACCTCAAAGGTTCCTGCTACGCAAAATCCACCCATAAAGCTTCCTCACAGAGCGGCCAAACGTGTGACTGCAAAGGCACGGATTCGCACTCCTAGAGACATTCACACACACAAACATGGAAACACACAGGCGAGGATACTGACGCATGAGCACACAACTTGGTATGTTGTCAGGGAACTCTATGGAGGATGCCCCCTAGGGCAGATCCAAGAATTTAGGGCACCAGAGGAATATTTATGCTAATGATAGGACTCCACACCTAAACACACACACATGGATATATCAACCCCATGGTGGTAGCCATTGCTGTGCTGAAAAAAAGACATAAAGTAGTGAGCTAAGTAGGGTTAGTTGCTGTCTTGAGACATTATAGATGGTGAGGCCTGAGAGTTCTGTTTTAACCATTCTGGCTTTTTTTTTTTTTTTTTTTTACATGGTCGACCACTTATCTGAATGTTTGCACAGTGCACTTTTCTCTGGTTTGATTGCTGTTGGGGAACAAAGCGTATTACCATACTACCACACTGGAGAATGATGGGATTTGTTTGATGAGGTCTTTTTTCCCCTTGGGCCACTTTGGGGGCATAACTGTTCCATTCCTATTGTTCCTGTGAGTGGAGTAAATCGTTCTCTAGAGCCCATGTGGGTGCAGGTGTTCTCTTAGTTCTTGTGATAGTGTGTGTATTCATTCCCCTGTGTATGTGTACATGTAGATGCTCTTCATATGCCGGTGTCCATGCTTAGGGTCTGTGTGAGCATGTGTGTTCACTGCTGTCTCTTCCCCTGCACTCATGGATGTGTGCAGGTATCAACAATCCCCAGGGTCCATGCATGCACCAGTGTCTGTGCCCAAGGCCTGTGTATGTGCAGGTGTCTGTCCTCAGGGCTTGTGCATGTGCCGTGTCTGTTCCCAAGACCAGTGCATGTGCTGGTGTCTGTGCATTTGGTGGAATCAGTCCCCAACGTTTGTGCATTTGCAGGTGTCCATCTCCAGGGCCCATGCATGTGCAGGAGTCTGTCTCCAGGGTTCAAGCATTTGCAGGTGTCCATCCCCAGGGCCCATGCATGTACCGGTGTACATCCCCAGGGTCTGTACATGTACTGGTGTACGTCCCCAGGGCCCATGCATGTACTGGTGTACGTCCCCAGGGCCCATGCACATACTGATGTACGTCCCCAGGGCCCATGCATGTACTGGTGTCTGTCCCCAAGGTCTGTGCATGTGGTGGAATCAGTCCCTAGAGCTTGTCCATGTGGAGGTGACCATCCCCAGGGTCCATGCATCTGCAGTTTTCTCTCCCTTGGGTCTCTGTGTGCCAGTATTTGTCCCCAGGGCCATTGCATGTGCCCCTATCTGTCCCCAGGGCCTATCTATGCATGTGCCGGTGTTTGTCCCCATGGTGTGCTCTTCTGCTGGGTTCCCCATCCTCAGGCCCCCTTTTAGGAGCAGATGTCTACGCATGGCAGCGTGCGCGGGTGGGCTGGTGGACCACATGGAACGTAGACAGACAGCTGCCTCCGGTTACAGCGGGTGCAACAAGAGGCAAATTTAACACTCTGCCTTCACGGAGGCAGCGTGGCGGGACTCCGCACATGCCGCTCTCACGCTCCTGTGGCATCTGCTCCTAATTGTGCCGACGAACATTCTGGCACCAGACACGTCTTATACTGGGCCAGTGGCTAATTACCACACTTCCTCGGTGTGCCGACACTGACAGAGCGACGGCAAACCAGACACCGATATTTAATCGGATCGTTTACCTTGCATCCTAATTACCTAATTACTCATTTAATATATATGTTTTGGTTGCTCTTGCTGCATCCCCAGGATAGAGGGGTGTGAGTATTATGTTTTATGCAGGAGTGGGAGATCTTGAAAATATGACATTTTGACATTTTCTCGAAGGGTGCCCTCTATAACAGAAGCTGGAACGCCAGGGAATGAAACGTACATGCAGATCACCAGTCAGCATTAAGCAAATATCTGCAGATCTGAAATGAACAATAACTGCTTATCCTTAATATATTTTTCATTTAGTTTCATATCCACATTCTGCTATCTGTGAATCCCCAATAATGTTTAATTGTGAGTGGTTGCCCTGTGATGGAGTGGGGAGCCATCCTGCCTTTTCTCCTGTGTCCCATGATTCCATGGATCGGCTCCAGGCCCTCATGACCCGCACAGAACAGGCGGATATGCAGCATTCTCGTCTTTTTCTCACTGAGTATGATTAGCTCCCGTTTCTTTGTGTCGCTTTGAATGATCTCTGACTATAGATGAAATGGGATTTTAGTTTTGCTTCCAATGTGAATAATGACAATGGCACAATTTTAAGTTATTAACAACATGATTATGACAAAGCTGCTAAACCTGTTAATTATTTTGCTATTATGTTTTATTTATTTACACACTAACATGGTTAACCTGAGACATTTTCATCATTTTCCTGTTTAGCAGATGCCTTCATCCAGGATTAGTTGCAACAGCTAACATTGACCCATTATTACAGCTGGTCCATTTGCAGACTCGATTCAGGCACAGGCAGAAGACTGATGCTGGCGATCTGTGGTCCTCTGACTACAAGTCTCTGTTTTAGCCATTATGATGACTGTTGAATTTGTTGTCAATTTGTTGATAAGATAACAGAAAATGAATAAACCTTTGAGAATGCTATACCAATAATATCTCACGTCCAGCTCCCAAATCAGGAGGAAACCTGCCGACTGTCCAAACTCCCAGGCGTGACAGTCAGACTTAGTCAGTTCATCGTCCAATGCCTCAAGCTGATCTGCGTGTCCTAATACAAGTCTAAAACATATTTACCATATTATACTCATCTATGCATTACCATATACGCATACAGATGGTCTCATCCTGCTGTATGTCTCCTTAAAAACACATGACCTTTACATAAGTCATTGCTGCTGTTTGATGTCTCCTATGTATAACTCTGAAATTGACAGGCACTGCACTGCAGGCATCTTAGTGATACAGATATATTTCTAACAACAGTTTTGAGAACTACCAGATGACTGGGGAACTCATATCTGTATCGCAGAGATCTACAGAGACATGGAAGAGATTCAAACCACAACTCAGATCTACGCACTTATTGGAAAAGTCCAGGCTACATTTCAGAGATCTACAGAGGGATTGGAAAACACTTAACTATACTCCAGAAATATGAAGGCTGGTTGGAAATTTTAAAACTGAAGATTAAGCTATATGACAGGACAAGAAAACTACAATCCCGAGTAACACAATTCATGTAGCCTTTTTGAATTTACAGTTGGCACTCAGTCACACTTCAGCTGCATCAAGTGATTTAGTCTAATTCCACAAACTCATTCGTATCAGATTTTTAAAGAGCGTGTTGAGCTGGATTAAAGCCCAGTGTATCTTGAGCAGGACACAGTTGTGGTGACAACTGGTGATCACTCAAAGACAGTGACTTTTTTTTTTAATAACGTTTACACAGCCTGTCTCCATGGTGACTGTGGGCCGCACATGCTTTTAATTGAAGCCGGTGGCAAAATCTCAAACTACATCGATCCCCATTTGAAGAAAAATGCAAATGAGCTTAATGAGGTTACTAATTACAAAAAGGCCCCATCACCTTTCCCACTATGACCACGAAGCATGCAGAGGCGATGACACTGGGCTTGGGCGAGAGCAGATACTGACATTTTTGAAGGAGTGAGACCCTTTTTCTTGTGGACCCCAAGCCTGCTTCCAGGACACCCCATTACAATGGATGGAAGAAGTGAATCGGGCAAAATAATGAAATTCCTGCTTGCAGAAAACAAAAACAAGCAATGATGAAACAGTCGGAAACTTACAGCACACACACACACACACACACACACACACACACACACACACACACACACTCCTGAAGTGCATGGGGGCAGGCCATTTGCTCCCCTGTTGCTTAATCCCATCGAAGACATGCTGACTCTGTCTACTTAAACATGGCACGACGGGCTAGCCCAGTGCATTGGGAGAACTGTGATGTATTATTGAGGATGCACTGTAGTACAAAGCAGTGTTGAGGTGGGCCGTCCCTGCAGGAATCCCAACAGAACTCGGAGAAACACTCACACGCAAATTCTCCCCACTTACAATGTACCTGGCTAAACAGGGGCTCTATGTATAAATAACCACTTAAAACTGAATTAAACATCACCTAAAATTTTCCGTTATGAACTACAGTATAAAAGAGATTAACAATCATTCAAACAATTCATTGCAATCTTTTACTGGGGAATGATCAAAATCTATATCGACGGTCTACAAGACGAGCTGCAATATATCCATTACTACACACACCAGAATAGAAATGTTCAACTATCAAAGTGAAGGAAGACAGCTCAATAGCGGCCTGCCTGACATACGGATGTGCAGACCTCGCCTTTGAGGATAGTGTTTAAGGACATGGGATTACAACATGCAGGTCAGTGGCTAAGATCAAAGAAGGAGCCAACTGCCACACCGTTTGATCAGGTACTGACCCTAAATTGATCTTCTGAAAAATCCAGCAGTGCAAATGGGATCAAACTAGATAGAGAAACAAAGCACGCCTGCTTCTTTAGGTAAAATGGGTATTTAATCTTCACAGAAGGAGGTTCCTTTATTAAAGGCATTAATGATGGGCAGTGGAATCAAGCTTTGAAACCCACGTTGGTGGAATTGCTGAGAACTGCTGATCACTGCTTCGTTTTTAACGTGAAGGGACATGAGGAGGTAAATAACGCGGACGGGATTATGTGGCGATGAGTGACAGTGCACAGTAATCCCGCTCAACATCGCCTGCAACCGTCCTGTCATTCGTTCATCCAGTTATTTCTTACCCTTATATTAGACTCGCATTCCCATCCTCCCATTAACGCTTGAATCACTTGTCTCCTTTCACACATATTTTATGTTCTCAAATAATAATAATAAATTAACGTGTTTCACACGGAGAGCATTCAGCGTTTGTTTTCTAAAGAGCCAAATTATATGGGAACTGCTGGAGGCAAACAATCTGATGTGAACTGCTGTCGATCAACATGTATCACGTTGTGGGAAGCGGCTGTCAGATGCGGGCATTGCTAGGCAGTAACCGGGAACATGTGGCTTCGAACAATCTGTTGCTTACCTATTAAAAGTAAACATCAAATACTTGTCGTCTATTTCATCTCTTCTGCTTAAAAATATATCACGGGTGGGTCAATTTCAATGCAGGCTGTGTGATGCAGTAATGCGGACGAAAACTCGATAGGGGTGACATCCCTATGCACAGTTTGTACACACGGAGAGCGGAATTCCAGCTGTCACCGGGACAGTGGAGCAGGCCTACTAAGAGGCGGCGATCATATGCGTCCACTTGCAGCAGGACCTCCCCAGCCTTACTCCCAGGCAGACTAAAATTTCTCACACACTCTAGGTTTTGGTTGGTGTTTCTAGATATAAAACCCGCATATTAACATGAACTGCGGAGATCATGAGAAAATAATGCATGTTTGTATCTTCAGGATAGGCCTACTCCATGTGTGTGCATACGTGTGTTTGTGCACATTAGGGATGGATGGTCCTGGGTTCAGCACTTACTTGCCATAACTGCCTCTCGCGCATCTCCAGGGTACGTTCTCCAGATGTAGATGAAATACCCCAGGCTTTTAACTGGCTGTAATTAAAATGTGCTAATTACAAAAATAAATTAATTGGATTTAAACCATGGTATTGCTTTTTTCTTTTTTTAATCAAAGACTAATGTGAAAGCATGTTTGTTTATTCTTGCTACGACGTCCTCTGCTCTGGAGGGCATCACTCCAGCTAACTGCACGTCAAATTAATTGTGAAACACAAACAGTGAAATAGCGCCACCTCCTGTATGTTCTTGGGAGGAATTTATTAACTTTAAATTGCCATAGGGGTGAGCAGCGAAATTGGCTTAAATTGCGAGAATCCATAAAAATAACAGTTTCAGGTAATTAAGTTGTGATTAAGTTCATTAAAATTAATTAATTCATTAACATGTTACTTTTATGTTACAATTACCTTCAGAAATTATGTAAAAATACATGCTAATTAAGTTTTTAATTTGTTTCGACCGCAACGACCATCTATATAGTGCTAGTGAAAATTATCATAAAAATGAAAATGACTGTAAAGTGATAATGTTGAACTATAAATATTCAATATGATTCCACTGCTATTATTTATACGTCATGTGAATTATACATATGAGATTAAGCAGGCGATTCGCGAAGCGAGGAAAGATGTAATGAAACACACCGCGACATGACCCATGGAGAAGTGTTCTAAATTCACGTAAAGTCTAATCAGAAGGGTACGCCCGTCTTTGAAGAGTCACCATGTTTTTTAGCATCGCTGAAATACGCAACGTCGGCGCCGTAATCTGATTGGGTAAAGAAATGAGCGCAGCAGGGAAGTGACGCTCAGCTAAACGTCAACGCGACACTTTAAATTACCAGGAAGCTGACTCCAATGGGCTTGGTTATGCGTCGCTAGTGTCACATGTGACTTTGAATAACGATCGAATTTGAATTCAGTAGGTCCGATTTATTAGCGATACAGTTAAAGGTAATATTTTATTTTTCATCAGTAGTGACTAGCAAATGGACGATATATCCCTGATATTGTGCGTGGCGCTTAGTCGACCCCGATCGCCGCATTGGCTCCGCGGTGTCCTCCGACGGTCCCGGTCATGTCCCCTAACAGTAGATGTCCAATAACCTCGTTTTCGCCTTCTCGTCCGCAGCCCCCTAAAGGAGGATGTCGGCAACGGTGATCGTGCAGAAAATAGCCGGAGTGTCGGGGTCACTTGCCGTGTGTTTTGGAGCGTATGGAGCGCATGGTAGGAGTATTTCGGCTCTGCTTTAGTGCTTAGGGTCTGCGTCGCCAGAGCGTGACGGCTTCACAAGTTGCTTTGCCACTTAAAACCCATCCGCAGTGTGCAGCGCAACGTAATAACTCCCAGAATGTGGAAGTAAAAAGTGAAAGAACATGCAATCATTATTAAATCTGTGCGTTTGTGTGTGTTTACAGTTTGCATTCTGGACTTTTCCTCCAAGTCCTGCGCATGTGTTCCCTGTTTGGTAGAACATCTAGCAAATAATCCAAATTAAGCAAACCCGCAGAAGAATCAAAGTCAGCGTGTATCTCAGCAAAGTACAAATTTTTGCCCATGTCTGGAAGGACGTGGGTTCAAATCCCCTGGCTGGCAGAGTGATCATATCACCATTGGGCCCTTGACCAATGCCATTAAACCCAGCTACCCAGAGGTTTCAGCTGATTCTGCTGCTTGACTCCAAAGTTCCCTTGGTTCTGTGTCACTTTGAATAAAAGCGTCAGCTAGATAAGTAAATTTAAAGAAACCAACAAAATGCTGGGGCTTTTTTTGAACTGAGTCTTTATGTTCTTGTCTTCCGGTAGGATTCAGACGCAGTGATAGGGATGAGTATTTGAAAGAGGTAAATATGGTGCATCACATTTTAAATAATTGTATTTCCGAATTCTGGCCACCCAGATTTGATCAATATCATGACAACAGTAAATTGAGTAAAGAGTCTGGCTCTGGTTAGGAATTCATTAAACAGTAACTGGAAAAAATGTTAATGGTTAATTCCAAAATGTACAGTAATGTCAATACTGATGCTCAGCATAGTTATTTAGAGTACATAGAAGATCACATGATTACAGGTGCAATGCCTGTAGCCTTTTTATGTAAATCAGACGTATGTGATTTAATTATAAAATGTCCTTTGCTTTACAAAACAAGTGAGTCATTGTGCTATGTGTGTTGTCCACAGTTGTACGCGACGGCCAATAATTATCACCTTCTCCACAGTCTGGCTCTGCTGGGGGCGGCTCAGTGCAGGAAACCCCTCCTGGTAAGTGGGGTGTTCCAGGATCCAAGAATGCTGAATCCGTGAATCATACGCTTTATGCATAACACCGCTGTGTTTCCGGGTTTCTGTGCTGCTGGGATCAGTGGGATGCCTTTGCGAAGGATTAGCTTTGGATGTGATATTACCTGCTTTTAATTCGGCGTACATTGTGTTTGTGCTCTTAAAGGAGCTTCTGCTTAAGTTTTGCTTATGCCTATAAACTAAACCCAGTAATGCAATTAGGAGCTTCAGAAAGTGTGAATTAGCTGATGACTGCCCTTCTGTGCACTGTAGCTTTAACTTGTGTTCTGTTGAGCACTTGTATGGGGTCCATTTAACCCTGTTTTCACTGTGATTTGTGCAGGCTGGGGCCCTCCTAACCGCTGGGATGGGGCTCTTCTGTGGGGCCCTATATCACCAGGCTCTAACGGGTGACCCTCGCCTGAGGAAACTGGCCCCCATCGGAGGCACACTTCTAATCGCAGGCTGGGCGGCCATCGCACTGTGAACGCTGACCTCTGAACTCACAAGTATCGGCCTGCCTCTTTCTCTCTCTCTTTCTCTCTCGCTCTTGCTCTCTCTCTCACTTCCTCTCTTTCGTCCCCCCCCTCTCTGTTACCTGGGAAGGTCAGGCTTCTCCAGAGGAGCCCGCGGTCTCTGGAGGAGCAGTAACTGCTGGTTGTAAAAGCAAAGTTACAGCAGCCTCCTCTCGCAGGTGCCGGGCAGAGATAAGGCCTGGGTGCCTCCTACCCTTTACACTCTTCTGTTCTCTGCCAGCAGAGTTCCTCTTTTTCTCATGTGTGAGTGTATTTTCTGTAAAATAATGCTGTCTCGGAGCAAAATGCCAGCTTGGCCTTTTTCATTTATCGCTCTGGACGTGGTGCTCGGAGCTGCTGCATTGACCTGTCTTTCACCTTCCTTTGGCATTTGATCTGCCAGGAATTGAGTACCTGAAAAAGGGGGGTGTAGGGCTCATCACTTGTGTCCATCGCTGCTGTCTGACTCTATTTCATCTTAAAACCAGCATGGAGGCAGTAGAAGCAGTGATTATTCTTGGTTTTGGGCTATTCATAGTGATCCAAATGTCACATTCAAAAGCGTGTATGTTCTTTTTGGCATGTAACAGGCTGACTAAGGGAGTGGCCTTTGTCAGATTGGCAGTGACAGAGGTGGGACACTCCTAAAGCCCAATTCTGTGACATGCCACAATGTCTGCTTATAATATTATGTGATTCATTACTGTGATTCCCAGTTTTTTTTTTTTTTTAACTTCTGTTTTGCTCTGTGTAACTGCACTCATGGTGACCAGGCCACTGTTATTCCATCCCAGATGGCAGCCTATCAAGACAGACGGCTTATAAGGCAAGGCAGGCCAGGCTAGGATGGCAGCAGGGCAGTAAGGGGAAAGGGTGGTGTGAGGGGATGTGGAGGGAGGAATGGAGGAGGTGCTGGAGAAGCTAGTCTTAGCTGAATGGGAAAAATCAGCTCGTATTGAATAAATAAAATGCTTAAACTTTAAGCATTGTGTCTTCTCATTGCTGTTTGCAGTAAAACCAGGACTTGCCAGCAAATTTTGGGAAAAACAGTAAAGTTGAGCAATGAGATGAGAATTTTTAATTTTTATTTTTTTAATTTTTTAATAAAATGGCTTTCTGGATAGTGTTGTGGCCTTTCATTGCCATTCATTTTTATGGACTCAAAGGTTTCTTTCTGTGATCCAGAAGGGGGTCCATGTGGGGTGGAGCCCCTCTTATGACCAGACCTCCTGGAATTGGCTGCCATCCTGTACTGGATAAGCGGTGATGGGTAATGCAGGCGATATCGCCTGATTGTCAGTGACAACACATGTATCCAATAAAAGTGGCTGTATACTTCAGGGTCAAACACAAGAAAATCAAACACGTTGGTGAGAACAATCTGTTGCATACTTTGATGCTGCTGCTGTGTTTGTTTTTTGTTACACCACAACCCAAGGGGGTGCAGAATGTTTTTGATGCAGCAAACCCACATACAACGTGCAAATGAACATATTGTGGTGAGTGCGTCAGTCATTTTAATGAGGGAGATGACAGCTCATTTAAAATGGAAGTTGTTCTTTTTATTAACAGCTACTATAGATTTAATAGTAGCTCCTGCACAGACAGAGAAGCCAACAGTTTACACGACACTGTTACATGCTAACAAAACACACATGTTCTATGGTGAACATTACAAAATTATGGCATTTACTGTTAACATAAATGCATGAATACACTTTAATTTACACTATTTACAGATATGCACAGTATGGTGCAAAGCCTGCCAGTCACTGCATAGTTAGTCCTGCTGGCCAACCCCATGGCTCACATTTATGTCAGCCAATCATGGACAAGGGGTGGAATCAGGACAAACATAAAAGTTAGCCTCAGGGACCCCGGACAAGCAGTGCGCTAAAGCGGTGATCACCACTCATGAAACATCATGCTTGCTAACTCGACATCAGGACTCCATCTGTCTTCCCTGAAGTATATGGCTTGATTTATTTCCTTTTAAGGCTTTTACAATCCAAACTGCATCACTGAGCTGAATTCTTACCTCTGAGCCCCAAAGATCTGCGTGGAGGCTTGGCTGTTGGCCTCGTGCCAGACACATTGGTGGATGTAAGAAGAATCTCCCTCCCGCAACCAAATGGAGGCAATTAACTGTGCATACTGCCCTCTGGTGGTAACTGTATCTCGGTTGTCGTGTTTTGCTCCTAATAGCATGCCCGTGGTGGTTGTGGGCCCGTACCTGTCCCCTGCTTCCTGTCAGAGCAGGCATTAAGTGTGTATCCCATAATATGAGCCCCACTCTGGCCTGCCCAAGCCCACTGAATGATGAGCAGACGCTCCTCATGGGCCACTGCTGCTTGTGCAGTGCTGAATCTGGCTGAGGAGAGAGAGAAGGAGAGGTTTCAGATTAATTACGTCTCAGTAGAATTGGCCTTCCATAGTCTTTCCTCATTTATTTCAAACCCCCCCCACTCTCCCAGTCCCCACTGAGGGAATATGTTTATTTCATACAAGCAGACGGCCTATAAATATTTCAGGCCTTGATTTTTTCGGAGGGCTGTGTGCTGACTGAGCACCAGCCATGTCAGGTTTTCCAGTCTGATCGCACGTGTGATGTAACCCTTCCCAAAGACATGGATTGAGGTGCCTTAAAAACACTGGAGTTAAGTATGTGAATTGAGCGCCCCTTTGTGGAGAGGGAACAAAACACAACGTCGTGCCTTCGGAAGCTTGAAATAAAACCTGTCTCCACATGTGTAATGTGCTGTTGGGGTATTCTTCAGGGCACAGGGATTTAGTAACCGAATGCTAAGAGTTAGGTGTTCATTGGGGTGGAGGGACGGAGACATTCAGGTGAATATACTTGTCTATGTTTACCTTCAGTTGTTGCTGTGGGGTGGATTGCAAAGCGATATATGCATACCCAGAGTTAACTCAATAGGGCCAGATAACTAACTCTAATTGCTGCTATCAGCGTTAAACATTACTATAACGCTGGTGATCAGCTCATTACATTTCTTAATCAGTCTGTGCACATTCACAGTGTCAGTTCAGCAAAGTAAGGCCTGTCCTGTGGTAGGTAGGCAATGGCCCTCTGCTCTAAAACTTTAAAGTCAGTTTCTCCACCCCCAGCGGATTTTATCCATCCCTGACATGGGCATCAAATATTGGTATTGGAATAAAATTTTGATATATCTTGGCATACATATCTTTTGATATATCCAGACATAGGATTAACCCTGTTGTGAACAGGTTAGGTTTGCAGCATTTATTACAGTGGGGGGGAAAAGTATTCAGCGTGTCCACATTTTTCCTTCAATAAACTTATTACTTATGCAGCTATTCACACTGCACCCCCCCCCCTCCTCGTTAAAACCACCCCTGTTTTATACAACTTCTGGAGAAGCCTGTGGATTACTGGGAGATTGTATTGTGGTCAAACAAGCTAAAAATTGAACTTTTTGCCAATAATATAAGAAGCCATATTTGGAAGGGTACTGACTTTGCATATGACCCTAAAAATGCCATATGGAAAATTCCATACAGTTATCACATCTAAATTATTGAAGAGAACATGAGTGGAGCCACGTATTGAGAAATCCTTAAGAAGAATCTGCTGCCATCCAGAAGGATGATGAGGATGAGGCACCATTGGGCTTTCTAGCAGGACAACAATCCAAAACATACTGCAAAGGAGACTCTATTGGCTTCAAAGGAAGAAAATAAAGATATTTGAAATCAGCAGAATTGAACCCAAAAGAACATTTGTGGAAGGAACTGAAAATAAAGATTCACCTGCAGGCACCCCAGAATGTTCCAGATTTAAAGACTGTTTGTGTAGAACAGGGGTGCTCAACTCCAGTCCTGGAGGGCCAGAGCCCTCTGTAGCTTAGTTCTTTCCCTTTTCCACCATAAATGATTTAGCTCAAGAGCTGTGTGGTAATTAGCACAAAGAGTTGAATCAGGTGTGTCAAATGAGGGGAAACCCAAAAATGTGCAGGGCTCCGGCCCTCCAGGACTGGAGTTGGGCACCCCTGATGTAGAAGAATGGGCAAAAATCCCGCCTGGACACTGTAAGAGATGAGCTTCTTCCTACAGAAAGTTGCTTGTAGCTGTCATTGTAAACAATGGTTTCTTGACCACCAGCTATTAAATAAATTTAAGTTAGCGTGTTCAATAATTTCTCACTTTACACTTTATTGCGCATAACTTTTTCTTATAGATTGTAATGTTGCGATTTATTTATCTGTGTCGATTTATTGAGTGAACCCAGTCTTTGGTCTAAATATCATCAGAATATCTGCATTCGAGAGGTGTTCAATGAAAAATATGCTGACATGCTGAATCCTGAATTTCCCCCAATGTACCATGGCAGTATAACAGTGACCTACTCAAAATTAAGCCTAAAGAAACTTTACTAAGGCAGTAAACTCGCTTCGTTTTACACCCCTCTGGTGTAGATATAACTTGGCCTAAATTGATTTGTTTTTGCAATGGTAACTCTGAACAAAGTTCTAATTCCAGACCCAGATTCTTAGCAACAGTGCCACAATTTCATCTTTCTTCCCAGTCAGCAAAAATGCTCCCTCATTTCTCGATGCATTAATCTCATCCTGGTCTCTGTCCCCGTTAGCAGTGAGGGAAGAGGAGACTCCCCTAAGAAACATGCCCTTCGCTGATCTTAAGGGTCACATTCCCTCCTGGCCAAAGCAGTAATCTCAGATGCAGCTAATTGCATGTGTAAAGAAACACACTTGGCAGCCATGCAGGCAGGTACTGTATGTCCTTCGGGCTTTTTTTCTTTAACACCATCACCTCAGTCACATGCACGGCCATTATCCTATTCCCCCATTCCAGGCTCTCCCTTCTCCCACACAGCATTCTCTTGTTTGTGCATAACTGGCTGTAGGTAACCTGGACAAACCTGTCTTCCTTCGGGAATGCCTACTCACCATCCTGTGTGGTCCCATGATGCTGTTCCAGACTCGATTATTATTCCCACCTAGCCAATTATTTCAAAAATAGCAAATGGCTTAGAGGTATTTTGGTCACCTATGCAGAATTCATGTATTATGTATTTCACATTCATATTTGGCTTTTTTGCTGCATTTCTCTCTAATAATATGATTCATGTGAACTGGTGACTCTGCCTTGTCCCTGGTATGCAAATCCTTTGTGATGAGCTGACGCCCCTTACAGGGCAAACCTGGAATAACAGGCTGTGCTCCTTGGTAAAACCCTTAAGCTGCTGTGACCCAGATGTTGACCACAGCATGGCAGGGTCCCAGCTCCGGGCTGAATCCAGCCATGTGGAGGCTTCTGTGCAGGTGGCCTGGCTTTTCCTAAAAAACACAGGCTCAGTGACTTCAAATTGCCCAGAGTCTAAGGATAAGATCATGTGGGTCCCCATTCAAGCTGAGGTTTCTGGATATTATGCTTCCTGCTGTGCGGTCAGCATAACTGTGTCCTTTAATGAATAAATAATTACTGAACCTTCATTAGTCCACTGTCCTCTACAGAAAAGAACAGAAAAAGGCTTGAATTTTTAAGCCAGTGATAATTATACTGAAGCTACATATGGGCTAGTAAACTGATCTATGTACACTTACAATAGTAATCAAACATTTGCATGCAATTGCAGAAAAGATCATCATCATATTTTCTGTAAATAGAATTTTTTTATTACAATATGCAAAACATAAGATCTGAACTTTTTATGCTTTTGTGGCTATGGCAATAGTGTCATGTAACATAAAAGCTGACTCTGAATCAGTGTTTACTTTCATTACAGCTTCACAAATATGAGGCACACAGTTAACCAGCTTCAGCAGGAAATCACCTGGGAAACTGTTGCACCCTTTCCCAGAGGTGTAAGTGTTTGACTGCTTTGACTCTCCTGTTCACTTTGCCCTATATGAGATCTTTGGGACTGAGGTTCTGGGACTAGGCAAGTGAGGTTATGACTGGGGCTGGGATATTTATAGGGTTAATGAATTGCATTAATTTTAATGTCACGCCAAGTAATTATTTCTTTAATCACATTAATGCATGCAGTATTTTGCAAACCAAATTGGAGAACACTATGAGCAAAGATTTTCAGTTGAGACTTATATTCTTTCCTGGTTGTAAATAATGTGAGAGTTTAGGTTATGATGTTGTACAGAATCCCAGCATTCAAAGGTAACATTAGCGTTTCACGGTGAAATGTTACCTGGGGCCTGTATTACGAAGCAAGATTTCTGGCTTACATAATTTTAGGTAGCTTGAGCTAAACACAAGTGAACAAAAATAAAATCCATTTAAACCAGACTACTTTAAATCCAACAAGTTATCCAGCTAAGCAACAAAACTGGCTTTATGATGTAGGTCCCTGGTTTATTTCATTTTTAAAATTGCCAGATGGAGACATACATAAGGTAAAAATAACATAATCTGCAGTTTTTCTTCAGTTTTATTGGAGGCTTATGCCTTACATCTTAAGATCTTTCATGTTATTAAGAGAACTTTCAGTGGTTGTCAGGCTGCTGCTTTTTGAGCCATTTGGCCTATAAGGTTTTAGATTTTAGTACAATAATGCAATTTTAGTTCAATAAATCAAGTTGGACCTAAATAGTTTTGAGCCGACTTTGAGTGGAGGCACCCTTACCATACAGGATGATGGTGCAATGAATGGGAAACACGTAGCCAAAGTGTGTGAAAACACAAAAATGACATTACTGAACCTATGCCACTCCCTCTGACTAACACACACAATCTACAGTACTTACACTGTAACAACACTATATACATGCTAACTACACACCGCTATTTACATTATTCACACCTGGTATTAGTGCAGCTTACCACCACACTGTATGATGGGTACCCCAGCCCTGCAATATATACAGTACATGTGGTATATTCCTCTTCAGTGCCTTTTTGAAAGCACTGAAATTCAGCTTGTACTTGCTTGCAAGTAATGCTTTTGTTGGAAATGAATAATCTGTACATTGCAAGATCAAGTTAAACCATTAAAGAAATATAAAAATATGTGTCATTCTCATGAAAAAAATGTTACAATGAAATCCAGTTTTTATTTTTTTTGTGAAGACCAATTGACTTTATTTTATCCTTTATGGTATATTAAAATTATGTCAATTGTTGTTCTGATTTGATTATTTTTAATCATCTTCATCAAATAGGTAAGCAAAAAAAATCAAAGAATACAACTAATGAAATGTTTTAAAATCTTTCAACTTTACTGTATGTCACCCACAATAAACAATCAATGTTTTAAATAGGATTTCTGTTCAATTTTTGGTTGGCATCATTGATTTGTCCTCATCAACTCTTCCCCAGGACTTGATGAAATATCTTTTATTACAAAAATAAATGGTAATAAAACTAAAGTGATTAACTACAACTTGTATAATTTGAGTCTGTCTTCAAACTAACTGTGAAAATCAGAGGAAACCAATATGTTACAGTAGTGATTTTGATAGAATGATCTATAATACATCCCTTTGTGTTAACTGCACTTTAATTTAGGGATTCAGTGTGTATGATTATAAGTTTTAATGTTAGGTGTGATTAATCACAATTAATAACAGAAAACTGTGCAATTAATTAGTGTTTTGATGGGGTTCACAGCCATAGTTGTCACTGAGTTTTCCTTCCCATTTCTCTATCAGCAGATAGTTCTACTGGTATTACCTTTGACTGGGCAGAATGGCCTGCCTTTGAAGCAAAGGCAATTGATGACAAAAAATCTGAGGCAGTAAGAAGATTAAACATTTTACAATATTACAATACTGAATTTTTCCAAGCAATTGAAAAATAATTTAATGTTTTGTAATGATAAAATTTTACAAATCAAATTGATTTTCACAATTTAGTACTCCTTCCTCTAGCTCTATGGACCAGCTGCCACTGCTTTGAAGTATGCTGTGACAGCCATGCTGCCTGACATTTCTAAGGAATTCAAGGTCACCAGCAATGCAGCAGATTGAAACAGTGCCGCCTCCATGCTTGACAGCAGGAAGCACACAGGCAGGACTGGTGCGCTCATCCTCTCCGCATTGACAAATAGGTAGTGGATAGACCCAAATATTTCCAAATTCTGATTCATTAGTCTGCAGTGATCCTGTTATGGACAAGTTTAGAGCATGTGTGTGCATTCATTATTCCACAATCCCTGTCCCTCAGTCCTATGGTATTCTGTCAAGATCTGAGGGTTCACTGGTCAATTTCATACCATACCCACATCCAAAAATTAAAAAGACTGAAAAAAACTCTGCAGCGCAGATTCCAAATGGCACAACCAAGGGTGTCAGAGTGGCATGGATACCCTGGCAGATTCAGGGGGTCCAGCACTTGTCAGGTGCCCTTGAATATGTAATAGTATATGTAAAATTGAGTTGGGTGGCACAAAGTGACATTTTGTCAGGGGGCCCAGGATTTCTACATAAGCTCCTGAGCAAAACCAGTCTCTTGAACCAGGATACTGCACATCTTTGTTCCCATTAGTTGAGGCCACGCTTCTCTTTCTCTCTCTCTCTCTCTCTTTCTCTCTCTCTCTCTCTCTCTCTCTCTCTCTCTCTCTCTCTCTCTCTCACGCAAACA